>OX463230.1:133218291-133738291 GCA_949820135.1 Sylvilagus floridanus | reverse complement strand
CTCCTTTCAAAGATCATGGGTGAGCCACACCATATTCCACAGGAGACACATCACAGCCACAGAACCAGGGTAAACACCCCCTGCTCCTCCCAGCAATGCCGAAACAGACTGAACAATACCAGCATCATTTCATATAGACACCCTTAGCCACGTAGAGTGCAATTCCCAGCCCAGCACTGTGGAGCAGGGGGTTAGGCTGAGGCCTGTTAGGCCTGCACATCAGTGTGCTGCTTTGAGTTCCAGACACTCCACACGTCTGTCTTGGCTTCTGTAGCATTGCTGGGAGGCAGTGGATGGTGGCTCAGGTTCTGGATTCCTGACACCCAAAGTGGGAAACCCAGACAGAGTTCCAGGCTCCATTCCCTTGTCTGGCCATGACCTGGCAGTGGTGGGCACTCCTCTCTGTCACTCTCCATTTCATATAAAATAAATCTTAAGAAGAAGGAGAGACTTCCTAAGCTCACAGCACATGCCACACACCGTGCCTCTCCCTGGCAGCTCTGAGCCGAGCTGAGGAGCAGGGCAGGGAGGCCCACAGCCCTAGGTTTTCAGACTGCACTGTGCGTTCTCTCCCGAGCAGAGAGGCAAGAACCCACTAAGGAGTGCACAACATGGCAATGAGCTGGTTTACATGCTAGGTAAAGCTGAACACAGTGTTGACACACAGCAATCCACTGCACCCAGGAAATCAACTATCACAGCACAAAACTGTGAAATCCCACTCACTAAGGAGTGCACAGCATGGCACTTTGTAAAATCACACGCTTTGTAAAATCATACACAGTGTTAACACACAGCAATCTACCACACCCAGGAAATCAACTGTCACAGCCCAAAACTGTAAAATTCCACTTTCAGTAAGGCCAGCAGTAAGAGTATACTCAGGAATAAATCTACATTGGGAAAAATTGTTACATAGTGAAAGTTACAGAACATTACCAAATGGAGTTAAAGAAAAATATAATAAATACAAAGACCCATCACACTTACACAATAGAACACCAAGAATGAAGACTGCAGTTCCACAGAGCAAATGATACACAGATTCAATGTGATTGCTATCAAATCTCAAAACCATGGGCAATGTATTGGGAAAATTATCATCAGACCCTGGGGGCAGAGGGAATGGAAAATGAGCTTGGTCCTTGTCACCCAGGCAGGAGATCCAGAATATTTCCCTGGCTCCCACTTCAGCACCCCCATATCCCAGCAAGCACCCGGGGAGTGAACCAGAAAATGGGAGCTAGCTCAATCTCGCTAGCACTCTCTCATATGAATATATGTTTTAAAATAATTTTTACAAAAAGATGACTGCAATAAATGCTGTCTTCATGACCTTAGATTTAGCATTTGTTTCTTAGAGGTAACACCTACAGCACAAGCAACAACAGAAGAACCAGATCATTGGATTTACCTCAAAACTAACATCTGAAGACAGTATAAAGACAGTTGAAAGACAGCAATGTCAGGCTAGGGGAAAAAGTCTACTGTTTTCACCGATTATTTCTCCAACATTCAACACAGAACCTCTGTGACCAGACTTTGGTATGTTTCCTACAAGCAGGGCTCAGACAGCAGCTGGAGTCCCACAGTTCAGTCTAAATATGACACAATCTGCCTAACGATAGCATCAGAAGCACAGGATAAGGCCTCAGTCCCACAAGGCTGCCACTTCTGATGTCACTCACAAGTTCCCACTTGACCAAGGACTTGTGTCCCACTTTCTCACAAACCAGAGCCTCCCAGAATCCCTTTCTGAGTTTCTTTCTTTTTTTTTTTTTTTTTAACAGACAGAGTTAGACACTGAGAGAGACACACAGAGAAAGGTCTTCCTTCTGTTGGTTCACCCCCCCAAATGGTCGCTATGGCCGGCATGCTGCGCCGATCCAAAGCCAGGAGCCAGGTGCTTCCTCCTGGTCTCCCATGCGGGTGCAGGCCCAAGCACTTGGGCCATCCTCCACTGCCTTCCTGGGCCACAGCAGAGAGCTGGACTGGAAGAGGAGCAACCAGGACAGAATCTGGTACCCCAACTGGGACTAGAACCCAGGGTACCAGCGCCACAGGTGGAGGATTAGCCTAGTGAGCCGTGGCACTGGCTCCCTTCCCAGTTTCAATCATCTGCTAGAGTTGCTCACAGAACCAAGAGAACACTGTACTCACCAATGCCGGCTTATCACACAGGCTCTCTTAAGGCTGCAAGTGAACAGCCAGAGGACCAGCACGGAACAGTCAGGGTAGAGTACAGGGCTCACAAACCCTCCATGTGCAGCCTCCCTCCCACCTCCTCTCTTTAGCAACACAGAAGCTATTGGAATCCCATTCTTTTGAAATTTTATGGCCATTAATGATTGACTCAGTCCTCTCCACAAAGGCTGGGGTTTGGGGTGGGGCTAAAACTATGTACCTGGAACCACAGGGTTGATTCTTCTGGCAACCAGGCAGCCTCTGGCTGTCCAGGAACCTCCAACTACCAGCCATTAGCACACAAAAGATATCACTTCACACATTCCAAAGTCTAAATAACAGCTGAGTGCCAGAAAACTGAGGCACAGGAGGTCAAATGTGTACCTCTTGTTTCACAACTCAAAAAACTAAAGCGAATATTTACACATTACAGCATGCTGTCCAGAATATGCCCTATGTGATTTCCTTCCTTTTTAACATTCATTTATGTATTTGAAAGTCAGAGTTAAAAAAGAGAGAGACAGATAGAGACAGAGAAAGAAAGAGAAAACAAATTCTTCTATCCACTGGTTCACTCCCCAAATGGCTGCAATGGCCATGGCTGGGCCAAGATGAGGCCAAGAGCCATGAGCTTCACCCTAGTCTCCCACGTGGGTGGCAGGGTCCCAAGTATTTGGACTATCTTCTCCTACTTTACCAGACCATTACCAGGGAGCTGGATCAAAAGTGGAGCACCCAGGACTCAAACCTACATCCATAGGGGATCTGGTGTCCTAGCTGACGGCTTTACAGGCTACACCACGGTACCAGCCTGTATTCTACGCCTTTTAATAAAATGCTCAGGTAACTGTTGAGAAACAATATGAATTGAAATTAAGGTACGCAAAGACTTTAGAACACATACAAAAAGTCACTCAAATCAGTGTATACATTCAAATTTGAAATGCAAACTATAAACATTTGAGAACTGAAAGTGGAAGAAAATCTACATGCCCTTGCATTTGGTAATGACTTTGAACACACAACACAAAAAGACAATTCCCGAAAGAAAAAAATTACTATTATGGACTTCACAGAATTAAATTTTCTACTCTGTGACTCATTATGTGCATAGCACAAAAAGACAAGCTGGAGGAAAATAGTCACAAAACACATCTGACAAAGAATATCTATTCAAAGTACACAGAGTCCTAAAAATAAAAATAACCACAAACAGCTCAACTAAAAATGGGCAAATAAATGGACACCAGACCAATGAAAATATTTCTTAAAGCTGCAAGACTAGAAGATAAGAACAAAACAGCAGTTGCAGGAGAGTGAGGAACCACAGGAAGTCTCCTTGCTGCTGGCAGGAGACCATGGCACAGCCACTGTGGAAAGTTTCAGTGTTTTTCCTGAAGTGAAACAAGCATCACTGTACAACCCAACATCTACACCCTGCATTCTCTGTGTTTAAAACAGTCCTTTGAAAAATATTTCAAAACTGCAATCACCAGATAAATTTGTTCAGACTTACGGTGATAGGACTCCTCCAATAGCAGAGTGCTGCGTGACCATACTGGGCTACTCCATCCACCGTGCACTCACCACACGTCTGCAAGAAGAACAGAGGTTGTTTCTCTGTGCTCTACACTGGACCCCCGAACACCAAAAGCAGGAGGAGGCTTCAGGTCTCCAGACACCACCCAGGTGTCAGGTTAAAAGCACAGCAGCACATGACTGCCTCTCCCACTTCAGACGCCCATCACAAGCCTGTCTCCCCCCCACCCCCCGTCACAAGCAGCAGGTCCCCAGGTTGCACAGAGGCTCCTCTCTGAGATGGCCACAGACTGAGGGCTCACATCGCTCCCTACTCAGGTTCAATCATGGCTATGATGTTCACAGAACTTAGGAAAATAAATTTCCAGAATGTTTTGGTCTCCCCACAATTCGTTGCTGAAATCCAACCCCCAAAGTGTTGTTATGAAGAGGTTATTTGGAGACTGGCACTGAGGTGCAGCAAGTTAAGCCAACGTCTGCATGTTTAGTTACTTGTGACATTAAAATAACAAGACTGCAGAGGGGGATTAGCAGAAGGACGCCTTGGAGAGGTTGCCCCTGACTGTGGGGCCTCGGCTCAGTTAGCTGACCGTCAGCCGAATTAATCTCACACGGAGCCAGGGGGCAGGCCTCACTTCACTGCAGAACAGGAAATCTTCTGAGCCGTGTGCTCCACCCAGGCCACTCACAACAGTCGGGCATCTGCGGGTTCTGCGCCGTCCCGGAACTGTGAGCACCTCAGGCGTGAACCACAACCCCCGGGCAGAGTTGTGGCTCCGGCCTGGCCTAGTGCTGCCGCCCGCCTTAGATTCCGTCTCCCAGAGCCCAGCCAGCGACAGCCTCAAAGGACTACATCTCCCAAAGGCCTCTGGGCGTATCGCACGCCAGAGGACAGCATCTCCCACAATGCCCTGCGGGCGACCGCCTCAGACTCCATCTCTCAGAACCCCATGGGCATCCAGCCTCTGAGAACTCCATCTCACAACAGACGAGAAGGGGTCTGTCTGTGAGGACCCCATCTCCCAGAGCCCCCTCGATGCTCCCCTTGGATTCTGTTTCCCTGCGTCCCACAGACAAATGCCTCAAACTCCATCACCCAGAGACCAGCAAGCGACAAGCCTCAAAGGACTCCATCTCCCAGACGTCCCCGCCGGCGTTGCGCGCCACAGGACTGCGTCGTCCAGAACGGCTCGCGGGTGCTCATCTCAGACTTATCTCCCAGAGGTCCCTGCGGCGTAGCACGTCAGAGGATTGCGTCGCCCAAAATGCCCAGCAAGGTCCCGCCTCAGCCTGCATCTCCCAGAGAGCCATAGGGCGTCACACAGCAGAAAGCCGCATCTCCCAGAGCCCTGTGGGTGTCCCATCTCAGTCTTCATTTCCTGGAGCCACACTGGCACCCGCCTGAGTCCAACTCCCAGAGCCCAGCAAGCAACAAGCCTCAACTTACTCCATCTCCAGAAAGGCTCCAGGGTGTCGGTCATCAGATGACCCCGCGGGCCCAGATGAACCCCTTATCCCTTAGGTGGGGCGGTCGCACGTCATAAGACTCAGCTCCCATAATGCTTCGCGGGCGTCTCGCCTCAGACTCCATATCCCAAAGGTCCCCACATCAGAAGACCTCATCTCCCACAATGCCTCGCGGGCCTCTCGCCTCAGACTCTATATCCCATAGGTCCCCGGGGGTGTCGCACATCAGACGACCTAATCTCCCACAATGCCTCATGGGCGTCTCACCTCAGACTCCATATCCCAGAGATCCCTGGGGAGGGGTGGGTTATCGCAGGTAAGAAGACTTCATCACCCACAATGCCTCGCGGGCATCTTGCCTAAGACTGCATATCCCACAGGACCACGCGGGAGTCGTGCGTCAGAGGACTGTCTCCCACGCTCTGAAGCTGAAATTAGTCAGGAGAAGCGGGTTCGTGCGCCCTCTTGTGGCCACCATGGCTCCGCGCATAACACTCAGCATGCCCCATCCTAGCTTTTCTGGGAAATGGAGCAAGTTCAGGGTTGTACTCAGATCACCAAAGGCCACCGTGTAGGAAATTCGCACTGAAGAGGGGCGCACTTCCCCATGTCTTATTTGACATTTGTGATGCAGCAATTATTGTTTGTGAATTATTTGCACTATATGGGATGTCATGAATATGAGCATGTAATTCTTAAACAAAAATCAACTAAAAATAGTCCACATGCTGAAAATTGAAATGCAGAAATATACAAATTATAGGAAAATGTAGACCGGAATCTATGTGGTCTTGGATTTGTTAGGGAGTTCTAACCACAACTCAGTTCACAAAAGAAAAGGTGTGAACATAGACTTCATAAAGTTAAATTTCCTTTTGTGCAAGGCCCTGTTCAGAGAACAAAGAGCGTGCAGAAAGGGAGCAAGCACTGACAGAGCAGACACCTGGTGAAGAGTATGCACTCGGGGCAGGCATTTGGTCGAGTGGTTGAGATGCCCAAGTTCCACATCTGAGTGCCCAGGCTTGATTCTGGGCTCTGGCTCCTGACTCCAGCTTCCTGCTAATGCAGATCCTGGATGGCCTCAGCTGAAGGCATCAGACTATTTGGTTCCTGGTACCCACGTGAGACACTGGATTGAGTTCCTGGCTCCCCACCATCTGGGGCCTGTTGCAGAAATTTCTGGAGTTAACTGGCAGGTGGGAACTCATTCTCTCTGTCTTTTCTCTAATAAAAAAATGTGTATATCAGGGACTGGCACTGTGGTGGAGTGGATAAAGCCACCACCTGTAACACCAGTATCCCATACAGGTGCAAGTTTGAGTCCAGGCTGATCCACTTCCTAACCAGCTCCTTGCTAATGTGCCTGGGAAGGCAGTGTAAGATGCCTGAAGTACTTGGGACCCTGCATTCATGGTGCCTAGTATTGATCATTGTACCCATTTGGGGATTAAACCAGAAGTTGGAATCTCTCTCTCTCTCTATCTATCTCCCCCGCTTCAAGTAAATATTTTTGAAAAAGGAGGAAATGACAACCTACTTAAATTATAGAGAATATGTGAGTATCAGAGTATGGAATGCAAAAGATGACAAGGAAACTGTGTCTCAGATGTGTGGAAACTCAGGCTGCTAGACTTGGTACAGGGCACTCACGATGTGTGTCTCCTCTTGCCTTTCCTAGGCAATGAAGCAAATTTAGCCCTGTATTTAACAATACTCAATGCCACAATTTTGGAAATGCAAACAGAAAGGAAGTCCACTACACCGTGTCCACCCATGCATGTCCAGCTTCCAAGGACTCTGTCTCACAGATGGCCGTACTGGAGTGCCATCTTTGAGGACCAGAGTTCCAAGAGTATCCAGAGAAAGTTCCCCTCAGAAGCCCATCTGCGAAAGCCACACTGGCGGCCCCACTGATTCCAAAACCAGAGCCCAGCAAGAGACAAGCATCAGAGGACTCCATCTAGCAGAGGACCCAAGGGGCATCATATATCAGAGGACCGAGGCTCCCAGAAAGCACTGTGGTCCCCCGCTTCAGACTATATCACCTGGAAATCTCCAGAGGCCTCATACTTCGGGGACCACGCGGGTGCACAATTCAGACTCTATTTCCCAGGGACCTGTGAGTGTCCACCTGAGACTCCAACTCCCAGAGGCCCGTGGGTGTCCAGCTTCCTAGGACTATGTCTCACGGAGTTCCGTCCTGGGCTACCCTCTTTGAGAACCCAGGTACAAGAATCCCGTCTGCAAGTTCCCCTCAGAAGCCCATCTGCGAAACCCCAATGACACCCCACATGACTCCCACTACCAGAGCCTAGCAAGCCACCAGCCTCAGAGGACTCCATCACTCAGTGGAACCACGTCTCCCAGAACACACTGTAGTCTCTCATTCAGACTCCATCTCCCAGGAAAACCCGGGGGATCATATGTCACAGGACCGCGCAGGGGGCTCATCTCAGACTCTATTTCCTAGGGATCTGTAGGCGCCAACCTCAGACTCCAACTACCAGAAGCCCCAGGGTGCCCAGCTTCCTAGGACTCCATCTCACGGAGGGCCCTGCTGCACTGCTCTCTTTGAGAACCCTTGCTCCAAGAGGCCCCTCTGCAAGTTCCCCTGAGAAGCCCTCTGAGGAAGCCCCATAGACGGCACCCTGACTCCCACTACCAGAGCCCAGCGAGCGACAAGCCTCAGAGGACTCCATCTCCCAGGGGTACTCGCGAGCGTCAGACGTCAGAGGACCACGTCTCCCAGAACACACTATGGTCTCTCATTCAGACTCCATCTCCCAGGAATTCCCCGGAGGCTCATACGTCACAGGACTGCGCGGGGAACTCATCTCAGACTCTATTTCCCAGGGACCTGTGAGCATCCACCTCAGACTCCATCTCCCAGAGGACCCAGGGTGTCCAGCTTCCTAGGACTCTGTCTCACAGAGGGCCCTGCTGGGGTGCTCTCTTTGAGAACCCTTGCTCCAAGAGCCCCTTCTGCAAGTTCCCTTCAGAAGACCATCTCTGAAAGCTAAGTGGCTGCCCCCTGATTCTCACTACCAGAGCCCAGCAAGCGACCAGCCTCAGACGACTCCATCTCCCAGGGGTACTCGCAGGCCTCCTATTTTAGAGGACCACGACTCCCGGAACACGCTGTGGTCTCTCAGTTCAGGCTCCAATTCCCAGGAATGCCGCGGGGGCCTCATACGTCACAGGACCACGCGAGCGCTCATCTCAGACTCTATTTCCCAGGGATCTGTACGCACACACATCAGACTCCATCTCCCAGAGGCCCCAGGGTGTCCAGCTTCCTAGGACTCTGTCTCACAGAGGGCCCTACTGGGCTGCGCTCTTTAAGAACCCTTGCTCCAAGAGTCCCCTCTGCAAGTTCCTCTCATAAGCCCTCCTAGGTAGCCCCCATGGACGGCCGCCCTGACTCCCACTACCAGAGCCCAGCGAGCGACCAGCCTCAGAGGACTCCATCTCCCAGGGGTACTCGCAGGACTCACACGTCAGAGGACTGCGTCTCCCAAAACACACTGTGGTCTCTCATTCAGACTCCATTACCCAGGAATGCCGCGGGGGCTCATATGTCACAGGACCCTGCAGGGGGCTCATCTCAGACTCTATTTCCCAGGGACCTGTCAACGTCCACCTCAGACTCCATCTCCCAGAGGCCCCAGGGTGTCCAGCTTCCTAGGACTCTGTCTCACGGATGGACCTACTGGAGTGCCATCTTTGAGGACCAGAGTTCCAAGAGTCCCCTCTGCAAGTTCCACTCACAAGCCCTCCTAGGTAGCCCCATGGATGGCCCCCCTGACTCCCACTACCAGAGCCCAGCGAACGACCAGCCTCAGAGGACTCCACCTCCCAGGGGTACTTGCGGGCCTCATACGTCAGAGGACCACGTCTCACAGATCGCACTGTGGTCCCCCGCTTCAGACTCCATCTCCCAGGAATTCCCCGGGGGCCTCATATGTCACAGGACCGTGCAGGGGAACTCATCTCAGACTCTATTTCCCAGGGACCTGTGAGCATCCACCTCAGACTCCATCTCCCAGAGGACCCAGGGTGTCCAGCTTCCTAGGACTCTGTCCCACAGAGGGCCCTGCTGGGGTGCTCTCTTTGAGAACCCTTGCTCCAAGAGGCCCCTCTGCAAGTTCCCTTCAGAAGCCCATCTCTGAAAGCTAAGCGGATGCCCCCTGACTCCCACTACCAGAGCCCAGCAAGTGACCAGCCTCAGAGGACTCCATCTCCCAGTGATCTCCGCCGGCACCGCGCATCAGTAGATCCCGTTTCCATGAAGGCACTGTGGCATTCATCCTCAGACTCCATCTCCCAGAGCTGCCTGCAGGCACCAACCCCCCCCCCCCCACATTATCCTCAGAACATTGCAGCCCTAGAGTATGGAGTGCTGAGCACGACAGGGCATCTATCACAGATGTATGGACACTCATGACAGGGGGTGGGAGACGGTGCTTGTGTGGAATCCACAGGCCAACATGAAAGTGGAATCCACATGAGCACTGCACCGTCCTTTCTCACAGGGCCAACAGAGGCTTCGGACATCAGGCATTGCGGCACAGCGGCTTGAGTGGCTGCCTGCAATGCCGGCATTCCCTATGGACGCTGCTTACATCAAGGCTACTGCACTTCCAATCCAGTTCCCTGCTGATGTGCCTGGGAAAGCCTTGGGTGGCGGCCAGAGTCTTGCACTCCTGCCACGCACAGGAAAGACACAGAGGGAGTTCCAGGCTCCTGGTTTCAGCTTGGCCCCGCCCCACCATTGTCCCCATTTGGGGAGTGAACCAGCAGATGGAATATCTGTCTCTCCCTCTGTCACTGTAGCTCAAGAAAAAAGGCGAGGGCGAGAGCGAGAATGAGAGCGAGAGCGAGAGAGAGAGAGCGAGAGAGAGAGAGAGAGAGAGAGAGGGACGGAGGGTGGGTAAGAAAAAGAAAGAAGGGAAGGGGAGGGGAGGGGTCGGAGGGAGTGTTTCGCCGTCCAGCCATTCAAGGCCACAGCTGCAGACCCATCAGTGAAGAGCAGGTCTGCACCAGAAAGGTCTCCAGCACCTTCAACTCCAAATGTCTACTGTCCAGGACCGTAGGCAATAAATTACTGTTGTGATCTCCTTCCCAAAACCCATAAGCCTGCTCCCACTGTGAAAAATATCAGAAAAGCAAACCTGACTGCATGAAGCCAGAGACCTAGAAGACACGGCCAATCGCCCAGTAAAAAGACCTGTTCATTGGGGCCAGTGTTGTGGTGGAGTGGGTTAAGCCACCACCTGGAGCAGCAGCATCCCACATGGGCACCAGTTCAAGTCCCGGCTGAGGCACTTTTGCTCCAGCTCCCTGCTGGTGCACCTGGGCAAGCAGCGAAGGGCGGCCCAAGTGCCTGGTGCCCTGCACCCACATGGGAGACATGCAAAAGCCCCCTGCTCCTGGTGCTGGCCTAGCCCAGCCCCGCCCCAGCTTTGGGGACCACTTGGGGAGTGAATCCGGGGATGGAAGACCTCTCTCTGCCTTTCCCTTTCTCTCTGTGGAACTCTGCCTTTGAAATGCATACACTAAGTCTTTAAACAAAATGACTCACGGGGCTGGGATTGTGTCCTGGCAGGCAGAGCTCCAGACCGCTGGCTTCAGTGTGGCCCGGCTCCAGCTGCTGAGGCCACTAGGGGCAGTGAAGCAGTGGATGGAAGACCGCTGTCCCTCTCTCTCTCTGTCGGCCTCCTCCTCTGGAACACTGCCTTTTAAATAAAGAGATACATACACAAGTTGATAAATAAAAAGAAAGAATGTAAATAAGTACAGAGATACTCCTCGGGCAGGAGCAGAAGAGCGATTCCTCTTAGCACACAACAGTCCCTTCTCATTTGACCTGCAGATTCAATGGAATCCCAATCACATTCCCAGCAAAGATGCCAACAGACAGTTGAGAATCCTAGATAGGTGACATAAGACTGAAGAAGAAGGGGGCCGGCACTGGGCCTTAGTGGGTCGAGTCCCAGCTAGCATCACCAGCATCCCATAGAGGAGACTGCTGGAGTCCCAGTTGCTCCACTTCCAGTCCAGCTCCCTGCTAACGGCCCGGGAAAAGCAGCAGAAGATGGCCCGAGTGCTTGGGCCCTGCTCCCATGGGGGAGACCACAAAGAAGCTCCTGCCTGGCTCCTGGCTCCTGGCTCCTGGCTCCTGGCTCTGCCCTGGCTGTCGTGGGCACTGGGAGTGAATCAGTGGATGGGAGAATGCTGTCTCTCTCTGTCTCTCCCTCTCTCTAAAACTGACTCTCAGATAAATAAGTCGTAAAACCAAAGAAATTAGGACAGCACATGTCATGAGGGAAAAGCTAGTAGGAAAATAAGCTCTCCTTGCCTCTGCCTCTCAAAAAAAAAAAAAAAAAAAGCAGAGAGGGCACCAGTAGTAGGTAAAGCCACCGCCGGCAGTGCCGGCATCCTATATGGGCACCAATTCAAGTCCTTGCTGCTCTATTTCTAATCCAGGTCTCTGCTATGGCCTGGGGGTACAATAAAAGATGGCCCAAGTTTGGCCGGCGCCATGGCTCAACAGGCTAATCCTCCGCCTTGCGGCGCCGGCACACCGGGTTCTAGTCCCGGTCGGGGCACCGGATTCTGTCCCGGTTGCCCCGCTTTCAGGCCAGCTCTCTGCTGTGGCCCGGGAGTGCAGTAGAGGATGGCCCAGGTGCTTGGGACCTGCACCCCATGGGGAGACCAGGAAAAGCACCTGGCACCTGGCTCCTGCCATCGGATGAGCGCGGTGCGCCGGCCGCGGCGGCCATTGGAGGGTGAACCAACGGCAAAAGGAAGACCTTTCTGTCTCTCTCTCTCACTGTCCACTCTGCCTGTCAAAAAAAAAAAAAAAAGATGGCCCAAGTCTTTGGGCCCCTGCACCCATGTGGGAGACCTGGAGGAAGCTCCTGCCTCCTGGATGCAGACAGGCTCATGCGCAGCCATTGTGGCCATCTGGAAAGTGAACCAGCAGATGGAAGACCGACCTCTCTCTCTCTCTCTCTCACACTCTCGAACTCTCTCATATCTATCTATCAATCGATCGATCTATTGATCCATCGCTCTCTGCCTTTCAAATCAATACATAATTAACTCTTTCAAAACCAATAAAACAGGGATATGGGAACACACATCTATTACATAGCTAAACTCTTTTAAAAGAAACAATGGCAATTGCAAAAAGAACATTCATTCATCACTGTTCCACCCTCCCTGTAGATTTGGCTCTTACATCACAGGACCGCGTGGGGCTCATCTTAGACTCTATTTCCCAGGGACCTGTGAGCACCCACATCAGACTCCATCTCCCAGAGGCCCCAGGGTGTCCAGCTTCCTAGGACTCTGTCTCACGGAGGGCCCTGCTGGGCTGCTCTCTTTGAGAACCCTTGCTCCAAGAGCAACCTTAACCCTAACCCTAACCCTAACCCTATTCCTAACCCATCCCTAACCCTAACCCTAACCCTAACCCTAACCCTAAACCCTAACCCTAACCCTAACCCTAAACCCTAACCCTAACCCTAATCCTAATCCTAAACCTAAACCCGAACCCGAACTCGAACCCTAACCCGACCCAAACCCTAACCCCGAACCCTAACCCTAACCATAACCCTAACCCGAACCCTAACCGACCCGAACCCGAACCATAACCCAAACCCAAACCTTAACCTGAACCCGAATCCTAACTCGAACCCGAACCCAGACCCTAACCCGAACCCTAACCCTATACCCTAAACCCTAAATCCTAACCCTAACCCTAACCTGAACCCGAACCCGAACCCTAACCCTAACCCTAAACCCTAACCTGAACCCTAAACCCTAACCCGAACCCCAACCCTAACCCGAACCCAAACCCCTAACCCGAACCCGAGCCCGAACCCTAACCCTAACCCTAACCCTGGCCACACCTGAGTGCCCACCAGTCAATCAGGTTAATTAACCACTCCCTTTTGGAAGTGGTTTAAAAGCCTGGGTCAAGGTGTGCCTGCCCCTTCCTTGCTTTGGCCTTTTGGCAGTGGGGGCCTGCTGTGTGTCCCTGTGCCTCCAGGGCACGTGGGCTTAGGGCCATGCTTCCTGGCCTAGATGATGCTCTTCCACGTGGCTGGTTCCTGGTACTTGGTATGAAACCAGATTTAACTTTCTCCTTTAGACAGGGCCCTCATTCTCCTAAGCATCTTTCACACACTGAATAAAAGCTTAAAATGTACCATGCTGCCTCATTCATTTATGCCGGTATTCAGAATTCTTCTCTGAATATTAAGCAAGAACCCAAACAGGCTTATTAATTCTGGGAATTTATTAATAAGCATATTAATGATTATTAATAAGCATGTTAATGATATCATTGGCACCCCAAATTCTGGTTTCATATGGCACCCCAGATAGGACTTTTGGGGAACTTTCAGGGGGCCACATTCCAGTATCATATTTTAGGCAGCCAATCTCGATTTCAGCTATACCAACTATGCCACAATGCCAGCCTCTGTCTAACGTTAAAATGATGAAATAATTGTCTAGAAACAATCTGGACTGAAATGAATATAGACATGGAAATTAGAAATGTACAAAAAGTCACTGAAATTAGTCCATACACTGAAATTTTCAGTGCAAACTCTAAGCATCCTAGAAATAAAAGCAGAAGAAAATCCATGTTCCCTTGCATTTCCTAGTGACTTTTAACACAAACACAAAAAGACAATTTCCAAAAGAAAGAAACTGATATAATGGACTTCATAAAATTACATTTTTCAACTCCGTGGCAGATTATGCATAGAGAGCAAAAAGACAAGCCACAGACAAATCACAAGTCACAGGCTGGGGCAGAACATTTACAAAAAACTTCTGACAAGCAATGCATTTTCAGAATACACAAATAATTCCTAAAATCAACAATAACAATGAACAACTCAACAAAAAATGGGCAAACATATGGATACCTAACCAATGAAGACATTACAATGTTGAATATTCACATAAAAATATATATATATCATATACCATTAGAGAATCACAAAATAAAACAATGAGGAGATGGCACAGCACATCCGATTAGAACTGCTACAAATATAAAATAAGAACAAAACAGGAGTTGCTGCGGGGTTGTTAGGCAGGAAGTTAGAAATTAGCCTAAGTATGTAAGAAGGGCCTAAGGAAACAGTCCAGCATCTGCATTTCAAAGTCCTGCCCAGACCCTGATAGACTTCTAGGGGTTTCCTCCCCTTCTACCTGGTCTGATACACATCTTTCCTCTAAGGCAGGCACCCTAGAGAGAAGCCCCTCAGCTTCCCCTGGCAACCTCAGTGGTAAACTTGGAAAGGAATTTTTCTTATTTTCACCCAACAAACCCTTCCGCCAGGGGTCCCCATCCTTTGTCCTGGAATAGAGGGGAAGAGGGTAAAGAGACTCCCTTAACAATCAGGAGTCTAAACAAGGACTGCATGCTCAGCCCAGGTGCATTCTCTCCAAGCACCTGCCCTCGCTCTCCCCCAGTCCAAGAGACTGGGCACTCTGTCTCTTCCATTCTGACGGATGCCCTATCCTCAGTAAAACCTTATTACTTAACTCTCTGTCTCACGCCTGAATTCTTTCTTGAGTGAAGAGGCTCTTTTCTCCGGGAACAGGATGAGCAACAGCAGGAAGCCTCACTCACTGCTAGCAGAACGCAGAACGGCTCAGCCACTGTGCAGACATTTCTGCAGATTTTCCCAAAGTGAAACAAGTGGCAACTTTTCACCCCTAGATTCTCTGTATTTAAATGATCGCTTTGAAAAATTATTTCCAAACAAAACTCACCAGGCAAAGTTGTTAAATTTTACAGTAATAAGGCTATCCTTCAAGCAGAATGCATAACTGAATTGGGGTAATCCATCGACGTGTACATTCACAACTCTGTATTAAAAAAATCAAAAGGTTATTTCTCAACACTCTACTTCTAACTCTTCAAGTCACACAACCCCAGGTTTGTAACTGCTATGACAGCTCACAGAACTCAGAAAAAACAAATTTACTGATTACTATGGTCTGAATATTTGTGTCTCCCCCAAATTCACAGTTGAACTCTAACCCCCAAAGTGATGTTATTAAGAGGTTACTTGAACGTGATTGGGTGGAGAAGGCCTATGACAATTCTGAAATATAAGAGGGTTTAACTAGGCTGGAGCCACAAGGGTAGTGTAAACATTTTCTTCACAGTTTTTGTGCAAACCGAAAACCAATATGAAGCAAAAACCTTATTGCAAAACAGTTACTTTTTTTCAAACTTATGCTTGTTTACTTATTTGTAACATTAAAATAACAAAACTGAATACACTGACAAGCAGAGAAAGCACTGGAAAGCTCTCCCCACCTGGGCACAGTTCAGTGCTGGCTGACCTTCCACACATTGACTTCACAAAGCCCAGGGGAAAGGGGGGAACTCTGAATACCAAAGCTGAACAGTTCAATCTCATCTCAAACAGGACTGTCAGACACACATCCTGTTACACACCACTGAAAACACGCTGGCCAGTAAACTGACCCGAACCACACGAATGTGAGTTCGCATTGGCGTGCTGCACACCGAAAGCTGCCTCTAAGGAATGTCCTTTAACTGGATCTTTTTTAAAGATTTATTAATACATTTGAAAGGCGGCGGGGGGGGGGGGTGGTAGAGAATCTTCCATCCGCAGGTTCACTCCACCTAATGGCCACAACGGCTGGAGTTGAGCTGATCCGCGGCCAGGAGCCAGGAACCTGGAGTACAGGGGTCCAAGGACTTGGGCCATCTTCCACTGATTTCCCAGGCCACAGCAGAGAGCTGGATCAGAAGAGGAGCAGTGAGTCTCCAACTGGCGCCCATATGGGATGTCCGCACTGCAGGTGTCAGCTTTACCTGCTACACCACAGCACCACACAAGGAAAACACAGAAAAGTTGGAGCGTCAGAACTCCACGCTGCCCTTCGATATTGGAGACCCTCCAAGGAGGCATCTGCGGTGTCTTCTCCCCGTGTCTCTGTGCGGGGATTTCTCGCAGCAACAGCAGGACCCGCACAAACCGCACCTGCGACCCCTCTGCAAAGGTGGGGGTGCAGCGGAGGGGGCGAGCAGGGAGGAGCTTCTCGGCCTCCCGCCTCCGCCTTCCCTGCCTTTCCCTCGCGTTTTCCCAGCTTTCCCCTCACCTGTTCCCGCACCTTCTCCAGCCTCTTTCCCTCAGCCCAATCTCCCCAGAGTCCCGAGGGCGACTCCCCGGCTCGGTCCTGAGGGGCTCGCTTCGGTTCCCGCCGTGGACTCGGCCCCGTGGCGTACCCACGCCGAGGCATCTCCCTAGGGTCAGTCCCAAGGACAGAAAAGTTCCGGTCCTCACGTAGGAAGAGACGACCCCGCAGGGAACCAGGGAGCTTCGCGCAGGTCCGAGAGGACTGGGGCGCAGCGGTGGCTCGACGCCCCCTGGCGGCAGTCCCGGTGATCCTGAAATTCACTGCTCTGTTCACCCTGACTCTGGAGGGAGACTCAAGAAAGAAATAGAGACCATCACCCAGTACCTTGATCGGAATGGATGGAAATAACATGACTCAAAGTACACGGTCAGTAGTCAAAAGTCATTTAATTTACTATACATCAGTATTAATGTAAAACAAAATTTTAGAAAGCAAAACCATTAACAAGTGCAGCTCCTAAAATTAAATTCATTAAGCAAAAATCATAAATATGTATTCAGAAAATCTTGAAACACTGTGAAAGAAATCAAAAGAAATATAAATCAAGGAAGATATGCATTATTCAGGATTGGCAAACTCAATGTTGTTAGGAGCAACAATGTTGTCAGGATTGGCAAACTCAATTTGACATAGAAATTCAGTGAAATGTCATTCACACTTCTAGAAAACTGTTTCAAATCCTAGAACACATGACATTTGCCTGATGAAGTCCAACCACAAAGAACTGGCACATCTGGATCCTTAGATCCCAACAGTTAACATGGAGCCAAAGCAATGAAGTCAATGTGATAGTACACAGATGGATAAATGGAGATGAACAGAGTGCCCCAAGTAGGTTGGGGCAAAAATAGTTAGCTGTCAAAGGGACGGTGAGAAAGGAGCCTCTGCTCCACACTTAGTGATGGAACAGCTGGAAACCTCGTGGAAAAAACAGACATTTTGTAACAAAAAAATTCATTCAAAATGATTCATATATTTAAAATGTTAAACTATAAAAACGCTAGAATAGCCGGCGCCGCGGCTCACTAGGCTAATCCTCCGCCTGCGGTGCCAGCACCTGGGTTCTAGTCTCGGTTGGGGCGCCAGACTGTGTCCCGGTTGCCCCACTTCCAGTGCAGCTCTCTGCTGTGGCCCGGGAGTGCAGTGGAGGATGGCCCAAGTGCTTGGGCCCTGCACCTGCATGGGAGACCAGGAAGAAGCACCTGGCTCCTGGCTTCGGGATGGTGCAGCGTGCCAGCCATAGCGGCCATTTGGGGGGTGAATCAACGGAAGGAAGACCTTTCTCCTTGTCTCTCTCTCTCACTGTCTAACTCTGCATGTCAAAAAAAGAAAACTCTAGATTAAAATGGACATGATCATGAAAAATGTTTTAAAATGTTATTTATTTTTTTGAAAGGCAGAGTTACAGAGAGGCAGAGGCAGAGGCAGAGAGAGAGGTCGTCTATTGGTTCATACTCCAAATGGCCACAATGGCCAGAGATGAGCCACTCTGAAGCCAGGAGTCAGGAGCTTCTTCCGGGTCTCCCACACGGGTGCAGGGGCCGAAGGAATTAGGCCATTTTCCAGTGCTTTCCCAGGCAATAGCAGAGAGCTGGATCGGAGCAGCCAGGACTAGAACCAGTGCCTATATGGGATGCTGGGACTGTAGGAGCTGGCCCCTCATGAAAAATTTCTAGATGCAAGCCCAAAAGCCTATCTATGAGAAAAAATTTAGAATACAGACTTTTTTTAGAATTAAGAAATCTGCTCTGTGGGGACAGATGCTGTGGTTTAGCGGGTTACGGCGCCACTTGAGTTTCCTGCATTCCATGTCAGATTGCCTGGTTCAAGTTCTGGCTACTCCATGCTTCCAATCCAGCTTCCCGTTAATGCACCTGAGATGCAGCAATGGACAGCATGCAGCTTCTGGCAGTCAGGAGCAGAAACAAGGACCTGGGCAGGTGGGAAAGGTAGCATAATCAGCTTCCCTAACCCCATGTGGGTAGGCAAGAGGAGCCCAGTGGGTGGAGTGCAGAGTTTGGGACAGGAGGATTTTGATAGCACAAGTTGGGCCTGGGTCACTGGTGGTATCTGCAAATTAGTGGGGCAGGGGTGTGGAGGGGGACAGAGTGGCCGTGTGAGCTCAGGGTGAATGTTTTGCAGGAATAACAATGACTGCATTTTGTGTTGTGAAAGAGGAGGAGTATGTGGGGATTTTACATTCTAAAGCTCATATAACTATTTGGCCACTCATTGAGAAGTTTTGTAAAAGTGGTTTCTTTTTGACTACTGTTGCCACACTGGGGGCTGCTTATCCACCTCTCATCTGCTGTGGGTGCAGCCACTGGGAATATGGGCAGCAGGTGCACCCAGGGAGACCATAGGCCAAGGTAGATCACTCGTGAGAAGAGGTAGCAGCCTCCCATACCAGGCCCTCTTGTGGATATTATTACAATACATGAATATCACTTTACTGTTAGAGGATGCTCTAAAGACATTGTGTTACTACTAGACACTATTGTGTGGATATAATATTAGTAGACATGTATACTATGTTAGGGGTGGAAAATGGGTATTTTTAATTATGTTTTTCTACCTGAAGCCTTTTGTTTGCAGAGAATTCAGAAGGCCCCCTCACCCTGTCTGTCTGCCCCAGCACTGAGGCAGTGGACAGGAAGTCTTTCACTCATCATTGCACAGCACATGCCTGGTGCCCTGCTCACAGACAAACATGGCCAAGGACACAGTATGACATCTCTGTCAATCTTGGAGATTGGAATTGCCCAGAAATGGCAGGTTTGCATGCCCTCTAGGGGCTGCCAGGACTCTGTATATAGGACACACAGTGCTCTGGAGTCAATGGAGATGTGTACCCCCTCCTGGCTTTCACATGAAATGAAATTCTTTTTTTTATTTTAATTATTTTTTTAATTTAAAATTTTTCTATTTGTTACACCAGTTTCATGTATTCCATATATACTTAGGAATATAGTGACACTTCCAACCCTATCCTCCCTCCTGCCCATGCTTCAACCCTTCTTCCTCCTCCCTCTCCCATTACCTTTTAATTTTTACAAAGATCTACTTTCAGTTTACTTGGTGGTCACAAATTTAACCCTACACTAAATAAAAGAGTTCAACAAATAGTATGAAGGAAAAAAAACACTGTTCCTCAACAGAAGAGACAAAGGCTATAAACAATCATTGAATTTTAGAATATCCATTTCACTCCAATAAATTATATTTTAGGTACTCTATTATCTACCCTAGATCAGGGAAAACATATGATATCTATCTTTTGGGGACTGTCTTATTTCACTAAGTATAATGGTTTCAAGTTGCATCCATTTTGTTGCAAAAGACAGGATTTCCTTTTTTTTTTTTTTTTTTTTTTACAGCTGAGTAGTACTCCACAGTGTATATATACCATACTTTCTTTATCCAGTCAACAGTTGATGGACATCTGAGTTGATTCCGTATCTTAGCTATTATGAATTGTGCTGTAATGAACATGGGTATTGAACATCTGTAATGAACACAGATAACTCTTTCGTATGCTCATTTCTTTTCATTTGGGTAAATTCCCAGGAATGAGATGGCTGAATCATATGGTAGGTCTATATTCAGATTTCAGAGGTATCGCCACACTGTCTTCCACTGTGGCTTGTACCAGTTTACATTCCTACCAACAATGGGTTAGGGTATTTTTTTCCCCACATATTCACCAGCATTTGTTGTTTGTTGATATCTGTATGAGAGTCATTGTAACTGGGGTGAGGTAAACCTCACTGTAGCTTGGATTTCCCTGACAGCCAGTGATCCTGAGCATTTTCTCTAGTGTCTGGTAGCCATTTGGATTTCTGCTCTTGAAAAAATGCCTGTTCAAGTCCTTTGCCCATTTCTTAACTGGACTGTTTGTTTTGTATATGTTGAGTTTTTTGAGTGCTTTATAGATTCTGGATGTTAATCCTTTATCAGTTGCATCATTTGCAAATATTTTCTCCCATTCTGTTGGTTGCCTCTTCACTTTGCTGAGTGTTTCTGTTGCAGTGCAGAAGCTTCTCAGCTTGATGTAATCCTGTGTGTCAATTTTGGTTTTGACTGCCAGTGGTTGTGGGGTATTTTCCAAGAAGTATTTGCCTATGCCAATGTCTTGCAGAGTTTTCCCCAATGTTCTCTAGTGGTTGGGTGGTATTGGGTTGTAGATTTAAGTCTTTTTTAAAGTATATGTGCTGCTGAAACATGCACAGATTTAGAGCTTTGATCCAGTACTAAGCTCAGGTTATTCAAGGCAACAATGTTGGAAATTCAAGCTGAAATGAAGTACATTATGCTATGTCTTTTCTAAAAATGGAGGGGGCCGATGCTGTGGTGCAGCAGGTTAAAGCTCTTGCCTGAAACACCGACATCCCATATGGACTCCAGTTCCAGTCCCACCTGCTCCACTTCTGATCCAGCTCTCTGCTATGGCCTGGGAAAGCAGTGGAGGATGGCCCAAGTCCTTGAGCCCCTGTGCCCACATAGGAGACCTGGAAAAATCTTCTGGCTCCTGGCTTCAGATTGGCACAGCTCCAGCCATTGCAGCCATCTGGGGAGTGAGCCAGCAGATGGAAGACCTCTCTCTCTGTCTCTACCTCTCTCTGTAACTCTGTCTTTCAAACAAATAAAATAAATATTTTTTAAAATGGCAAGGGAACTTTTTTTTTGAATTGGCAAACCATTTCATGAATGTAGACACAATGTCATGAATGTAGACACAAACTTTATTAGTACTAGAGGCTCAGAATCAGCCCTTAAGGCATGCGGATCCGGCTGAAAAGCCCATGAGAGTATTTCAGGCATGGAAAGCAAAGACAATCTGGCAAAAAAAATGACCTAAATGAAAGATCTTTGTGAGTGAGATCCCAGTAGAAAGAACAGGTCATCAAAGAAGGAGGTACCTTTTTCTGAAGGGACGAGAGAACTTCCACTTTAACTATGACCTTGTCTAAATATGATCAGAGTCGGTGAACTCAAAAGGCTTCCATAGCCTTGGCAACTTATGACAAAAGCCTAGGGTGATTACTGATGCCATAAACAAGAGTGTCAATTTGTTAAGTCAACAACAGGAGTCACTGTATACTTACTCCTCATGTAGGATCTCTGTCCTTAATGTGCTGTACATTGTGATTTAATGCTATAACTAGTACTCAAACAGTATTTTTCACTTTGTGTTTCTATGTGGGTGCAAACTGTTGAAATCTTTACTTAATATATGCTAAACTGATCTTCTGTATATAAAGAGAATTGAAAATGAATCTTGATGTGAATGGAAGGGGAGAGGGAGTGGGAGCGGGAAAGGGGAGGGTTGCGGGTAGGAGGGAAGTTATGGGGGGGAAGCCATTGTAATCTATAAGCTATACTTTGGAAATTTATATTCATTAAATAAAAGTTAAAAAATTAGTAATATAGGCCACAATGCAGACATTAGTAGTATGAGAGTTAACACTTACATGAAAATGAACTCAACATAGGCCATATACTGAAACTTGAAAAGCAGAAATATAGAAATCCTAGAAAACATATCAAACAGAATCTGTGTCATCTGGGTTGGTAGTGAGTTTTATCATATAACACCAAGATTCAATTCACAAAATAAAAAGTTGTTAAGATGAACTTCATAAAATTAATTTTCTGTTTGTGAAAGACTCTGTTCAGAGAACAGAGAGAAGGCACAGATTAGGAGCAAACACTGACAAAACATTTATCAAGTTAGAAAATATGTGTTCAGGGGCATGCATTTGGCCTAATGGTTAAGATGCTCGTGTTCTACATCTAAGTTCCTGGATTTGATTTAGGCTCTGGTTCCTGATTCCTGCTTCTTGCTAATGCAGATCCTGGGAGGCATCAAGTCATGGCTGAGGTCACTCTGTTCCTGGCACCCATGTGGGAGAAATGGATTGAGTTCCTGGATCCT
This sequence comes from Sylvilagus floridanus, assembly GCA_949820135.1. Taxonomy (NCBI): domain Eukaryota; kingdom Metazoa; phylum Chordata; class Mammalia; order Lagomorpha; family Leporidae; genus Sylvilagus; species Sylvilagus floridanus. Next base: position 133,715,961 of record OX463230.1, on the reverse strand, counting down.
GGATTCAGCACCATCTGAGAGCTGTTGCAATTTGTGGAGTGAACTATCAGATGGGGGTTCAGTCTGTCATCTCTCTCGCCCTCTAAAAAATGTATATATATTTAGGTACAACTGTTTAGTGCAACAGTTACAAGATGCCACTTGGGATACCCACATCCCATATAAGAGTACCTGGGTTTAAGTCCTAGTTCTGCTTCTGATCCTGCTTCATTGTTAATGGACACCTTGGGTCCTTGATACCCTTGTGGGAAACATGAATGAGTTCTAGGCTCCTGGCTTTAGCCTGGCCCATCCCTGGCTATTGCAAGGATTTGGGGAGTAAAATAGCAGATGGAAACTGTCTGCCTTTTAAACAAACAAATAAATAAATAAATAAATTTAAAATAAAACATATCTAAAATATTTTGTATTCAAAATACACATATAACTTGTTAAAAACAACACAACTAATGACTCAGCTGCAAGTAGATAAATATCTGAATGAACACATGACCAAAAAATAAAAAGAAGTCAAAAAGGTGATCAATATCATATGTACTACTAGAGAATTGCAAATTAAGCCAATAATGAAACAGCACTGCACATCTATTAGAACTGCAAAACTAAAAAAAAAGACAATACCAGTAGCTGGAGGATGGATGAGGAACCACAGGAACACTCACTCATTTCTGGAAGAATGCATAATGGTACAGCCATCTTGGAAGACACTTTAGCAATTTTTCCCAAAGTTAAACAAATCTTCCTTTATGATCCATCAAGTACATTCATTAATTGTATTCATATAACTGCTTTGAAATACTATATCCGAACAAAAACTAGCAGGTAATTATGTACAATAGCTATATCCATAATGGTCACAACCTAAATTAAACATAATACCTTTTTATTAGCTGAAGGGACAACCAAATCAGGTTACATCCATACAATGGGATCTATTCATCAACAGAGACATGGGCAAATCTTACATGCATATTCCTAAGAGAGATAAATCAGTGTGAATGCTTGATTGTAAGACACAAATTATATTACATTCTAGAAGAGGCAGCACTACAGAGATTATGAACAGAGGATGTTAAAGAAATGCAAGGGGCCAGTCTTATGGCATGGCAGTTAAAGGTGCAGCCTTAAACACCATTATCTAACATAGGTGCTGGTTCGTGTCCTGGCTGCTCCACTTCTGATCCATCTCCTGGACATACACAATCTATCAAAATTGAGTCATGAAGACATGGAAAACCTAAATAGACCATTGACCAATGACCAAGATGAAAATTGAAGCAATAATAAAGACCCTCCCAACAAAGAGATCGGAACCATATCCAGACATTTAAAGAAGAACTAATTCCAATTCTTCTCAAGCTATTCAAAACAATTGAAAGGGGGGGAACTCTCCCAAACTCCTTCCACAAAGCCTGCATCTCCTTAATTCCCAAACCAGAAAAAGATAACAACAGAGAAAGAGAACTATATACCAATATCCCTAATGAACACAGATGCAAAAATCCTCAACAAAATATTAGCTAATTGAATCCAACAACACATCAGAAAGATCATTCACCCAGATCAAGTGGGGTTTATCCCTGGTATGCTGGGATGGTTCAACATTTGCAAATCAGTCAATGTGATACATCACATTAACAAACTGAAGAACAGGCCGGCGCCGTGGCTCAACAGGCTAATCCTCCGCCTTGCGGCACCGGCACACCGGGTTCTAGTCCCGGTTGGGGCGCCGGATTCTGTCCCGGTTGCCCCTCTTCCAGGCCAGCTCTCTGCTGTGGCCAGAGTGCAGTGGAGGATGGCCCAAGTGCTTGGGCCCTGAACCCCATGGGAGACCAGGAAAAGCACCTAGCACCTGGCTCCTGCCATCAGATGAGTGCGGTGTGCCGGCCACAGCGCGCCATCCGCGGCGGCCATTGGAGGGTGAACCAACGGCAAAGGAAGACCTTTCTCTCTGTCTCTCTCTCTCACTGTCCACTCTGCCTGTCAAAAAAAATTAAAAAAAAAAAACTGAAGAACAAAAAACATATGGTTATCTCAATAGATGCAGAGAAAGCTAATAGAGTAACTAAAGTGTAATGTATTGGAGTGAAATGGACACTATGAGATTTGATGATTGTTTATAGCCCTTGTCTCTTCCATTGTTGAACTCTTTTACTTAGTGTAGGGTTAACTTTACAATCATTAAGCAAACTGAAAATAGATCTTTGTAAAAATTAAGAGTATGAATGGGAGAGGGAGGAGGAAGAAGGGGTGGATCATGGGCAGGAGGGAGTGTAGGGTAGGAAGTATCACTATATTCTTGAATCTGTATTTATGAAATACATGAAACTTGTATAACTTAAATAAAATTTTAAAAAACTTAAAAACATAGAAGGCGAATTTAAGATTTACAAACAAACATTTATATTCTTTGTAACAGAAAGACATTTGAGGGTGGGCATCTGGGACAGCAGTTGAGACACCCCTTGCAATGCTCACATCCCATAGTGGAGCACCTAGGTTTGAGTCCCAGCTCTGATTGTAATTCTAGATTCCTGCTAATGTGCTCCTGGGAGGCACTGGTGATGGCTCAAGGACTTGGGTTCCTGCTACCCATATGGTAGACCAGTATTGAGTTCCAGGCACCTGGTTTTGACCTGGCTAAGCCCTGGCTGTTGTGGACATTTGGGAAATAAACCAGCAGAGAGATGTCTCTGTCTCTGTCTCTCTGCCTTTCAAATAAAATGAAAATAAGTGCATTTTAAAAGTTTTTTCTCTTTTAATTTTTTTTTTTTTATTTTTGACAGGCAGAGTGGACAGTGAGAGAGAGAGACAGAAAGAAAGGTCTTCATTTACCCTTGGTTCACCCTCCAATGGCCGCTGCGGCCGGCGCGCTGCAGCCAGCGCACTGTGCTGATCCAAAGCCAGGAGCCAGGTGCTCTCCTGGTCTCCCATGCAGGTGCAGGGCCCAAGGACTTGGGCCATCCTCCACTGCACTCCCGGGCCATAACAGAGAGCTGGCCTGGAAGAGGGGCAACTGGGACAGAATCCGGCACTCATATGGGATGCTGGCGCCACAGGTGGAGGATTAACCAAGTGAGCCACGGTGCTGGCCAGTAATTTCCTTTTCTTATGGGAGACCGGGAAGAAGCACCTGGTTCCTGGCTCCAGATAGGCGTAGCTCTGGCCGTAGTGGCCATTTTGGGGGGTGAACCAACAAAAGGAAGACCTCTCTCTCTCTCTCTCTCTCTCTCTCTCTCTCACTGTCTAACTTTATCTGTCAAATAAATAAAAAAAAAGAAAAGGAAATTACCAAGAAATAATTACATTATTGGTGGATGACATTGTGAACACTAAAGTGAAATGGTAAGTATAGCAGTAGAGAACTAATAAGGGCCACCAGCTAAGTCAAAATTTCCAGTAAAAAATAGGGAATAAGTAGAAAGAGAAAATAACATCAGCAAAAAAGATACACAATATCTCAGGCCAGTGCTGTGGCATAGCAGGTAAAGTGCCATCTGCAGTGCCGGCATCCCATATCCATATGGGATACTACATATGGATATTCCATATGGATAGAGACCTAGCTGCTCTACTTCGAGCCAGCTCTCTGCTATGGCCTGGGAATGCAGTAGAAAATGGTCCAAGCCCTTGGGCCCCTGCATCCACATGGGAGACCCAGAAGAAGCTCCTTGTTCCTGGCTTTGGATAGGCACAGCTCCAGCCATTGCGGCCATCTGGGGACTGAACCAGCGGATGGAAGACCTCTCTCTCTCTCTCTCTTATTCTCTCACTCTCTCTTTCTGTAACTCTGCTTTTCAAATAATAAATAAATATATTTTTAAAAGATACACAATATCTTGTATATAATTTTATCTTTTTTAGTAGTTAATGAATAAATAACTGGGTGCAGGAAATTAGCAGGAACTTAGTTTATTGGGAAAGAGTAGAGAAGAGTTGGAGACTGTGGAAAGCAACTCTTATTCAGGAGTCTCTGGATTCAAAAATGAGAGAAGGAAACAGAACCATAGCTGGAGAAGCCTGGTCTCAGTGGAAACTGAAGTTCCTTCACAGTATAAGAACTTCACCTTATTGGACTAATATGAAGCTTTCCCAGTCTCATTATTCCTTGAGGTACAGCCCAGTACCCACTTTCTCTCCTCTTTTCCTTCTTACTCCACCACCCCTCATTGAGACATCCTGACTGTCTGCAATGTTATCACTGAAGCATTCTGTTCTTCATGATCTGTCCCTAGGAACCCCACTGAGGTTTTCACATAGGATGGATCAGAGAATTACAGAAGTTGAATTTCCAAAGCTCCTTATTAAATTGTTCTGTTTTCCAAAAGATTCAATATCCTTGGGGGTACAAAATAGACACCAGAACAAAAAAATTTCAGTCAATTTTGTGTTGATGTAGGTAGTGGTACAGTAGGAGAATTTATTTTCTCCAAAGAGAACTTGTTATTTCTTTGCTTTCATTCAAAAGTCACTAGGGTTCATAAAAGAAAAGATTAATTTTTTTACAGGCAGAGTGGACAGTGAGAGAGAGACAGAGAGAAAGGTCTTCCTTTGCTGTTGGTTCGCCCTCCAATGGCCGCCATGGCTGGCGCACCGCACTGATCTGATTGCAGGAGCCAGGTGCTTCTCCTGGTCTCCCATGTGGGTGCAGGGCCCAAGTACTTGGGCCATCCTCCACTGCACTCCCAGGCCACAGCAGAGAGCTGGCCTGGAAGAGGGGCAACCGGGACAGAATCCGGCGCCCCGACCGGGACTAGAACCCGGTGTGCCGGCACCGCAAGGCGGAGGATTAGCCTAGTGAGCCGCAGCGCTGGCCTTGTTTTTATAGCTTTTGAAAATGGGGTCATTTCTTTTTCAGATAGTTTACAATTGGTGTATAGAAATGTTACTTTGGGTGGCTGTTGTGATACAACATGTTAAGCTACTGCTTAGAACAACCACATCCCATATCAAAGTGTCGGTTGGAGTCCCAGCCCCAAGCTCTCTGATAATGTTCCTGGAAAGAAGAAGATGATGGCTCAAGCACTTGAGCCTCTGTAGCCCATATGGGAGACCTGGATGGAGTTCCTCCTGGCTTCAGCCTGGCTCAGCCCCAGCTGTTTGGCCATTTGGTGAGTGAACCAGTGGATGGAAGACCTCTTTCTGTATGTCACATTGCCTTTTAAATAAATAAATATCTAAAATATAACATATATGTAACAGAAAAGCTCAACACTAGAAGAAGAAATGACAAAAAGTAAGAGAGAAGTAGACTATTCAACAGTAGTACTTGAGAAATCAATTCTCCATTTGAATAATAGATAGAAAACTAAGAGAATAATTGACAAGGATATAGAATATTGAACAACGTTATAAAACAATTTTACTATATCCAGCAAGATAATTACATTCTGTTCAAGTGCACATAAAACATTGTCCAGAAAAGACCATTTGCTAAGTCATAAAATAGACTAAATTCATTTAAAAGAACTGAGATCATACAAAGTACATTCTCTGGTTGCAAAGGATTTAAAACGAAAACCAATAACAGGAGAATATGTGAGATGTTCACAAAATGTGGGAAATATGCAATATAAATCCAAATTGACGATGGGTCACGTAAATCACAAGGAAGATGAGAAAATATTAAGAGTGGATGAAAATAGAAACACATTTTCAAATTAGTGAGATGCAGCTAAAACAGGAATTAGAGGGAAAATTTACAGTTATAAATGCTGACATTTTTAAAAGCTCATAAATCCATAAGCTAACTTCAATTTTGAGAAACTAGAAAAAGAGAAAATTGAACCCCAAAACAAACAAGAAGAATAATAAAGATTGGAGCTGAAATCATTAAAGAAATGATGATGTAGGGGCCAGCATCAGTTATGTTACAGCAGATTAAGCCACCACCTACAATGCTGGCATGGGAATATGAGCACCGGTCCACATGCTGGCTGCTCCATTTCGGATCTAACTTCCTGCTAATCCACCTGGGAAAGCATCAGATGGCCCATCTGGGAGAACCGAATGGAGATCCAGACTCCTGGCTTCAGCCTGACCCAGCCTTGGCTATTGTAGCCATAAACCAGCAGATGGAATCTCTCTCTCTCTCTCTCTCTCTCTCTCTCTCTCTCTCTTTCTCTCTCTCTCTCTCCCTCCCCAACTCTTTCAAATAAGCAAATAGATTTTTTTTTAAATGATGGTATGGTTATCCCTGCCCACTGGTATAAAACCCAGGTGTTGGCCGGCGCCGTGGCTCAACAGGCTAATCCTCCGCCTTGCGGCGCCGGCACACCGGGTTCTAGTCCCGGTCGGGGCACTGGATTCTGTCCCGGTTGCCCCTCTTCCAGGCCAGCCCTCTGCTGTGGCCTGGGAGTGCAGTGGAGGATGGCCCAGGTGCTTGGGCCCTGCACCCCATGGGGAGACCAGGAAAAGCACCTGGCTCCTGGCTCCTGCCATCAGATGAGTGTGGTGTGCCGGCCACAGCGCGCCGTCCGCGGCGGCCATTGGAGGGTGAACCAACGGCAAAGGAAGACCTTTCTCTCTGTCTCTCTCTCTCACTGTCCACTCTGCCTGTAAAAAAAAAAAAAAAAAAAAAACAGGTGTGGAAGGGTGGCTGCTGGGAAGTAAGCTTCCTACCCATACTACCCCCAAACTCTACACTATCATATTTCTCAGGTTCTCTCCTGGACTCCAACCCACTCTACTTGACTCTGAACTCTCTGGACTGGCTCATGCCTTTGGGACAGGTATCCTGACCTGTGTGTAGGCAGACTGCATGGAGCCCAGAGAAAAGCCAGGCCCACATTCACCCATCTGCTTTTCTCCTCATACCTCTCACCAGGCCTGCTCAGCTGCCTGAGTCAGGAACTGCGCGGTGTCTAGGCAAAGTCCAAGCAGTGTGTTCAGTTCTCAGAAGTGCTGACAGGATATTGAGACCTGGGTCAGAAGCAAGACAGTATTACTTACTGTTAAGCATGCAACATCAGCATCAGTGATTTCACCAACACCTATCCCCAGACCCATGGACAACAAGAGGGAATGAGATGGACCCTGCATGCTCAATGGGCAAGGTCGGGGATTGGGGGCAGGAGGTAGCAAGGACTCCAGCACAGCACCAGGAGCAGCTGTAACATCAGGGCAAGTAGCAAACAAGTTCTATCCAACCCACTGGTGTACCCTTAACCAGCTGGATTGCTCAGGTTCTGAAATTGTTCCACATCAGGACACAAACCAAGCTGCCTGCATGGTGGGTTATAGCATCACCAGCCACTTCCATCTCTTGACTTTATTTCTGGGACTTGCAGTCTAACTGGAGCCCAAGAAAGAAGGTTGTGCAGTGAATGCTTCCATGTGACCCTGGCTCCAGCCTTGTCCAAATACATTATTCCTCCCCTACTACTTCCATCAATACTTTGGGGCCTGGGTCTCCCCTGCTGCTTGCCTGCAAGATACCCTGGGAGCAGTGAAGGTGCTATCATGTATTTTTTTTCTGTATCTGAGAAGAATGTCCTTGGTATTTTGATTGGTATCACATTGAATCTATAAATCACTTTTGGTAGTATGGACATTTTGATTATGTTGATTCTTCCAATCCATGAACATGGAAGATTTTTCCATTTTTTTGTGTCTTCTTCTATTTCTTTAATGTTTTGTAATTCTGATCATAGAGATCTTTGATATCCTTGGTTAAATTTATTCCAAGATATTTAATTTTTTTGTAGCTATTGTGAATGGGATTGATCTTACAAGCTCTTTCTCAGTCATGGCATTCTTTGTGTATACAAAGGCTATTGATTTTTGTATGTTGATTTTATATCCTGCCACCTCACCAAACCCTTCTATGAGTTCTAACAGTCTCCTAGTGGAGCATTTTAGATTACCTACATAGAAAATCACGTCATCTGCAAATAGGGATACTTTGACTTTTTCTTTCCCGCTTTGTATCCCTTTGATTTCTTTGTCTTGCCTATTGGCTCTGGCTAAAACTTCCAGGACTATATTAAATAGCAATGGTGAGAAGCGGGCATGCTTGCCTGGTTCTGGATCTCAGTGGGAATGCTTCCATCTTTTCCTCATTCAACAGGATGCTAGCTTGTCATAAATTGTCTTGATTGTGTTGAGGTTTTGTTCCTTCTATACCTAATTTACTTCACTTTCAGTCTGTGTGCATCTTTGTTGGGAAGATGTATTTCTTGTAGGCAGCAAATAGATGTGTTTTGTTTTTTAATCCATTCTGCCAGTCTGTATCTTTTTAAAAAATATTTGTTTTATTTATTTGAAAGACAGAGTTACAGAGAGAAGTAGAAGCAGAGAGAGAGGTCTTCCATCCGCTGGTTTACTCCCCAGATGGCTGCAATGGCCAGAGCTGTGCAGATCCAAAGCCAGGAGCCAGGAGCTTCTTCTGGGTCTCCCACGTGGGTGCAGGGGCCCAAGGACTTGGACCATCTTATACTGCTTTCTCAGGCCATAGCAGAGAGCTGGATCAGAAAAGGATCAGTCGGGACTAGAACCGGTGCCCATATAGGATGCTGGTGCTTCAGGCCAGGGTATTAACCCACTGTGCCACAGCGCCAGCCCCTACCAGTCTGTATCTTTTAACTGGATAGTTGAGGCAATTTACATTCAAGGTGACTATTAATAAGTAATGACTTTGCATTGCCATTTTCCCATAAACATTCCTATTGTTTATTTTGGATTTCCTTTGTACTTTTACTGGGAGATTTTTCTGCCTTCAACTTCTTTCATAGTGATGACTATGTTCCTGTGTGTAGCACATTTTTAAGCATCTTTTGTAAGGCTGATGGAGTGGTGACAAATTCTTTCAATTTCTGTTTGTTATGGAAGTTCTTTGTTTAACCTGCATTCATAAATGAGAGCTTTGCAGGGTATAGTATTCTGGGTTGACAGTTTTTTTCTCTTAAGGCTTGGAATATAGCTCGCCATTCTCTCCTAGCCTGTAGGGTTTCTGAAGTTAGCTGAGTCTAATTGGAGATCATCTGAAAGTAATCTGGCATTTCTCTCATGCACATTTCTTTTATTTTAGAATCTTTTTATGTTTTACTGCAGAGAGTTTGATTACAATGTGTCATGGTGAAGATCTTTTCTGGTCACGTCTATTAGGAGTTCTATGTGCTTCCTGTACTTGGATGTCCCTTTCTCCAAATTAGCATAGTTTTCTATAATTATTTCACTAAAAAGGCCTTCTAATTCATTCTCTCTTTCCACACCTTCAGGACATCCTAAGACCCATATGTTGCATTGTTGGATAGTATTCCATAAATCTCTGATACTGTTTTTTAGTTTTCTTATTTTTTTTTTCTCCCTTTGGTCTGACTGTAAAATTTCCAGAGAGGTATCTTCTAACTTGGACACTCCTTCTTCTGCTTTATTGAGTCTGTTCTTAAGGCTTTCTACTGTATTTCTTATTTGTTCTATTGAATTCTTCATTTCCAATATTTCATTTTGATTTCGCTTTAAAATCTCAATTTCATGGGGAAACTTTTCATTCATGTCATGTACAGATTTCTTCAGTTCATGAATTTGCTTCTGATTACTTCTAAGTAATCTATGGTCAATTTTTGGAATTCTGTTTCTTGCATTTTGTCCATCTGTTTATCTTCACATTCTAGTATTGAAGTGCTGTGTGTTTTTTTTTTTTTTGGGGGGGGGTCATTTTGTCTTCCTTATTCTTGTTTCTTGAATTGCTGCATTTGTTATTAGGCATTTGTGGTGATACTTGTTGTGTTTTTTTTCCCCTGTGATGGCTTTTATCTTTGAACTATGCCTCTGTGGTTTAGTGGAGTATCTACTCTTTCAGTGAATACTCAGAAGCGTGTGCTGGGTGTGGCCACGGAGCTCTATTCAGTGCTCCAGAATGAAGGGAGTGTCCAAGGTGACACCCGAGTTGGGCATGGCAAATCTCTCTCTCCCCTCTCTCTCTCTTATAGGAGAGGAGGTTTGTTCAGTTCTGTTGCCATAGTCTCATGCTCACCTCAAAGGAGACCAATGCCTGGGCGCTAGCCACAGCGGGTACAATTTTCATCCACACTCTTACAAGAATGACACAAAGGATCCATGCAGTCCTTGGTATGTGCAGTCCTTGGTATGTACATGGATCCTGCAACAATGACCCTCTCCAGGGAATCACGGAGCCCCAAGCATGTGGAGTCACCCAGTGACTGCCCAAAGTCTCAGCAACACCCTGCACCCTCCCACACAGCCACAGTGTTTTCACAGTGCCGACATACAAGGCTCCCACAGTTGCAAGTTACCAGCCCTCTGTCAGTTCTCCCAGCCAGACTCAGACGTCTCTTCTCAGCTAATTTCTGGGCACTCGGACACAAGCTGACGCAGCTGTTACAAGTGTCCTGCCCTCTCTCGACTAGTTATAGAATGCAGGGTGGTTGGGAGATAGAAACGTACCTCCTTCTTTTCCCTCTAGTTTGGCAGGTACACTGTCCCCCACTGGGCTCCAAGCTGGACTCATGCCAGGCTCTTCCGGTAGCTTTATCGCAAGTGACTTGGGCTGCTGCAGTCTGATCTCACCTCATTCCAGCTGGTGCTGAGGTTCTCAGCTGCTGGGGTCTTGAGTTGTGCACAGGTTCACAGTGTCCCTCTAATTTGCATCAAGTTTCCTCTGCTGTTTTCTCCCTAACTCTTCCCTGAGATTGTACACTCTCCATTTTTTAAAACTATTTTCCCTTGGACTAGAGCACTAAGTTCCTTCTCTATTCCTCCAACTTCCCTAGCCTTATTTGTTTCTTTTTTTTTTTTTTTAACAGGCAGAGTGGACAGTGAGAGAGAGAGACAGAGAGAAAGGTCTTCCTTTTGCCGTTGGTTCACCCTCCAATGGCCGCCGCGGCTGGCGCGCTGCGGCCGGCGCACCGCGCTCATCCGATGGCAGGAGCCAGGAGCCAGGTGCTTTTCCTGGTCTCCCATGGGGTGCAGGGCCCAAGCACCTGGGCCATCCTCCACTGCACTCCCAGGCCACAGCAGAGGGCTGGCCTGGAAGAGGGGCAACCGGGACAGAATCCGGTGCCCTGACCGGGACTAGAACCCGGTGTGCCGGCGCCGCAAGGCGGAGGATTAGCCTGTTGAGCCACGGCGCCGGCCTTATTTGTTTCTTATGCCAGTAAGCTCACCCCAAGGTGCCCAGAATTACAAGTACAATGGTCATTTTGTAACCCACAAAGTTTTTTTCATTTGTTACACACCAAACACTGATTCATACTGGTGAGTGAGGGAGAAAGAACTGACTCAATGTTGGATGCATTCAGTAGAATTATAATCACAGGATGTTTTCAAAAGTATCATGTCAACCAGCACACAGAGTAAGTGTTTGGAGATCATGACTACATTTTGATTTTTTACTTATATGTGGACATCATGTTTTATTTAGTCTAAGAAACTAATTAGTGCAAAGGTGTGATTCCATCTAATTGTCCCATTTTTAATAATGAAAAATGGCTTGCAGTACTCTGCTATAGCACCTATGATTTTCAGAAACATACTAGTGACATTAATTGGAGGAAACTTATATTATAAAAGTTTTGGATGCTGGCGCCGCTGCTCACTAGACTAATCCTCCACCTGTGACGCCGGCATCCCGAGTTCTAGTCTCAGTTGGGGCGCCAGTTCTGTCCCAGTTGCTCCTCTTCCAGTCCAGCTCTCTGCTATGGCCCGGGAAGGCAGTGGAGGATGGCCCAGGTCCTTGGGCCTTGCACCCATGGAAGACTAGGAGGAAGCACCTGGCTCCTGGCTTTGAATTGGCAGTGGCCACTTGTCTCTCTCTCTCTCTCTCATTAACACTACCTGTCAAAAAAAAAAAGTTTTGGGATCATACAATGCACAGAAAGTATAGGGGGAGAGTTCAAATATGTTCAAGGCAAAATCTTCTAAACTAATGTTTTAAATTGACTGTAGTTCATGAAATGGATCTCAAAAACAAGTAGGTGCTTTTGACTTGTGATAAACCTGACATCTGCAAGTCATGTGACCCTGGGCAGTTCACTCATCTTCTAAACCCAGTTTGTTCCATCATTCCTGTCAGGCAGAAAGACCCTGACAAACCCCTCCTGAGCTACCAGGAAGAGCTGGAAGGATAGAAGGAACATTAGCACATCCCTAGATACTGAATGTGGTAACAGACCAGGTTTTGGAGGGCTTCCATACTGGAAACAATGTGGAATGAAGTAATGGGTGTGGTGTGTTAGGAAGAACTAGACCAATTCTCAAATGAGAACCCATCCATTGCAGGCCTCACCCTCAAGATCCCTCTGATAAGAAACACTTCCTAGGCCCCTATCTATGCCTCTCTGCCCACTCACAACTCCTTTGTGAAAGTTGGTTCAAATTTTGCAATTATCATACATTCAACACTGTTCAGGCTGGGCAGTGAGATCAATAACAACTTGTGCCGTGCAAAGCTAGGATCTTCCAATTTCTCTAATGCTCCTTTGCCTCTGCTCTGAAACACCAGGGAAAGATTCAGGCCAGAGGAATATGTAAAATTTGTTTTGTTCTGTTTTACTATTTGACAGTGAGGGAGAGAGAAAGAAACCTTCCATCTATAGGCTCACTCCCCAAATGGTCATGACTGCTGGGTCTGGGCCAGGCAGAAGCCTGGAACCCAGAACTCCATCCCAGTCTCCCACATGGGTGCAGGGGCGCAAGCCCTTGTGCCACTCTCAGCTTATTTCCTCAGAAACACAAGCAGAGAGCTGGATGGGAAGCACGAATGCAGCATCTCAGGCTGCTCAACCCACTGCACCCCAAGGCAGCCCTTAGAGGAACATTCAGAAGGAATTCCTGTTCCTGAGCCCTTTCTTCATAGAATGAAAGAACTCCTTTATTCCAGAAGAAATGGGATGTTTCATCCACCACCCCAATCTCTCTCACAGAACTGGCCCTGGAACCGAACCGAGGAAGAGACCAGAACCGTCACAGGCTAAAGGACACTGCAAACCTCCACCTCCCGCACCGCCCCCCCACACACAATTGCCTCAGGGGGCCACTCAGCATGCATCGCACCGCAGGACAGTGCTGCCCAGTCGCACCTCAAACGTAGCCTCCTGGCCACCCGTTGCACCTCACATACCTCACACACGGGATCCCCAAAGAGGCCCATCTCATAGACAGGCTCCCCTTAGCCGTTCGCCTCACACGCGGGCTCCCTTCAGCCGTGTGCCTCACACGCCTCACACGTGGGCTCCCCTCAGCTGCGCACCTCACACGCGGGCTCCCCTCAGCCGCGCACCTCACACGCCTCACACGCGGGCTCCCTTCAGCCGTGTGCCTCACACGCCTCACACGCGGGCTCCCCTCAGCTGCGCGCCTCACACGTGGGCTCCCCTCAGCCGCGCACCTCACACGCCTCACACGCGGGCTCCCCTCAGCCCCGCCCGTCACACGCGGGCTCCCCTCAGCCATGCGCCTCACACGCGGGCTCCCCTCAGCCCCGCGCCTCACACACCTCACACGCGGGCCTCACACGCGGGTTTCCCTCAGCCGTGCGCCTCACATGCGGGCTTCCCTCAGCCGTGCTCCTCACACGCGGGCTCCCCTCAGCCCCGCGCCTCACACACCTCACACGCTGGCTCCCCTAAAGCTGTGCGCCTCACATGCGGGCTCCCCTCAGCCACGCACCTCACACGCGGGCTCCCCTCAGCCGTGCTCCTCACACACGGGCTACCCTCAACCATGCACCTCACACGCGGGCTCCCCTCAGCCCCGCGCCTCACACACCTCACACGCGGGCCTCACACGCGGGTTTCCCTCAGCCGTGCGCCTCACATGCGGGCTTCCCTCAGCCGTGCGCCTCACACACGGGCTCCCCTCAGCCCCGCGCCTCACACACCACACACACGGGCCTCACACGCGGGCTCCCCTCAGCCGCGCACCTCACACGCGGGCTCCCCTCAGCCCCGCGCCTAACACGCGGGCTCCCCTCAGCCGCGCACCTCACACGCGGGCTTCCCTCAGCCCCGCGCCTCACACGCGGGCTCCCCTCAGCCGCGCGCCTCACACGCGGGCTTCCCTCAGCCCCGCGCCTCACACGCGGGCTCCCCTCAGCCGCGCGCCTCACACACGGGCTCCCCTCAGCCCCGCGCCTCACACGTGGGCTCCCCTCAGCCCCGCGCCTAACACGCGGGCTCCCCTCAGCCGCGCACCTCACACGCGGGCTTCCCTCAGCCCCGCGCCTCACACGCGGGCTCCCCTCAGCCGCGCGCCTCACACGCGGGCTTCCCTCAGCCCCGCGCCTCACACGCGGGCTCCCCTCAGCCGCGCGCCTCACACACGGGCTCCCCTCAGCCCCGCGCCTCACACGCGGGCTCCCCTCAGCCGCGCACCTCACACGCGGGCTCCCCTCAGCCGCGCGCCTCACACGCGGGCTTCCCTCAGCCCCGCGCCTCACACACGGGCTCCCCTCAGCCGCGCACCTCACACACGGGCTCCCCTAAGCCCCGCGCCTCACACACCTCACACACGGGCCTCACACGCGGGCTCCCCTCAGCCGCGCGCCTCACACGCGGGCTCCCCTCAGCCGCGCACCTCACACACGGGCTCCCCTCAGCCGCGCACCTCACACGCGGGCTCCCCTAAGCCCCGCGCCTCACACACCTCACACACGGGCCTCACACGCGGGCTCCCCTCAGCCGCGCGCCTCACACGTGGGCTCCCCTCAGCCGCGCACCTCACACACGGGCTCCCCTCAGCCGCGCACCTCACACACGGGCTCCCCTCAGCCGCGCACCTCACACACGGGCTACCCTCAGACGTGCGCCTCACACAGGGGCTCCCCTCAGCTCCGCGCCTCACACGCGGGCTCCCCTCAGCTCCGCGCCTCACACACCTCACACACGGGCCTCACACGCGGGCTCCCCTCAGCCCCGCGCCTCACACGCGGGCTCCCCTCAGCCCCGCGCCTCACACACGGGCTCCCCTCAGCCCCGCGCCTCACACACGGGCTCCCCGCCGCCGCGTGCCTCACACACCTCACACGCGGGCTTCCCTCAGCCCCGCGCCTCACACGCGGGCTCCCCTCAGCCGTGCGCCTCACACGCGGGCTCCCCTCACACGCGGGCCTCACACGCGGGTTTCCCTCAGCTGCGCGCCTCACACGCGGGCTCCCCTCAGCCCCGCGCCTCACACACGGGCTCCCCTCATCCCCACGCCTCAGTGCCAGCAGCCCATATGGGCGCTGGTTAGAGTGCCAGCTGCTCCACTTCCATTCCAGCTCTCTGCTATGACTTGGGAGAGCAGTAGAAAATTGTCCAAGTCCTTGGGCCCCTGCACCCACGTGGGAGAGCCAGAAGAAGCTCCTGGCTCCTGGCTTCAGATTGGCACAGCTCTGGCCATTGCGGCCAATTGGGGAGTGAACCAGCAGATGTAAGACCTCTCTCACTCTCTCTTGTGCGCTCTCTCTTTCTCTCTGCCTCTTCTTCTCTCTCTATGTAACTCTTTCAAATAAATAAATCATTTAAAAATCATTTATTTTATTTGAAAGGCAGAGTAACAGAGAAGAAGAGACAGAGAAAGAGATCTTCCCTCCATTGGCTCACTCCCAGATGGCTGCAATAGCCAGGGCCCGGTCAGGCTGAAGTCAGGAACCAGGAACTCCCATCCAAGTCTCCCACATGGATGGCAGGTGTCCAAGCACTTGGGCCATTTTCCACTGCTTTCACCATTGGCAGGGAGCTGGATGGGAAGCAGCAATCCAGAGGCCCAATCCTAACAATGTTTACAATGTCTCAGCCAAACATGCTCAATGGTGTGGCCAACAGGTATCACATTAATTAATACAAACCAGAAAGCCCAAAGATTTTGCAGCCAGACTGACCCATGAGGCAAAGAGCCATACCCAGTTTGTTAACTTACAGAACCATTCTAGAACCTAATGATAGAGTTCCAACATCAGCCACAGGTACTTCCATTGACATATAACCTGACACCTTAAAACAAATATACTCAAATCAGGCAATGTGACTTAAAACCTGTTGCAATAGAACCCTTCTTATTATCCTTCTTGGTAAAAGCTTGGAGAGTTGGAAGCTGTTAATATTTGACCTACCCCTAATTGGGGTTTTAATTGTTCCAGATAGGTTCTGTAGCTTTGGTCCATGACAACAGTGTCATAGACACCAATGTCATCTTTTATAGCTGTGCACCCTCAAAACTCTTGACATAAAGGATACATGCAAATCCATCTCCCAGGCCCAGTCTTGCCTTCGTGTTATGCAAACTGTTCTTGATGCTGTGATACTCTCTACACTTCACCAAAACATGCACCCTATGTTCCCCTCCCTAAAAGGGGCAAAGACTCATATGTCTGAGCCATCTTCTGCTGGAAACTGGATCAGAAGGAAAATAGTCAAGACTCAAACCAGGCAACTCTGATATGCGATGCAGGCATCCAAAGCAGTGGCTTAACCTACTGTACCAAAATGCCAACCCCAACATAAAAGCAATTTTTAATAAATTCTGGCTTGGGTATAAATAATGCCTTTAAACTTAACACTGCATGTTTTAACATGTCTACTTCTAAATTTTTCAATCTTGTTTCAACACCTTAACACCACAATGAAAGTGGACTGTTAAAACAATAAAACAATTAATAGGGTGAATCTGTGGTAGCCCACTCCAACGTTCCCTGGGGGCGCACCCAGTGCTGAACTCAGCATTTCCTCTTTCTCTGTAACATTAATTCTCCCCAAAACAAACTCAGATTTGTAAAACTAATTGAGCATGTAGAACTAATCAATGATGGTTGGTCAGAGTCTTGTAATAGGAACCCTTAATATAAAACAGTCCCATTCTTCTGAGTGCTCCTTTCCCTTTCCTTGCTAGCAACTGGAAAACAAGTCCCTCAATCCTAATATGACCACTAACCACCTGAAAGTTGTTTTTCAGAGAAAAAAAATATTTCTTTCAAAAACAAGTTCGTTGCTCAGGACAGGACAGATGACAACTCTGAAACAGTACTGACATATACATCCTGTGATGATACACTTCTGAATCTGCACATACACCACATGAATTAAGGACATGAGCTGAAGTCCAAGCCCCCTCCGAAATTTCCTAGCTTCTGCAGCTGTACCTATACATAAGTGCCTTCCCTGAACCTCAGGGAGAGGTAGTTTGTAACAAGAGCCCTTGCCTCCGCTGCTGTTTGGCAATGCAAAAATAAACTCTCCTTTTGCAAAAGTAGGTGTCTCTAAGTTTGGCTTATGGAGCATTTCAGTTGACAGGCCCTCCTTAGTCAGGTGGCCAAAGCAGTTTGAGTCCGGGCTGCTCCACTTCCAATCCAAATCCCTGCTAACATGCCTGGAAAAGCAGCAGAGAATGAACCAAGCCCTAACCCCTGTACCCACATTGGAGACCCAGAGGAAGCTCCTGGCTCCTGGCTTTAGATTGGCTCAGCTCCGACTGTTGTGACCATTTGGAGAGTGAACTCATGGATGGAAAACCTCTCCTCTCTCTGTCTCTCCCTCTCCCTCTCCCTCTCCCTCTCTATGGCTCTTTCAATTAAATAGATATTTTAAAATAAATAAATAAATGCTGTTCACTAAGTAAGCTTCACATTTAAAATATACCTTCACAAAATATATAGAATAATATTTGATCAAAGATCTGGGTACCATGGCCTACCCAAATTGACACAAAATTAACTATTGGTTAGATAAATGAATATTCCAAAACAAAAGAAGTTTGTGTAAAGAAACAAAAGGAAATTTTACTCTGCTCACTAAAGAAGTTCTAATAGTTATGAAAAGTGAGGCTGAAGTAATATGGATTTTTCTAGTAGTCATATTAAAAAGTATGAGAGGTCAGCATTGTGGCACAGCAGGTAAAGCCACTGCCTGTGATGCCAGCATCCTATATGGGTACCTCTTTTGAGTCCTGGCCACTCTCCCTCCCATCCAGCTCTCTGCTAATGGCCTGGGAAAATCAGCAGAAGGTGGCCCAGGTGTTTGGAACCCTGCACCCACACAGAACGCCAGGATGAAACTCCCAGCCTCTGGCTTCAGCTTGGCCCAGTGCTGTCCATTGTGGCCATCTAGGGAGTGAACAGTGGATGAAAGATCTCTATCTCTCCCTCTAACTCTGACTTGCAAATAAATCTTTCACAAAAAAAGTGTGGAACTTTTATATTACTTAGCCAAATATATCCAACATCATTTCACTTTTATATAAAAGTTTTACATTTTTCTTTTTTTTTTTTTAATTTGAAAGGAGAGACCAACAGTGGTGGAGGGAGGCAGAGATATCGTCCACCCGCTGCTCCACTTTTCAAATATCTGCAGCAGAGTTGGACCAGACCAAAGTCAAGGGCCCAAAACTCAATCTGGGTCTAAGTTTTCGAAGTCTGTTGTATATGTAACATTTATATCTACAAGTATGCATGGATTTCCTTTTTTTTTTTTTTTTTTTTTTTTGACAGGCAGATTTAGACAGAGAGAGAGACAGAGAGAAAGGTCTTCCTTCCATTGGTTCACCCTTAAATGGCCGCTACGGTCGGTGCACTGTGCTGATCCGAAGCCAGGAGCCAGGCGCTGGTCTCCCATGCTGGTGCAGGGCCCAAGCACTTGGACCATCCTCCACTGCCTTCCTGGGCCACAGCAGAGAGCTGGACTGGAAGAGGAGCAACCGGAACTAGAACCTGGGGTGCCTGCGCCGCAGGCGGAGGATTATCCAAGTGAGCCGCGGCGCCAGCCGGACTTCCATTTTTTTTTTTTTTTTACAACAAAATCAACATCTTAGTTCCATTTTCTGCAAGCTTTTTATTCTCATTTTTAAAGATTTATCTTATTGGAGCCAGTGCTGTGGCATAGGTAAAGCCACCGCCTGTAGTGCCGGCACCCCATATGGGTGCTGGTTTGAGTCCTGGCTGCTCCACTTTTGATCCAGCTCTCTGCTATGGCCTGGGAAAGCAGTAGAAGATGTCCTTGGACCCCTGCACCTGCATGGGAGACTGGGAAGAAGCTCCTGGCTCCTGGTGGATTGGCGCAGCTCCAGCCATTGCTGAGGATGGAAGACCCTTCTCTCTCCCTCTGCCTGTGTAACTCTGCCTTTCAAATAAATAAATCTTTTTTAAAAAAAAAACCTTTTAAAAATCTTTAAAATCTTAAAAAAAAGAGATGTATTTATATGAAAGCCAGAGTGACAGGGAGCAACAGAAAGAAATCTTCCATCCTCTGGTTCACTCCTCAGATGGCCACGACAGCCAGGGCTGGGCCAAACTTAGGAGCTTAGAACTTCATCTGAGTCTCCCCTGTGGGTTGCAAGGCCCTAAGTACTTGAGCCATCTTCCACTGCTTACTGGCTCATCAGCAGGGAGCTGGATCAGAGGCAGAAGCACAGGGACTTGAACTGACACTCTGATAAGGGATGCTGGCATCTCAGGTGGTGGCTTAACCTGCTGTGCTAAAAGGCCAGGTCCATTTTCTACAAACTTTTTGAAGTACACTTGTATCTCATTTCAGACCAGCTAGGTTTCAATCATTCAATCACCTGTGGCCGTTGCCTCTAGTACTAGACTGTACAGCTTTAGACAGGTTGAGCCTGTGCTTTCAACTACATTACCACTGCTTCCTTTCATGTAAAATAATAATCCACTACCATTACAGCAGTATTCAAAAGCAGTGAGTTGTGTTGCTTTTCCATAGTGAAAATGGATTTGCCCTAACCTACTTCCTACCTTCACGTAACACTCTAGGTGGTCCAGAACAAGCATGTAGAAAACACTGGCTGAAGTTGCAAGCAAAAAGCTAACTTTACACTCAAACCAACTTAGCTGCTAGTTGATCCAAATCAAAGGAATTAAAACCTCTTGTTTAATTTCAGCAGTGTCTTCAGTTTTGGGGTTGAGTGTAGAGTCTGGTGAATTTATAATAAAAGCACAGGCACCCCACTAACACTAATGGGGTCCAACCCAATCCTGCAGAATTGGTCTAATTCATAAATTAAAAGGCAGTTTGGCAAGAGTAGCCTTGAAAGACAGAAAGAACTGTGCCAAACGTAGCGAGGAGCAGGGGCCTTTAATAGGAAAAACAAATATCACATGTTCTCTCTGACCTGCGATAACAGAGTACCTAAAAGGCAATCTGCAGAAGTGAAATTGGCACTTTGAGAAGCAATGACTTTGAATAGTC
Source organism: Sylvilagus floridanus (assembly GCA_949820135.1). NCBI lineage: Eukaryota > Metazoa > Chordata > Mammalia > Lagomorpha > Leporidae > Sylvilagus > Sylvilagus floridanus. The sequence goes on along the minus strand of OX463230.1, from coordinate 133,695,826 downwards.
CTTGTCTCGACTACTGAGGACGAGTTTTTTTTATACTACCTGTTAAACTCTTAACATAGTTAATCATGCCGGCGCCGTGGCTCAACAGGCTAATCCTCCGCCTTGCGGCGCCGGCACACCGGGTTCTAGTCCCGGTCGGGGCGCCGGATTCTGTCCCGGTTGCCCCTCTTCCAGGCCAGCCCTCTGCTGTGGCCCGGGAGTGCAGTGGAGGGTTAGGGTGGAGGGTGAACCAACGGCAAAGGAAGACCTTTCTCTCTGTCTCTCTCTCTCACTGTCCACTCTGCCTGTAAAAAAAAAAAAAAATAGTTAATCATATGTGTATAAAGTTAATTTAAAAGTAGATCTTAGTAAAAAAAAAAAATGAGTGGGAATACGAGAGGGAAGAGCAAGAGGGGTGGGAGGGCAGGTACAGTGGGAAGAATCACCAAGTTCCTAAAGTTGTAATTATGAAATGTATGAAGCTTATATTCCTTAAATAAAAGGCTTCTGGGGGAAAAATAAAAACAATTTAAAAATGCTAACACAGCACACACAACGTTAAAAAAAAATAAGAAAACAGGGTGATTACAGACTAGGGAAGAAGGGATAATGAGCGTGGCTTCTGAGGCATTTAGGTGCAACAGCAAGGCTGCTTGAGGATGGTTTTCCAGTGGCAGTAACTGGACCTTAAGGGATCATTTTTATTAGGAATGCAACATAGTATCAGTGAGACCTCACTTTGGTGTGAAGAGATGGGCTGGGACTGACACAGGAAGCCAGAATGTGAGCAGTCTACTGCACCATCTATGCAGTGACCAAAGAAACCCAACATGGCTGTTACAGGCCACAGCAAGGAGTGAGAACTCAAAATTTTAAGCCTAGGTGTGGTAGACAGAGACATAAATCACCAGAACCTGTGGATATGGCAAATTACATAGGAAAGGTGAATTGGGATTGTTAATCCTTAACAGGAATATTACCTTAGATTGTCTGGGTAGACCCAATGTAATCACCTATGCCCTTGAGAGAAGCAGTAGTGTCAGAAAGAGGGACGCTATGATACTGGCATCTAAAGACGCGGGAAGGGGAGGGCCAGTGCCGTGGTACAGTGGGTTAATCCTCTACCTGCGGCGCTGGCATCTCATATGAGCACCGGTTCGAGTCCTGGCTGCTCCTCTTCCAAACCAGCTCTCTGCTGTGGCCTGGGAAAGCAGTGGGAGATGGCCCAAATGTTTGGGCCTCTGCACCTGCATGGAGACCTGGAAGAAGCTCCTGGCTCTGGATCGGCACAACTCCGGCGGTTGCGGCCATTTGGGGAGTGAACCAATAGAAGAAAGACCTTTCTCTCTGTCTCTCCCTTTGTCTGTAATTCGACCTCTCAAATAAATAAATAAAATCTTTTAAAAAAGAAAAAAAGAAAAGATGTGGGAAGGGAACCAATGGCCAAGGACTGTAAGCAGCCTCTGGAAGCTGCTAAGGACAGGGACCAGGTGCTCCCCTAGGGCCTCCAGGAGGAAGTGCAGCCTTGTTGACTCCTTTAGCCCAGTGAACTGCAGATAAGTGAGGATGCATTTATTATTTTAAGTCACTAAATCTCAGGCAATTTGTGACAGCAACAGGAAACTAGTACACCATGTGATTAAAACTACATACAAATCAACAGTAACTGTTAGATTGAGAAAGGAATACAATTTCAGGGTTTTCTAGATCTGGGGCTGCAATTCATTTAAAAAGGGACTGTGATGCTTGTAGAAACTTGATACACATGTTCATCCAAGACACTTACAAACACCAATATTAAGAACAAAGGGAGCAGCTGGTTATTTGGCTTAACAGCTGAGTGACAAGCTGGGACACTTGCATCCTATTTCATAGTACCTGGGTTCAAGTTCCACCTCCACTTCCAGCCCTGACTCCTGCTCATACACATCCTGGGAAACAGAACTGATGGCTCAAGTTCTTGGGTCTTTGCCACCCAAATGGGAGATCTGGACTGAGTTCTGAGCTCCTGACTTCAGCCTGGCCCAGCCCCAGGTTGTTGCAGGCATTTGGGAAATGAACCAGTGGACAGAAGAGCTCTGTCTCTATGCCTTTCAAATAAATACATTAAAAAAAAAAAAAAGACAAAATAACAAAAGCAGTGTTGGCTATGGATATACAGAGTAAAACTTAAATGGTCATATAAATGACATAAAGTCCATTAATGTAAATAAAAGATGGTAATATTTTTCATTCTCTTTAGTATTGTGTAAAGTGGACTGAGAGCTCATTAAAAATAACTAATTACAGAGAAGAAAATGAAAATGTACTGGGTTGGTTATATTTACTAGAGATGCTTTTATACATGGGGCAAAACTGTTAAGGTTAAATTAAAATAAGTTCTAAAGATCCAGCACAACTCACTCTGAGTTTAGAGGTAAAAAAGTAGATGAACCAAACAGGGCTAAGACCATAAGGCTAAATAGTAGACTCTCAGTCCTGGCTATACATCAGAATCCTTTGTGACACTGAATACCTAACAGTTTAAATGAGGCAGACAAAATATGCAACCACTGCAATTAAACTACTATAAAAAAGTTTATTTTCACCTATTTGAAAGGCACTGTTAGAAGGGGCAAGAGATGGGGTAGGGAGAGGGAGGGGGGAGAATGGGGGGAGAAAGGGGAGAGAGAGAGAAAGAGAGAGAGAGAATCATCACTTACCAGTTCAATCCCCAAATGCCAGCCAGGGCTGGGCCAGGCTGAAGCCAGGAGCCTTGAACTACATGTAGGTGTCCCATGTACTTAAGCTATCATGCTGCCTCCCAGAATGCACTAGCAGGAAGCTGGATCAGAAGCAAAGTAGCCAGGATGCAAAACAGCACTCTAATGTGGGCATCCCAAGTGGTGGTTTAACCTACTGGGTCACAACACCTGCCCCCTAAACCACTTTGAATATGCTAATATGCACAGGTGAGAGTTTCTACATAGTGTCTTCCTAACCTAACGGACCAGACCATTCAGAGAAAACACAGCTTCGAAAATGCTATAGATATGAAAACCAGCATGTGACAACAAGTGGAAAAAGGAAAGAAAAAATGGGACTTGGCTATCATACAATGAAAATTACACAAAAGGAAATATACATGAAGACATAACTGACACAAAAGCCTTTGTTTTTAATTTGGTTGATACACACCTGACAAAATATTTTAGAATAAAATAATCCACAAACAGGTACAAGGTATTTACAGTAATAGAACTGTAGGGGGGGGAAAACCTGACAGAATTCTCAAACAGAAATCTCTATTTATAATTTTTTATTGTGAATCTGGAAGACTTTCAGCCACACTCATTACCCTGGTCTTGAGTCCCAAAAGGTGATATGTGAGGCCCAAGAGTGGAAGGTACAGCTCTAACACATTTGGCAATTAAGGATGCTCTGTCAGTGTGAACTGGCAGGAAAAGTGAAGGGCCAGATCGTAGGGCAGGGAACCAAATGGAAGACTCCACCGGAAACAACAAAGGACAAGACAGATTGCAAATCACACTTAACATCTCTCTTAGTCTTCTGTAGGAGAAGGCTGCAAAGTATCTTTAAGGACTTACTCAATGCTCCCTGTTAGCAGAAAATCAGCAACCCTGAGACTCCAACTTTCCATGACATAAAAGCTAATAAACATCTAGAAACTGTTCAAGATTTATAAACTAATTTTACTTGATCAAATAGAAAATAACTTTTATGGTTTGAAAATACATTTAAGGGAACAAAACTTTTCTCAAATTTGTTTCATGCCTAATTCTTAAACATTCCAACAAATAATTTTTGTTGTCGGAAATTACTTTCACACAGACACACAAAGATACACTTTAACTAGATGTTTGGAGTACAGCTTGTTCTTGGTTACTAAATGGAATGCCTACCCCATTTGTATTATTCAAATATACTTAAAAGAAATGTTTTATCCATATGGAATATAGTAGAAATTTACTGATTTACAAGATAGCCACATAAACAAAGACTATTTTAAAAAAACAACCAAATGCTTACTCTTTGTAACACTACCTAGACCATTAAATACGGTACACAATACACTTCCACATCTACCAATCCATCTAGACTATTTAATGAGCTCCAATTTCAAAGAACGGTTTCAACAGACAGCTCTGTAGAGCTAACATCCATGTTTCAGTCAGATCTGCTGTTCCTCCATGGGCGGCTCCAGAGCTTCCATGAGCTTCTTGTTTGCCTCTTCATTATGCCGGCTTTGACAATGAGTTAAATGTTTCTTAAAGCCTCTTGGGAAATTTGATTCAAAATTACAACGTGGACATTTAAGTAAACTTTGCCCATGGGCTGCTACATGATTCTTAAGGAGAGATTCCAAAAGAAAAGCCTTTCCACAAATTGTGCATTTGTAAGGGCTATGGACATTATGTTTATTAACCAAATGATGCAAAACAGCACCTTTTTTCATAGCCCGGCAGCAACAAATTTTGCAATAATACTTTCCTTTTCCACGCTTCATATATTTTGCAATCTCTTCTTCAGAGATAAACGCTTCTTTTTCTTCGGTAAACTGTAGTACATTTTTGGACTGTTCTGGACTAGTCATGTCCATTTTGTTGTCTTTGCTAAAATCAACCGATTCCACATCCACCTGCTCTTGATCACTACTCGATTCTTGCCCCTTGAGGTCTACTGCGTCCAGATCTGTCTTTATATACTCACTACTACTGAGCTCGGCATCTGAGCTGTCTTGGTTGTCTTTCTTGAGCTTCTTTGAAGACGGAAATAGACTATCTTCCAAGAGTTTCTTAGGTGTACCTAGAAGTTCTTCTTGAGCCAAAATATCACACTTTTGATCACCTAGGGCATCTATTTGTAATTCACCACTAAGCTCGACGGCCTTCTGAGACTCTGAGAATACGGCTGATCGGGGAAGTTCAGGGAAAAGGCTGTGTTTCCACGGCTCTGGGAAAAGCGCCCGTTTTCGTGGTTCAGGAGAAGCAGGAGGTGCTGTTTTGGTAGACTCAGGAAAGAGAGTAGGTTTTCTAGGCTCGGTATCAATAGAAAGAACGGGCTTCCAGATATCCGAGGCTGCTTTCGGGGACTCAGATGGCCCAGGAGGACCTGGCTTCCTGGTCTCTGGGAAGACAGGTTTCTGAGGTTCAATAAAAAAGGAAGACTTCCAGATATCAGGAGAACCACCACGAGAACTCTTCTGGGATTCAGGAAAATCAAGTGAACCAGGAGAAGTTTTTCGCTGCTCAGGAGAACGCTTCCACAAGTCTGGCGACCCTGATGGTTTTCTGAGCTCTGGAGATCCTGCTGGACTACGGATCTCTGGGGATAGCGGTGGGCCTGGTTTGCGAAGCTCAGGAGACACTGGGGGAACTGCCTTCCAGTGTTCAGGTGACAACGTGGAGGCTGTCTTTCGGAGTTCTGGGGGGCCAGACTTCCATGACTCAGGAGATGTGGGAGGAGTTTTCCAGGATCCAGAAGAGACTGACGAAGACTTCCAGGATGCAGGGGATGCAGATGGAGCTGGCTTCCAAGGTCCAGGTGATATGGAAGGAATTGGTCTCCAGGGTCCAGGAGACACAGATGGAGCAGGTTTAGCTGGCTTCCAAGGTCCAGATGCGGCTGATGGACTGGATTTCCAAGGCCTGGGTGACCCAGGAGGCCCTGGCTTCCAAGAACCTGGTGATACTGCTGGGGCTGGTCTCCTAGGCTCTGGGGAGACAGCAGGGAATGGCTTCCAAGGTTCAGGAGACTCTGATGGGGATGGCTTCCTTGGCTCAGGAGAAGCAGTCTGGGCTGGCTTTCGAGACTCTGGAGATGCAGTTGGGGAAGGTCCCCAAGGTTCAGGGGAGGCAGCCAGAACAGGTGACTCTGGAGATAAGGCTGAAGGTGGCCCCAATGTTTCTGGGAAATGAGAGTGTTTCTGGGATTTGGGATTAACAAGAGGAGCCTTTACTAGTTCAGGAGATAGAGGGGCAAGTTTCTGTGGTTCTGGAGAAGGAACGGGAACAGGTTTTTGAGATTCCAAAACAGGGCCTGACTTTGGAAGTTCAGGAGAAGACACGGGAGCAGGTTTTGACGGCTCAGGAGAAGGAAGAGGTGTCTGCAAGTCAGGAGACACAACAGGTCCGGGTTTCTGAGGCTCCAAGGGAGTTAGAGGGGTAGGTTTTGGTGATTCTGGCGACAAAACTGGACCAAGTTTTTGTGTTTCCATAGAAAGGGTAGGTAGAGCTTTTAGGAGCTCTGCAGAGTTAGAGGACATTTTCTGGTGCTCAGAAAGAGGAGGGCTTTTCACAGGATCTGTGTCTTTGTTCAGCTGATGTTTTGGTTTATCATTCCACCTCTCTGGGGCTGCATGTTTGGATGTGATATGGTAATACACATTAGAGTACATCTTGCTAGTGAAGAAGCATTTATGGCAGTGAAACAGCTTTGCACTTTTCTGGTAAAATATCATTTTACCTAACCCACCAGCATCCATTTCATCACAAAATTCTGGATGGATGGTGCCCATGTGGATCTGCACATTTTCATAGTCTGTGCCTCTGAAACTGCAGTGGTCACACTCCCAGCGCGTCGATGGCTTCTGAAGCTCCTGGAACACTTCCATTCTTCCCGTCACAACACACACAATTGGATTCTCCAAACACTTTATATGCTGCAGTAAAGAAGAAGTAAATTATTTTCATAGAATACAAGTTTTAACAAAATGCTATCCTAATCCATTCTATAACTGTAAATCTAGAATAGCACATGCTTTATCTTGATGAAGACTCTGAAACGAAAAGAGATAGCAACCTGATTTTTAACTGAATCCCAGATACCCTCACCCTGTCAGGAGTTTTACATACACCATCTCATTCAATCCTCCTAATGGTATGATTCAAGTATTATTTTCATCTACAGATGAAGAAACCAAAAAGCAACTAATCTGGTCCAGTTTACAGGACTCTCAGCCTTATAGGACCTGTGCCTGACCACAGAATTATCTACTGAATGGCTTTACAATTTGACTCTAAAACCCTGAACCAACAAATGAGAAGCATATAAAGATGAGTAAATACTAAAATTAAATCTAGGCTATTTAAGGCTGAGCAAGAAACTTTAAATGCTCTTCAAAAATCATTTAACTAAATCTAGCTAATTTTCTTAAAGATTTATTTATTTATTTGAAAGAGTTACACAGAGAGAAGAGAGGCAGAGAGAGAGGTCTTCCATCCGATGGTTCACTCCCCAGTTGGCCACAGTGACAGGAGCTGCACCAATCCAAAGCCAGGAGCCAGGAGCTTCTTCCGGCTCTCCCATGTGGGTGCAGGGGCCCAAGGACTTGGGCCATCTTCTACTGCTTTCCCAGGCCATAGCAGAGAGCTGGATCGGAAGAGGAGCAGCTGGGACTAGAACCGGTGTCCATATGGGATGCTGGCGCTCAGCCCAGGGCGTTAACCTGCTGAGCCACAGAGCCAGCCCTTAAAAATTTTTAATCTGATGCTGGTTTAATTTCAACATATCTTGCAATGTTCTGCTCCTCTTAATATTATATATTTTATTCACTCATTTAGCAAATCAATTGTTCTGTGTCCTGTAGTACATCATTTGCATTGAGGTAGGGATGGTCTAAAGCTAAAAAGGCGATAGACAATTCTAGAAAATTGCTTTTAGGGCTTGAAAGACAATAACAAAAGAAAACCACAATTTAATGCTGAAGAAAAATCTGTTCAAAAAAATCTTTAACTTACAAACATAATCAAGAAAACATGTTGAAATAAGGGGCTAACCATCAACTTCAGTGTCAATGTTCAATACAACTTGAACACTTTAGGGGAAAAGGGCAGATTTGTCTTCATGATCCTACCTTGTCCTGAATGGCAATAATGAACACCTATAGATGCTCACATCAAATTTGTTTTGTATCTTTAAAAGGAACTATGGCAGCTAAGAACTCAGGTTGCTGGGTCTGAGTCACATTCATGTGTTATTCCCTTATCTCCCAACTGCTCCCTGCCCAGACTACCACTATTCTGGTCAATCTCGAAGTTTTTATTACTTATGATACTTGTCTATTACTAAGCCTAATCACCTCTTACTTGAAAAAAGTACGTATAAAACAATACTTACAGGGGTGGTATTTGGCCCAGCAGTTAAGATGCTGCTTAGGACACTCACATCTCACATGCATGTGCCTAAGCTGAAGTCCTGGCTCTGTTGCCAATTTGTTTCCTGCTATTGTATATCCTGTTATTGCATAGCAATAATGGTTCAAGTAGTTGGGTCCCTGTCACCTACATGGAAGACCCAGATCAAGTTCTCAGCTCCCAGCTTCAGCCTTGCCCAGCCCCAGCTCTGTCTGTGCCTCTCAAATAGTTAATAATTTTTTTTTAAAAGAATGTTCTAGGGGGTGGTGCCATGGTGTAGTGGGGTAGGCCTCTGCCTGTAGTGTCAGCATCCCACATAGATGCTGGTTCAGGTCCTGGTTGTTCCACTTCCAATCTAGCTCCCAGCTGATGGCCTTGGAGGCAGTGGAGGGGGGCCCATGTACTTGGACCCCTGCGCCTACATGGGAGTCCTGGAGGAGGATCCTGGCTCCTGGCTTTGAATTAGCCCAGCTCTGCCGTTGTGGCCCTTTGGGGAGTGAACCAGTAGTTGGAGGACCTTTCTGGCCCTCCCATTCTCTCTGAGGCTCTGCATTTCAAATGAATAGATAAAAAAGTAAAAAAAAGTTCTAGAATTCATTTCTTATATCCCAAATTCTATCATCAGTATGTGCACACATATTCATACATTACCACAGATCTGGGTACTTATGCTTTATGATTTTTCTTAAGAACTCTAAATACTTTTCAAAAATTTTATCATCATAAAATATTCTCCTAAACATTAAAAAATGAGAAATTACAGTAAAGCAAAGAAACAGTGTAAAAAGCCACCTTCCCATATCTGAGTGCCAGTTCACAGCCCAGCTCCTCTGCTTTTGATTCAGCTCCCTGCTAATGCTCCAGGGAAGGCAGCAGAAGATGGCCCAAGTGCTTGGGCTCCTGCCACCCATGTAGGAGACCTGGAAGGAGTTCCTGGCTCTTGGCTTTGGCCTAACCCAGTCCTGGCTACTATCATTCTGCCTTTCAAATAAATAAATAAATAAAATACCTCTTAAAAAAGAAGAAAGAAAGAAGTAAGATCTGGTGCTGTAGCGTAGTAGGTTAAGCATCTACTTGCGGTGCGGCATCCAATCAATATGGGCACTGGTTTGAGTCCCAGCTGCTCCACTTCCTATCCAGCTCCCTGCTGATGGTCTGAAAAAACAGTAGAAGATGGGCCAAGTGCTTGGGCCTCTGTACCCATGTGGGAGACCTGGAAGAAGCTGTGGCTCCTGGCTTCAGATCAGCTCAGCTCTGGTCACTGAGGCCATTTAGTGAGTAAACCAGCAGATGAAAGTCCTCTTTCTCCATCTCTCCCTCTCTAACTCTGCATCTCAAGTACATAAACAGATCTTAAAATAAATAAATAAGTTGGGGCCGTCGCTGTGGCACAGTGGGTAAAGCCACTGCCTACAGTGCTGGCATCCCATATGGGCAACAGTTCAAGTCCCAGCTGCTCCACTTCTGATCCAGCTCTCTGCTATGGTTTGGGAAAGCAATAGGGTCCCTGCACCCGCATGGGAGACCAGGAAGAAGCTCCTGGCTCCTGGCTTTCGATCGGCGCAGCTCCGGCCATTGCAGCCGATTGGGGAGTGAACCTCCAGATGGAAGACCTCTCTCTCTTTCTCTCTGCCTCTCTCTGTTTAACTCTGCCTTTCAAATAAATAAATAAGTAAAGAAGTAGTAACAGAATAATACTTTGTAAATTCAGGAAGAAAGTTTTTAAAATAGGGAAAAAGCAAAGACCAACATACTTTTCCTTGTTAGACTTACCAGAAGTCTGACACCTTAAAAGTGGTCTTCACAGGACAAGCAGTCTACATGGCTTTTTACTAAACCATAGAAAACAGCCTATAGTACATAAAGAAGGACAACTGAACCTGGAAGAAAAAAAGAAAAGGTAATCAAAACACCACATCTCAATGGTAATTCTGACTAGTACTAAAACAATTCTGAGTATTTTTCTCACCAGCCCTATCCAACAGTGAGAGGGATCCAATCTAACAAGCACACCATCTACCTTAATCAAACAAAGGCTGCAGCAGAAATCATCATGACACTGTCCTTCACTTTAATAACTCACAATGGAATTATGCCCAACCATTCTCAAACCCACCATCTACCTTCAGCTCATGTGGCCTTGGGCAACACTAACTCCTATTTTTACTTCTCTGACAGGTGCACAGAAGACTGCTGGTGCAAATACAGGAGCAGCAGCTGATGTGTTAATCACTGGTATTATACAGAGAGTGGCAAATTATCACACAGAGGAGGAAGGACACATAATCTAAAGACCAACTGGCAAAAAGGAAGAAGTGTGTTGAAGGTAAGATAGCAGTTTTGTCAAAGAGAAGACAGATCTACTTTAGTGGCTGCTTCCAATCTCCTCCTCCTTCATGTATTACTTCTTCTTCTTCTTTTTTTTTTTTTTTTGGACAGGCAGAGTTAAACAGTGAGAGAGAGAGAAAGAGAAAGGTCTTCCTTCTGTTGGTTCACCCACCCCCATAATGGCCAATCTGAAGCCAGGAGCCAGGTGATTCCTCCCATGCAGGTGCATGGCCCAAGCACTTGGGCCATCCTCCACTGCCTTCCCGGGCCACAGCAGAGAGCTGGACTGGAAGAGGAACAACCAGGACAGAACCCGGCACCCCAACCAGGACTAGAACCCGGGGTACCGGCGCCGCATTAGCCAAGTGAGCCACGGCACTGGCCTTCCTCCATGTATTTCAAAGAGAAATCTGCTCACAGTCTAAGTTTGTTAGCAAGAACAGAACAGGATAAACTGGCCATGTGCAAGCTATAGTACACTGCTGATAAGATCATGCACATCTACCCAGAACTTCACTATTCCCAGGTAAAGCCTTGGCACTGCTTTACTTTTTTTTTTTTTTTTTTTTTGCATTTCAAAATACTTTAGGAATATAGTAATTCCTCCCACCCATTCCCATTCCCACTTCTCCTATTCCCATTCTTATTTTTTACTAAGATCTATTTTCAATTAACTTTATACACATTTGATTAACTCCATACTAAGTAGAGTTCAACAAATTGTATGAAAAAACTGTTCCTCAATAGTGAAGACAAGAACTGTTCAAAGTCATTGCATCTCGAAGTGTTAATTTCACTTCTATATTACCTTTTAGGTGCTCTATTAGTTATCACAGATCAGGGAGAACATATATTTGTCCTTTTGGGACTAGCTTATTTTACTAAGTATGTTTTCCAGTTTCATTCATTTTTTTCTTTTACTACCGTGTAGTATTCCATGGTGTATATATATCTCATAATTTCTTTATCTAATCTTCCTTCAAGCTGACAGGCATTTGCGTTGATTCTGAGCCTGGTTTCTTTTCCTTCCAACCCACTCATCATGCCACTATCAAAGTCACCTTCCAAACATAAAAGCCCAATGTGACTTCCTGCTCACAATTCCTTAAAGTGTCCCAAACAGCTATACTGCAAAATTAGAACGTGGCACCCAAAGCTCCTCACAGTCTGGCCCCTGACTAGACCACTTTTTCCAAGTACTGGCCCATGTGTAATCCTCCAGCTCTCCAAGCTTCTGGGCCTATGCACCAGATGTTCCCTCTCCTTTACACTTCCCATCTTGTCCCCCAGCAATCAGGCAAATTCTTGCATCCTTCAGACATCTGTCTCTTTAAGTAAGGGCCTATTTCCCACTCCCTCCCAACCTTCCTTGGCCTCCCAGCCGCCCTCTATAGCCTAACTCCAAATCAGGTCACGGGTTCTCAAAGAACAAGGGCTACGCAACTGTTTGTTCACCTCTGTAACTGTGCACATCCTGGCACACACTGTGTGCTCAGAAAATATCTGTCTGATCTTAACCTTGTCTCATGAAGACTGGGGACACAATCTTAACATTAATTCTGTTTTAAAATTAGAGACAATCTGAACTGTCATCTAGTCTCAAAATCATAGAATTTGAAGGCAGGAAAAGATCTTCAATTGGGGCCGGCATTGTGGCTTAGTGGGTTAAGCTACCGCCTGCAACACTAGCATCCCATATGGTCGCCAGTTCAAGTCCCAGCTGCTCCACTTCCAGTCCAACTCCTGCTAATGAGCCTAGGAAAGCAACAGAGGATGGCCCAAGTGTCTGGGCTCATGCCACCCATGTAGGAGAGCAGGATAAAGCTCCTGGCTTCAGCCTGGCCCATACCCAGCTGTTGAGGCAATCTGGGGAGTGAACCAGCAGATGGAAGATCTATTTCCTCTCTCTGTAACCCTGCCTTTCAAAATAAATAAGCATTTTTTTTAAAAGAAAACTTTAGTTTTCCATTAAGGAAGCTCAAACTTGATGTTGCTTGCCCAAGATCAGGCAAATGATCAGTATGTGGCAAATGAAAGAATAAAGTTCTACTATCTATTCAGGTCCTTTCAGTATATGAAGATCAAGCTAATATAGTAGAATTTAGTAAGATCTTGAAAAGCCAGTACAATAGGTCAAAACTCACAAAATTAGGTTCATCAAACATTTAGAATCCACTTATCAAAAGAAAGCAACACAGGTGGGTGTTTGGTCTAGCAGTTAAGATTCCATTTATGGGGCTGGCATTGTGGTGTAGCAGGTTAAGCTGGCATCACATATCTGAGCACCAATTGAGTCCCATCTGCTCTACTTCCAATCCAGCTCCACCTGGGAAAGCAGGGGAAAACACCCCAGTATTTGGGTGCCTCTCACCCACGTTGGCGACCTGGATGGAGTTCCAAGCTCCTGGCTTAACCCTGGCCCAGCCCTAGCCATTGCAGCAATTTGGGGAATGAAACGGCAAAAAGATCTCTTTCTGTTTCTCCATCTCTCTGCCACTCTGCCTCTCAAATAAATAAAATGAATTAAAAAAAAAAAAGTTCCATTTGAGATGCCCACATTCCATGTCAAGGCTGCCTGGGTTCAAGTCCCAGCTCTGCTTCCGATTCCAGCTTCCTGCTGATGCAACAGCAATAGCAAGTTGTTGGGTCTCTGTCACTCCTATGAGACCCAGATTCTGTGGTGGGCATTTGGGGCGTGAAATAATGAATGGAAGATCTTTCTATTGCACTACCTTCATTTTTTTACTTAGATGATGTGGTTTAATTTTAGTATCTTAAGTTTTCCTGGATCTTTCATTATTTTGATTTGTTAATTTCTGTTTTTTTAAAAAGTTTTTATCAGGTTCAATACAATTCATAGATACAGTTTGGAGATTATAATGATATGTCCTTTCTCCCACCCTACCTTTCAAATAAATGAAAATACATTTTTTTAAAAAAGCAGCAGCAAGCAACAATGATGGCAGCAGTCTTTAAAAACATGTCTGTGAATATAGACATTTCACTTCAAAGGGGGAAGAATTATGAATGTTGTCTAAGGTCTCTTTAGAAGCAACAAGCAGAAGCCAGTAAGAAAACAAATTGCTCCATCCTGAACTAGACAAGCTTCTTGGTCCAGTGGTAACACTCGATGACTAGAAGCTACTGGTCTTCACAGGACTTGTGACCAACCTCTTCACTTTACCACTGAGAAAGCTGATTCTGAGACGGAAGCGACCTGTCAGAGATAAGGATTAGGTCAGAGGAAGCAAAGGAACACCTGGATTCCTGGTTCTAGATCTCCACTGTAACGCAAGGCTGCCTTTCCCTCAGCACAGGACTGACACACAGCGAAGTCACAGAATTGAGTCCCAAAAGCTGACAGGTGAGATTCCCTCCAGCTGGAAGATTCTAGTCAATGTATTTTCTAATTTCAGACAAAAAGTCTAAATTGTCCAGGGTAATGAAATTTTCTCTTCTGTCTCTACAGGCTGTACCTTGTTGAAACACTGCTCTGCCAGCCCATTGCACAGTATTCTTCATTGCACTGCTGTTCCAGGTGCTGGCACATCAATTCCCATTTCCCATCCAATTTCTTCCTTGAAATCTAACACCACTGCTCATCTTTTTAAGTATATTTTCATGTAGATTTTTAAATAAAAAAATCAACATGTCATGCACATTTAAAAGGCTCTATTCCTCTTAAAAAACACACACCAGCACTACTCTGCACCCTGCTTTGACTTTTAAACACTATTTTTCAAGTAATTTTGTTTAAAAGAACCTGAACAGAAAGAAGAGAAACCCCCAGTACATGCTCCCAATCCCCTGCCCAGCCTTCCCTGTTATTAACATCCTGCAGTTGGGATGGCCAACACTGGTCTGTTATTAACTCGGGTTAACAGCTTAGAGGAGCCAGTCTTCATGTTGCAATTTCATGGGTTTTGGCAGACATACACAGTCACACATGTACCATGACAGTCACAGTGATTTCACCAACATGAAAATCCCCTGTGTTCCTAACAATTACCAGTCTTCTCAATATCTCTGTAGTTCTGCCTTTTCAGAGTGTGGGAAACCTGAACCAAAAACATCATTTTTTAAAGCACAACTTCATCCGTTAAGTATAAGCAACCATCACCAAGATCCATTTCCAGAACTCTTTAATCATCGCAATCAATCCTGTTCCCTGCTTCCCACATCCTGGTCTCCTGAGTGGAAGAAACAGTACGTATTTGTCCCTTTGTGTCTTATTTCACTTAACATGTTCAAAGGTTCATCCGTACCACAGTCAAGCATCAGCGTTTCATTGCTTCTGGGGATGATACGTAAAAACCTCAGCTTGCTCTCCTGGTACCCGGGGTCGGCATCCGAGCGGCAGCCTCCCACCCTGCGGGTCGGTCCCGGGGCTCCACCGGCAACGGGCCCAGTTCCGACTTCACTTCCTCAACCACACTCCAGTGCCTTTTGTGTTCAGTCACCCTAACAGGTGTGAGGTGCGCCCTGCGGGGGGCTCGAGCTGCAGCTTCCCGACGGCTAACCCGCCCTCGGTGTCGTCTCCGGGCAAATACCCATTCGGACGTTGTGCTGCCCAGGGCAGTCCTGCCTACGTCCCGGGGACAGACCCGACACCCGAGTTAGGATGTACAAACGTCCGCTGCCGGGCTGTGGCCTGCCTGGCGGGCTTGCGGGCACAACGAGCGGCAGGAGCCCCGCACGCGCGGGAAGACAGCCACCTCTGGGGCCGAGACCGAGCCGTCTCCGCTTCCACAAAACGTCCCAGGCCCGCCCGCCCCCTGCACAATGGCGACCCACGCCCGCCTCCGGGGAGGGGTCCTTCCCGCGGCCCGGGACGCCAGCGGCCGGCGGACCCTGCCTTCGGGCCGGCCCCGCGCTCGGACCCCGCCCCCGCCCGTCCGCCCCCGCCCCTCACCGGTCCCGGCCGCGGCGGCGTCCAGGTGGGCGAGGCCAGCGGGGAGGCCCGCTCAGGCGGCAGCGACTCCGCGGGGCTTGCGGGCGCGGCCTCCGAATGGCGACGGGACGCAGGGGCCGGCGCCGGGGGCGCGGGCGTGCGCGCGCTCGGCCGGGAGGCGAGTGTGGCGCCGCGCCGGCCAATTGGATCGCCGATCGCCAAGCGCGGCTGTGCGCACTGCGCGAGCGCGAGCAGCGGCTCGCTCGGCTCCCGGAAGTGCCGCGCGCAGGGCCCGCCCCGGAAGTGCCGCCCGCGCCCGGCGCGCGGGAGCTGGCGGAGTGGGTGGGGGCTGCGACCCGGGCCGTGCCTCGGTCCTGCTTCGCGTTCTCTCGCGTTTCTCGTGCTGTCGTGCGAGGAGTTAGGGAAGAAAGGCGGCCCAGCGCCCGCGATGACGTCCGAGACAGCTGTCGGTGACTGCACATTTCTCCTCGGACCGTCCCGTGAGCGGGGAGGGTGCGCGCCCCTGATTTCGAGCTCACTCTAGGTTGATTGACTAGAATGTTTTCCATTTTTTCCTTTAAAAGTTAGTATGCTTGTTTATTAAAGAGAGGGCTCACAGGGCTGGTTCACTCCCGCAGATGCCACGACAGCGCTGGGGACCTAGGCCCGAAACTGGGCGTCCTGATCTGGGTGGGTCCCCTACGTGGAACCAGCCTGCCCGTGGGACTGCAGCCCGGGCACCCCGACGGGGTGTCAGCCTCTGCACCAAATGTCTACCCTGAGTTGTGTTTACGGTGGTAAAATGCACATACAATTTATCATCTTAACAATTTTTAGTTCAATGGTATTAAGTGCACTCACAGTGAGCAAGTCACCACCCGACCCTTTCATCTTGTAACAGTGGAACCCCATACCCACTGCACGGTACCGCCCTTCCTCCTGCCTTGCCCCTTTAAGATGACCGTTCTACTTTCCATCTCTGAATTTGACTGTTCCTATAAATGAAATGTTACCTTTTTATCACTAACTTTATTTAGCATGATGTCTGCAGGTTTACCTGTGTTGTAGCATACTGCAGAAATTCTGTTTTTAAGGCTTTTAATAAATATTCCATAGTATGAGTATACCATCTTTTGCTTATCCATTCATCTGTCATTTGATTTGCTTCCACATTTTAGCCATTGTGAATGCTTTTATGAACGTGAATGTACAAATGTGTCTTTGAGATTCTGCTTTCAATTCAATTCTTTCAGATACTTACACAGGAGTGGAATTAGTGGATCCATGGTAACTCTATTTTTTTTTTTTTTTTTTGAGGCACTACAGTGCTGCCTTCCATAGCAGCTGCATAAGAGTTCCAATTGCACAACATCCTCACCAGCACTGGTTATTTTCTGGTTTTCGGTTGTTGGTTCTATGGTAGTCAATCTAATGGAGTACAATCTAATGCTGTACATTGCATTTTTCTAATGATTACTGATGTTGGCATCTTCGTGTGATCTCTTGTCATTTATATATCTGGAGAAATAGTTATCCAAGTCCTTTGCCCATTTTTAAACTGGGTTGTTTGGGTTTTTGTTGTTGAATTAGAGGAATTCTCTGTGTATTCTGGATATTAGCCCCTTATCAGATGTATGATTTGCAAATATTTTCTCCCATTCTGTGGGTTGATTTTTTTGCCATGATAGTGTTTTTTGAGCTATGAATTTACATGAAGTACATTTATGTTTTTTCTTCAATTGCCTGTGCCTTTGTTGTCATATCCAAGAAATAATTGCCAACACCAGTGTCATAAAGCATTTAACCTGTGGTTTTCTTCAAAGACTTATCACTTCAGATGTTGTCTTTGATCCACATTGAGTTAATCTGTGTATATGGCATTAGGTGAGAGTCCCACTTCATTCTTTGCATCTGGAGATCCAGTTTTCCACAGACCATTTACTGAAAAAACTGTTCCTTCCCCATTAATGGTCTTGGCACTATTGCCAAAAGACCACATATATGAGGGTTTGTTTCTTTTCTTTTTTTTTTTTTTTTTTTTTTTTTTTTTTTACAGGCAGAGTGGACAGTGAGAGAGAGAGACAGAGAGAAAGGTCTTCCTTTGCCGTTGGTTCACCCTCCAATGGCCGCCGCGGTCGGCGCGCTGCGGCCGGCGCACCGCGCTCCTCCGATGGCAGGAGCCAGGAGCTAGGTGCTTTTTCCTGGTCTCCCCATGGGGTGCAGGGCCCAAGCACCTGGGCCATCCTCCACTGCACTCCCTGGCCAGAGGGTTTGTTTCTGGACTCTATTTTATTCCATTAGTATAGATGTCTGTCTTTATACTAAGACTACCTGTTTTGATCTCTACCTTGGAGCAAGTTTTGAAATCAGAATGTGCTATCCTCCAGCTTCATTCTCTTTATCAGGATTGTTTTGGCCATTTGAGTTCCCAAGATTCCATATGAATCCTAGGATTGCTTTCTATTTCCAGACCCACACACGAATTGTTGAAATTTTTATAAGGATTGCATTTAATCTGTTGATCACTTTGGGTATTATCGAAAGCATAACAATATTAAATCTCCCAGGCCATGAACCTGTGTTTCTTTTTTTTTTTTTAATTTCTTCAGCAACATATTCTAGTTCTCAGTGTTTAAGCCTGTCACCTTCATTAAATTACATCCTATTTTGCTCTTTTTGATTGTGGGGGCAGGCATTTGGCACAGCAGTTACATTGCGACTTGCAACACCCACATTCTCTATCAGGGCTTGGTTCCAGTCTCAGCCCTTCATCTTACAATCCAGCTTCCTGCTAACACACATTCTGGGAGGCAGCAAATGATGGCTCAAGTACTTGAGTCTCTGCCACCTACATGGGAGACCTATCTTGACTTCCAGTTTCCTGACCTTGCCAGTCTTGTTCTGGGTAGTTGGGTAGTGACCCAGTAGATGGAAGCATGCGTGTTCTCTCTCTCTCTCTCTCTCTCTCTGGGTAGTTGGGTAGTGACC
This sequence comes from Sylvilagus floridanus, assembly GCA_949820135.1. Lineage (NCBI taxonomy): Eukaryota > Metazoa > Chordata > Mammalia > Lagomorpha > Leporidae > Sylvilagus > Sylvilagus floridanus. Next base: position 133,677,505 of record OX463230.1, on the reverse strand, counting down.
CAGTAGATGGAAGCATGCGTGTTCTCTCTCTCTCTCTCTCTCTCTCTGGGTAGTTGGGTAGTGACCCAGTAGATGGAAGCATGCGTGTTCTCTCTCTCTCTCTCTCTCTCTCTCTGGGTAGTTGGGTAGTGACCCAGTAGATGGAAGCATGCGTGTTCTCTCTCTCTCTCTCTCTCTCCATTTCAAATCTTGTTCTCTATTTCAAAATAAATGAAAAATATTTTAAGGAGAAATGCAACTGATTTCATGTGACCTTGTCTTGCTACTTTGTTAAATTCATTTCTTTAACAGGTTTTTTCGTAATCTTTGGGATTATCTACATGTAAAAATCATATATTCTGAAAACAGAGATATTATTATTTTCCAGTTTGGATGACTTTTGTTTCTTCTTGTCCAGTTTCTCAGGCTAGAACTTCTCCTACTATGCTAAATAGAAATGACAAAAGCAGGCAACCTCACCTTGTTTCTAACAGAGGGAAAGCTCTTGATCTTTCAAACCATCAAGTATGACTTTCACTGTGAGAAAGTTTTTCACTGTGAGAAGGTTTTTATTATGTTGAAGTAGTTTCCTTATCTTCTTAGTTTGTTGAGTGTGTTTATCATAAAAAGGATGTTGAATTATGTTTTTTTCTGCATTACTTGAGATTTTTTTCCTTCTAATATAGTGTATTAAATTGATTGAAATTTGTATGTTCAGCCATCCTTGCATTCTAAGTCCCACTTAGTCATGGTATATAATCCTTTTAGTGTGCTATTGAGGAATTTTTGATCAGTGTTCATCAAGGATACTAGTCTTACAGTGTCTTAGTCTGGCTCTGGTATCAGAGTAATACTGGCCCCATAGAATGATTTAGGATGTGTTCCCTCCTCTTTGATCTCTTAGTAAATTGAATACATGATCTTCTTCAGATTTTTTTAAGATTTCTGTTAGTTCTTTCAAGTTGGCAGAATTCACCTTAAGCCGTCAGGTCCAGGGATTTTCTTTGGAAATACTAGATTATGACTCGGTCTGCTTAAAGTTATGGATCTATTCAAATTTTCTATTTTTGTGTGTGTGTAATTTTGTCTTGGTAGGTTTTGTGTTTCTAACAATTTGTCCTTTTCATCTGGATTAACCATTTTTTGGCATACAGTTGTTCACAGGATTCTCTGTGATTGCTTTTATATCTGTCCCCACTTTCATTTCTGGCTTAGTAATTTCAATCTTCTCTGTTTTTTCGTAGTCCAACTGGCTAAAAAAAGTTGGTTAATTTTGCTGATGTTTCCAAAGAAACAGCCTGCAGGTTCACTGATTTTTCTCTTTATTTCAGCTTTAATCTTCATTATTTCTTTTCTTCAGATAGTTTTGGATTTAGTTTTTTTCTCCTTTTGTTCTTATTTTTCTATTTCCTTGATTTGTGGTTTTCTGGATTTCACTATGTTTATAAATTTCCTTTTTAGGACTGCTTTTGCAGCATCACATAGGTTTTAAGGAGACTTTTCTTTTTAGTCACTTCTAAGTATCCCCCCCACACACAAAGAAAACTATTATTTAAGGAATATAAACTTCATGCATTTCATAAGTGCAACTTTAGGAATACAGTGATGCTTCCTACCATTCCTACCCTCCCACCCACCCCTCCCCCTCCTCCCTCTCCCATTCTCCACTAAGGTCCATTTTCAATACATAGAAAGAAGACCAACTCTGTACTAAGTAAAGAGTTCAAGAATTTGCATGAAAAAACTGTTCCTCAACAGTCGAGACAAGGGCTGTTCAAAGTCAATGCATTTTAATTTTACTTTTTTTTTTTTTTAGAAACTTAATTAACTTTAAAGAAGCACCCAAGAATGATACATCTTTTGCAAGAACTTACACATAATTATAATACAACTCTTTGAGGACAGAGGTCCTGCAAGGGAAGTTAGTGCACAGTGACTCTTGTTAATTTAACAGTTAACCCTCTGATATATGACATCAGTGATCACCCAAGGATCTTGACATGAGCTGCCTATGCTATGGAAGCCTTTTGAATCCACAAACTCCATCAGAAGTTAGACAAGACTGTAAGCAAAGTGGCAGTTCTTCCTTCAGGGAAAACTGCCTCCTTCTTTGATGACCACTTGTTTCCATTGGGATCTCATCTAACAAGGTCCTTCTTCTGGGATTTTTTTTTTTTAAAAACTAATTTTTTATTTATTTGAAAGACAAAGTTACAGAGAGAGGTAGAGCTAGGGAGAGAGAGAAGTCCTCTATCGACTGGTTCACTCCCCAAATGGCCGCAACGGCCAGAGCTGAGCTGATCTGAAGCCAAGAGCCAGGAGCCTGGAGCCTCCTACAGGTCTCCCACATGGGTACAGGGGCCCAAGGACTTGGGCTGTCCTCTATTGCTTTTCCACGCCATAGCAGAGAGCTGGATCATAAGTAGAGCAGCTAGGATTTGAACTGGCACCTAAATGGGATGCCAGCGCTGCAGGCCAGGGCTTTAATTTGCTGCATTACACTGCCAACCCTGGACATTTTTAAAGACTTATTTATTTATTTGAAAATCAGAGTTACACAGAGATGGAGAGGCGGGGCAGGGGGGGGGGTCTTTCATCCGCTGGTTCACTCCCCAATTGGCCACAGTGGCTGGAGCTGTGCCGATCCAAAGCTAGGAGCCAGTAGATTCTTTTAAGTCTTCGATGTGGGTGCAGGGGCCCAAGGACTTGGGCCATCATCTATTGCTTTCCCAGGCCATAGCAGAGAGCTGGATTGGAAGTGGAGCAGCCAAACTCGAACTGATGCCCGTATGGGATGCTGGAATTGCAGGCAGCAGCTTTAACGTGGAATGCCAGTGCCGGCCCTGCATGTAGGACATTTTTTTGCCATTGTCCTGGCTTCCCATGCCTGAAATGCTCTCATGGGCTTTTCAACCAGATGCCTAAGGGGTGATTCTGAGTTCAGAGTGCTAGTTAAAGTGGTTGTCATTCTCTAAGTCCTCTGTATGGACTGCTTCCACGTTGGAGCATTCACTCCTTTTTAATTCTATTATTATTACCAGACACTTAATCCTATCCATATGATCACTAACACTTAAGATAGTATTTTTACCACCCAGCCTAAGGGGATTTGGGGTCCCATGGCAAGTTTGTAAACTATACCCTTAGAAATAAGCTTTATAGTTACAAACTTAATACACTAAGTATTTTTTAAAATATTTATTTCTTTATTTATTTGAAAGACAGAGTTACAGAGAGGCAGAGGCAGAGAGAAAGAGAGAGATCTCACTGGTTCACTCCCCAGATGGCTGCAATAGCTGGAGCTGCGCCAATCTGAAGACAGGAGCTTCTTCTGGGTCTCCCATGTGGGTGCAGGGACCCTAGGACTTGAACCATCTTCTGCTTTCCTAAGCCATAGCAGAGCTGGACTGGAAGTGGAGCAGCTGGGAACTGGTGCCCATATGGGATGCCAGCGCTGCAGGTGGTGCCACAGTGCCAGCCCTACACTAAGTATTTTCTAATTTCCTTTGTGATTTCTTCTTTGAGCCATTGGTTGTTTCCTAGTGTGTTCTTTAATTTACATAAATTAGCAAATATTCTAGTTTTACTTCAGTTGCTGATTCCTACCTTCATCCTGTTATAGAGTCTGAGATGCTAAATTGTATAACATTTATCTGTTTAAATACAATGAGACTTAATTTGTCATCTCACATATGGTTTATCCTGGAAAATGTCTCATGTACACTGGAGAACATGTATGCTGTTCTTGTTAAGTCGAATGTACTCTGTATGTTAGATCTAGTTGGTTTACTGTGTTGTTTCCCTACCTTGGAAATATTCATTACTGAGAGAATGGTATTGACATTCCAGTTATTACTGTAGAACTCTCTACTTCTCTCACCAATTTTTATTTTGCTTCACATATTTTTATGATTTACCATTAGATGTATAAACATTTGCAGTTGTTATATATTCTTGCTTTATGTGCATGAGTAATTTGTCTCTTGTAACCTTTTTGATTTAAAGTCTATTTTTTCTTATACTCACATAGACATCCCAGCTCTCCTTTGGCTTCTGTTTGAATTGAGTATCTTTTATCATCCTTTCATTTTCAAAAGACACTTTGTGTCTTTAAATCTAAAGTGAATCACTTGTACACAGCATATAGTTGGATCATTTTCTTTTTTAAAGGTTTTTATTAGAGAGAGATCTTCCATCTGCTGGTTCACTCCCCCAAAGTTTGCAACAGCTAGGAATGGAGCAGGCAAAGTCAGATGCCTGGAACCTAATCTAGGCCTCCTATGGGACTGGCAAGGATACAACCATTTGAGCCATCATCATTGCCTCTCAGGGTGAGCTTCAACAGAAAACTGGAATTGGAAATGCAGCTGGGACTCAGACCCAGGCACTCCGAAACATCCTGAACAGTGTTTTCACAACTGCCAACTGTGCGCCCCAGTTAGATTTTTTAAAACCATTCTGACAATCTCTATAGTTTGACTAGAATCTTAGATCACTTTAACATAATGACTGATAAGGAGGGACTGCTATCATCTGTTGTGTCTATGCCTTAGAGCTTTTTCTGTTGCTCATTTCCTCCAGTACTATTTTCTCTTGTCTGTAGTTGATTTTTTTCAGTGAAACATTTAAATTATTTTCCCATGTCCTTCTGTATATATACATATATATTCTATATCTGCCTTCTTTGTGGTTGCCATGGTTATTCCATTTAATACCCAAAAGTTACAACACTCTCATTTGAATTTACACCAGCTTAGCTTTAACAACATACAAGTGGCCGGTGTTGTAATGTAGCAGGTGAAGCCACAACCTGTGATGCCAGTATCCCATATGGGCGCTGGTTCAAGTCCTGGCTGCTCCACTTCTAATCCAGCTCCCTGCTAATGGCCTGGGAAAAGTAACAGAAGATGGCCCAAGTGCTTGTGCCCTGCCACCATGTGGGAGACCAAGATGAAGCTCCTAGCTCCGGCTGTTGTGGCCAGTTGGGGAGTGAACTAGCAGATGAAAGACCTCTCTCTCCCTCCTTCTCCCTCTCCCTCTCTATGCCTCTCCTCTCTCTGTGTAACTATTACTTTCAAATAAACAATAAAATAAATCTTTTTAGAAAAGATTTATTTATTTGAAAGGCAGAGTTAGAAACTTGGGCCATCTTCTTGGACCATCTTCTGACGCTTCCCCAGGCATATTATCAGGGAGCTGACTTGGAAGTTGAGCAGCTGGGACTCAAATTGGCACCCAGGTGGGATGCTGGCATTGTATGTGGCAGCTTAATCCAGTACACCACGCCACCAGCCCCAAGATAATAATTGTTTTGTTTGTAGATTCAATTATTTATTTGAAGGACAGAGACAGAGAAAGGAAGACACAGACAGCATCCATCTGCTGGTTCCCTGCCTTGATGGCTACAATGGCCAGGGCTGGGCCAGGCTGAAGCCAGGAGCCAAGAACTTATTCCAGGTCTTCCATGTGGGTCCAGGGGGCACATGAAAGCAGATGCACTCAAACCATCTTCCACTGCTTTTCCCAGGCCATTAGCAGGGCACTAGATCAGAAGTGATGCAGCCAGGACTTGAACCAGTGCCCACATGGAATGCTGGCATCACAGGTAGTGGCTTAACCCAGTATGCCACAACACTGACCCCAGTAACTGCTTTTTTAATACGTCAATCTGTTAAATACTATAGAAACAAAAAGTGTACCTATTAAACAGTTACAAAAATATTAGCTTTTATAATTGCCCATGTATTTGCCCTCAAGCTAGTATCTAGTGTCCTCTCATTTCCTCCATGCAGGGCTCCCTTGAGCATTTCTTGCTGGGTAGGTCTAGTGATAATGGACTCAGCTTCTGTTCTCTGGGAATGTTTTTATGTCTCCCTAATTTTTGAGGAATAGTCTTGCTGAATATAGGACTCTTGGCTGACAGGTTTTTGTTTTTTAACTTTAGCAATTTGGAGGTCAGAAAGCAGTGGGCCAATATATTCTGAGTTTGTGATGAGAAATTCGATTTGACTATCATCTTATTGAAGACCCTTTGTGATGAGTCATTTCTCTCTTGCTTTCAAGATTGTTTGTCTGGCTTTTCAGACTTTGATTATGATGTCTCTATGTGGATCCTTTTAGAGTGCATCTTACATGGAATTCATGAAGCTTCATGGATACTTTCATTCATGTTTGGGCCACTGCATCCACATGGGAGACTCACAAAATGCTTATGTTAGTCCTTCATTGGTGTCCCACAAGTTCCTTAGGCTCTGTTCACTTTTCTTCAATTTTTTGTTTGTTTGTTTCTCAGAGACAATAGTATCATTGGTGCCGGCTTCAAGTTCATTCTTTCTTCTGCCTCTTCAAATCTGCCCTTGAATTAAGCCAGTAAGTGCTTCACTTTAGTTATTGTAACTTTTTAGTTCTAATACTTATTTTGGATTCCTTTTTAGGTTTTCTCTCTTTAAGGATACTGTTTTGTTCACACATCATTTTCACATCTTACTTCCATGAGCATTTTAAGATGTTTATTTTAGAGCCTTTGTCAGGTACAATCATCAAGTCTTTTCTGAGATGGTTTCTGTTGGTTTATATTTTCCTTTGAATGGACCTATTTTTGAGTTTCTTTGTATGCTTTAGGATCTTTAAAATGTTATCTATTGCTGAAAACTAATGATATGGTAAATCTAGAATCAGATTCTTCCCCTCCTCCAGGTAGGATTGTTCTGTTTTTGGATTGGTATCAGCTGTTTCTGTGCCGGGGATAATCCCTAAGTTATAAACATGCTTTTCCTGGGCTTGCATGGTCACTTTCCCCATATGCAATTGTTTAGAACGTCCTAGTCTCCAATATCTGGCCCTCAAAAGAAGAAAAAGAGAGGAGGTTCAAGGGATGCCATATCTGGAAGTCACTTCAGCTGATGGGAGAAGGGCTCAAACCACCTGCAGATGTATAGTGCGGTGGTCCCCACATGTGCCTCTGTGATAGCAGAAACAACAGCACAGAGCCCTGCTATTTGGAAGGCAGTGTCCTTTTTGCCCACCCTGGCTCCTTAAGGCTGTGAGCGAGCTCCAGGGACACATGCTTAACTGCCCTCGTGGGCCTAGGGGAGAACTGTTACTCTGCTAAGAGCGGAAATGGACTAGAGCAGTGATTTCCCGTCCAAGCCTTCCCCAGAAGCTGCAAGCCTTCAGTAGACTCCAGTTCCAACAGATAGATTCCAGGTGCTTTCTACTTCCCAGAATTCTCCCTCTTTTTCTTTCTCTTTTGTTGGGTGTTTTAAAGTCAATAGGCTGACAATGAGACCCTAAGTGCCTGCCTCTGGGAATAAACTCAAGCCTGGAGAAAAAGGAAGGCCAAGTGAGAAAGAGCCAAATCAGGACTGTCCTCAGAATTCTCACAAAACTGGCCTTGTTTAATACGAGGAACAGACAGGAGCACTGTGGAGATGGAGAACGACTCCTGGGGCAGCGTCAGCTTTCATCACTGTAACAAAAACCTAAAGGAGCTACTTCAAAGGAAAGAGGTTCATTCAGGTTCAGATTTGGAGGCTCACATGTATGTACTTTGAATTTCCCAGTGTGTGACTTCCAGAGGCTACATGACATGCAATGACATAATCCCTCTGACAGCGAAATGCAATGTGGGGGTATTAGCTGAGGCTTAAGAAACATACGACACCGGTTGCCCCTCTTCCAGGCCAGCCCTCTGCTGTGGCCCGGGAGTGCAGTGGAGGATGGCCCAGGTGCTTGGGCCCTGCACCCCATGGGAGACCAGGTAAAAGCACCTAGCACCTGGCTCCTGCCATCGGATGAGCGCGGTGCGCCGGCCGCAGCGCGCCATCCGCGGCAGCCATTGGAGGGTGAACCAACGGCAAAGGAAGACCTTTCTCTCTGTCTCTCTCTCTCTCACTGTCCACTCTGCCTGTCAAAAAAAAAAAAAAAAAAAAAGAAACATACGACAAAACAGACACATGCGTGCATGTACTCACAGGCACACACATACACACAAGGAAATTAGGAAATCGGCTCACAGAGGCTATAAAGTTTGACAATGGATGTGTACAAGCTGTTAACAAGGCTCAGTCCAACAAGTTAGAAGCAGGGTGCCAGCATTGTGGCACAGCAGGTTAAGCTTCTGCCTGTGATGCCGGCATCCCAGATGGGTGCCAGTTCAAGTTCCAGCTACTCCACCTCTGATCTAGCTCCGTACTAAAGTACCTAGGAAAGCAGCAGAGGATGGCCCAAGTGCTTAGGCCCCTGCAACCACATGGGAGAACCAAAAGAATCTCTGGGTCCCTAGCTTCAACCTGGCCCAGCTCTGGCCAGTGGGGCCATTTGCAGAGTGAACCAGCAGATGAAGGATCTCTCTCTTTGTCTATCTCTTCTCCTCTCTCTAATTCTGCCTTTCAAATTCAAATCAATCAATCAATCCTTAAAGAAAAAAAAAAATCAGAAGCCTCAACAAGGGAGACCAAAGGTCCAAGAGCCCCAGGTAGGGCAGCAGCAGGAGACAACATACCAGCCCCAGGAGAAGGAGCCAGAGACTATCTCCTTTCTTGGCTTTCCTGCTCCATCCCAGCCCCAGCAACTGGGTGAGTCTTCCCAACTCAGACACACCAGGAATAAGGCTTCCCCAATTTTCTAGGCATTGCCCAAATCAACCATCACCGTGTGTATGTATGTTCTTGTGTTTTAAACGTTTCTGTTTTCAAGTACAAGAAACGTCAACAGATTTAACCTAGTTGATATACCCTATCCTTGGTGCTATAATTTTTAACAACGAAAAAGGATGCTGAGACTAAAAAGTGTAAGAACCAGTTTTAAATCAGTATTTTCTAAGAAACTCCAGGCAACAAGCCAGAACCACCAAGACATCTCAGAAACAAGGTGCACTGTGTCCTGCCATCTCAGATCAGAGACAGTGTGCAATGAGGACCATCTGGTCCATGCTCTGAGCAGGGCCTGCTGCCTGCAAGCCAAATAAAGCCCATGCCTCTCTTTATAAATAAAGTTTTTTTGAAATAACGGTCTCGCCCGTTCACTTACACATTGCTTCAGGTGCTTTCTCACAAGAATGGCAGAGCCCAGTGGCAGACACATGGCCTGCAAAGTGTAAAACATCTTACCACCCAGCTCTTTTCAGCCAGGACCTTATAAAAACACAGCAAGTATTTCTCCCATGGACAAGAACACAGCCATGCCATGAAATTGGCTACCTTGCCAGCGCCATGGCTCAATAGGCTAATCTTCCGCCTGCGGCGCTGACACCCCAGGTTCTACTCCTGGTTGGGGCGCTGGATTCTGTCCCAGTTGCCCCTCTTCCAGCCCAGCTCTCTGCTGTGGCCAGGGAGTGCAGTGGAGGATGGCCCAAGTGCTTGGGCCTTGCACCCCATGGGAGACCAGAAGTACCTGGCTCCTGGCTTCGGATCAGCGTGATGCGCCGGCTGCAGCGGCCATTGGAGGGTAAACCAACGGCAAAAAGGAAGACCTTTCTGTTTGTCTCTCACTGTCCACTCTGTCAAAAAAAAAAAAAAAAAAAAAAGGAAAGAAAGAAATTGGCTACCTACAGCAGTCATGGGTTTTTAAGTGACAAATGATTTCTGAGTTTTAATGAAGAGACATTTCATAATTAATCACTAACAAGAAATGGGTACAATTAGAAAAATATTCAAATAGAAGCCACATTTTAAAAAAACATTTTATACAAAAATTCTGCTTAGGAAAAGTACCATAACTTCAGGACTTAAAACCCACAGCAACAAACACTTCTATTTAACAAATGGTTAAAGCACAGAGTCAAAAACATTAACATTTTAAAAAAGGAAGAAGTACTGTAGAACACAGTTTTAACATTTACATTAAGCTATTTAAAAATAAAAGTGCCTAAGACCCAGAAAGGCAGGCTATAGAACCTAACCCGGGTTATCCCTGTCCCACGTGACATTTCTTCTTCCTGGAGATCTAGCGACCACAATGGTTACAAATCCGGTGCATATCCATTCACAAGGCTGTGAAACTGTTTTATCCAGTCAGCGGTCAAACCAAAGGGCAAGAATGAAAAAATACAATAGACTTTGAAGAAGTGGCTGAATTTTAGTGGTTACAAAAGAAAAAGAACTGCTCTTTCCTTGGCACTGTAGCTCAGAGAGGGCTAACAAGAAGCACCAAACACAGATTTTGACAGATCATGTGCTAAAAACTGCAAAAGACCCAAAATGGATGCTATTCACAAAGTGCTTTAGAATTAATACCAACACAGTACTAATTTTTTCCATGTTTTACTATTTTTTCTACTTTCTAATAAATCGTTTTCTGTTATGGCTAAGTGGTAAATATTAGCTTATATTAAGAATGTTAAAAATCTTTTAAATTTATGCCCAATTTTTAAATGATCACTCCTTTGAGAATGATTTCCAGATGTTTCCATGTCCCCTCTGTATTTCCAGCATGCAGCTCCCTTCCTAAGGAGTCAGGTTACGTTCCATGGTACAGATCTCAGGGATGCACTTCTCATCCATGGGACCAGAGGCTGTCACAAACAAGGTGCACACAAGGACTCACTCTGCCTCTTCACTCTTCTCGGGACCAGTCCCTGCTGAGTCTTCTGCCTCCCCACTCCTCCTGCCACAGCCCTCCTCAGAGGGTCTTTGGCCACGCTCACATACTCGGAGGCGAGTTCCTGGCTGATGCAGCTGCATGGCCGGCTGGTCCTGCCAAGGTAGAAGAAGAGCAAGGTCCCCAAGGGCCAACACCACACACAGTATCTCTGTAGGCCTGATGATAAAGCTGGATAAAGGAAATCAACCTTACAGCTGAAATCAGCCCTTTTCATAGCACATCCCAGAAGCTAGGCATTATGAGGCCAACAACAACAACAAAAAAAACCTATGGAAAAAGAGACAGTTGGAAATCAAAGTAGGTATCTGGGAAAATATTATTGCTCAAACCACTCTGTGGGAAACAGCAGTCAGGGCATTTCCCTCCCAGTTTGGGATGAAAACTCAAGCAGGTCCACCTTGGTCCCTCAAGGTAAATACAGGACTGAAATAAAATGAGGCACAGACATCCAGAAAGACAGCCTTTCAGATCTGTGAACCGGAATAGTTACTGACATAGTAACAAGCAATTTCCACGTAGATCACAGCTGGCCTCCCTATCCACACCATGCAACTTCCGTCAATCCTGTGTTTTCTGTACAGAACCAATTTAGGTATGACTGAGCCATTTCATTAGCACTAACAATCAGAATGTTTTAATATAAAAAATTTATGAAATATCTTTTATTTTCTCTGCCTAAGGGTAAACTTCTTAACATTTTATTACTTATTTTTATTTACTTGTGTGGGGGAAGGGAGAGGGAGAGCGAGTGTCAGGGGCCTGAATTAATCAAGTCTCCCACATGCACGACAGAGAGCCATTACTTACTGCCTCCCTCCAGGATGTGCACTGCAGGAAGCTGGAGTCAGGCACAGAGCTGGGACTCAAACCCAGGCACTGCAGCACAGAGTGCAGTGTCCCAAAGAACTCCTTAACTGCTGCATCAAGCACCCTTCTCTAGGGATAGACTTTATACTCCTCTCCTCAAACTGAATAAATGTACTAGTTTTATAGTAAATGAAACTAATTTTGCCTGGTGAAAAATAACTTGATTCTCTGAGAAACGATGATGGCTGATTTCATTCCCAGATCTGAATTTCAGGGTGTACAACTACCCTAGTAATGCTTCACACTGTCAGAATAGAATCCCAGACCTCAACACAGCCAGGCAGATTTTTCATTTCCAGTTTAATGAAAAAATTTCTGTTTGCAAAGAACAGCTGTAAGACCGTGGACGTACCACGTGCACCCTCAGCATGGAGCTGAGCAAAGATCCCCAGCTGAGTCATGAACCAGGTCCCTGGTTCTCTGTGGCCTCCACAGGTACACTCCCATCCTAGCTCCCCTTCCTCCCTGTCTCAGGCACATCCGTTCCCCCATCCCAGCTCATCCACACTCCTTCTCAAAGGTGCTCACACTCATGGTGAGCCTGTGCTTTCTGCCATCATCTGCAGGACATCTTTGTGTTTCAACTTTTTTCTTAAACCTTCTCGCCATGTCCCTTTGTTCTCTCTCACTGTCAATCCAAGACCTATGACTCAACACAAAGGTTCAGTAACCCATGCAGTCCACCAGCCTCCCTGTCTACATTGAGTTCCACCTGAGTACTGCCAACTGCTACCAACACAAATAGATGTAACAGCATTATCTGTCACTACACCTGAGTGACAGACAAGCTGTAAGCATGTACTTTTCCAATTCTCAATAACCCTCCAAAGTAAATAAAATGCCTCCTTTTCTTACAGGAAAAGTCACTGGAACTAAGAATGGTAGAGAGGCTTTCCTTGGAGTCCCGAAGAACATCCCATCCAAACACAGCCCTTGCTACTGACAGTGTGACTTCTGCTTCAAGCATAGGTAAAATAAATAGCTTGGTAATGCTAGTAGTTATATTTATGCATCTACTGAAACACTAAATGAATAGTAAACAAATAAATAGCTTCTCAGCTCAACAGTTCTTAAAGTCAGAGAAAGCCCAGCTACATGTGGCCCGTGGCCAGGGTTAGATCAGGAGCAGGTCTCTCTGGTCCAGCGTAGAGTGCTATGTCCAGAGAAGCTCTCTCCACAGAGCTGCACACGAAGCAGGCTTGCTCTCGGGCCAGGACTCCTGCTGCTCAGTGCATTGGACACCCCAGGACACACAGAGGCAAGGCCAGCAGAAGGCAGGATCAAGAGATGCTGGTCAAAACCCACAGCTGAGGACTGGGGACAATTTACCTAACACTTGGAATCTATTTGTCTATCACAAAAGACTTGCCAGCCCTAAAAGAATGGGCTGTGAATTCTGTAGACAAGGTGAAGGAGGACCAGAAGAACAACCAGGCCAGCATTTCATGACAAACTGATAAAAATCACAAGGGAGGAAAAGACTGGAAATAAGGGCCCCGAAGACCGAAGATATAGGATCCAGCGCCCAAGAGGAGACACCTGAGTAGAAGAGGGAAGTGGCCGAGACAGCAGCCGTGATCAGCAGCAGATGGGGCTGGGGACCCAGGGGTCTCCTGGGTTCCTCCCATGACTGCTGAGAAACAAACATGCATGCACATGTCCTGCAACACTGTACACACTTGGACTGACACAGGTACACCTCTACAACTGGAAGCTCAAGTGTGGTAAGAATGAAAGCTTGCTCACTTCTCCCTGAGCTCCTCCAGCGAGCTCTCCAAGGACCTGGCCTTCACGACTGTGCAGGAAGCACAGCTCTCCAGCTTTCCATCTCCAATATCAGTTTCCTCGCCTCTTTCTTTTGGTTTCTCTGTAGTTGGTTCCTCTCCCTTTTCTGGTTTCTTAAGAAGCTGAGAAATTATGATATTAGTAAAATACCAACCTCAAGAGCACATTATAAAAGTAGTTGTTAAATAAAAATATATACTAAATATCAAGCTCAAATATCTAAGTTACAAAATGATGTAAGCTGAAAGTCCAAAAAAACCACCTGGATTTGATTCAATACACAGTCAATATTTCAGCCACTAAAATATTCTGTAGTTAGAAGAAGTGGTGTGGCAGTGAATTAAAAAATGTCACAAACAAGAGGTTCACAATTTTCCAATTTCAATGTGAAAGTTAATGCATCCACAGTTGTATGCCACTTAACAACATTCTGGATGCATGTCCCTAGGCAGTCATGTTATGCAAACACCACAGAATGTGCTTGTACAGACAAGCTGTGCCATCCCCAGGCCACGTGGTCTCACAGGGCCTCCACTGCATATGCCATCTGTTGTGGATCACAGTGTCCTACGAGGCTGTGACTTATCTAGGTACACACACAGAGAAACTGTCTGAAAGGCTCTCTGTATATGGTGTGAACAGTGACTACCAGTCTCTGACGATTTTCTTTCCTTCACCACAGGTTCTAGTTTACCTAAAATAAACAAGTAATATTTCTGTAATTTTTTTCAAAAAGTTGCTTTAGGTAGATGGCTTTTAGGATTCTTTACAGCTTTCAAAACTTATGACCCTCTTTCTTATAGCAGATGCAGCAAGATGCTGGGACACATCTAATTTGACTGTCTTTGCATCAGAGCCTGTACATTAGAATCCTTTGTAGAATAGAGCTAGCAGATGCACTTCTGAGAATTTTATTCTCATAAAATTGAACATATTTTAAATTTCAGTGTAGCAAAACTAGGTATGTTCAGTTAAATGAGTTCACTTACAAACAAAAAAGACATAAGTTGAGGAAAACACTAGAAGTTGTCAGCCTGTGTGGACTCCCTAAATTTGACCTTCCTCTCAGCGACTACACTGCTCTTTGTGACAGCAGCAATACACCTGTAATAAATGCAAGCTATGGGTAGGTGCAAGTCTCTACCTGCACTGATCCAACAAATGACTCTGTACCCACAATCTTCACTCTGTGCCTCTGATACCATCTGCCTGGGGCCAGCTCAGGCCTCACAAGTTAGAACATGACACGGACGAGGGCAACAGAAGGAGGAGCTGGAGGGCTCCACAGGAACAAGGTGGAAATTGAGGCTACATGAGAAGGCATCACAGCAAATCTGGGTGGAGGGAGCGGGCATAGAAGCCTGAGGAAAACAGCAGGTGCACTTGAAAAAAATTCATCAAGCAAGAGAGCTGGAGATGAGCCAGGAACACTCATAGAAGGTGGAGTGGATGTGTGGGAGCTCCACAAGGTCATCAGGAGGTGAACAGCTACTGACAGGTGTGTTCTCGCCCAGCATCCATGTCTGCACGTAACCTGGTCACATACCCTCGTCTGTGCTCATGCTCATACATGTACCTCAGTCACACACACACCTCATATTTCCTTGCACTACGTATGTGTAACCCAGTCCTACTCACATGATCTCATCTGTGCTTACACTACTTACGTGTTACCCAGTCATATACACAGAATCCTTGTATGTGCTTATGCTTACACATGTACCTCACTCTCACACACACATACACCTTCATATGTGTGTACACTATATACATGTAACCTGGTCACACACAAAGCCCTGCCTATGCTTGTAACTTGGTCACATACTATATAATGTGCAGCCCAGTCACAGACACATACATCTTTTTAAAGCATTCTATGAAAAAGATCACACAATTTCCTAGATGATGTCTAGCCTTTAACTTGTACGTTCTGAAATTTCACTTCTAATTAAGCTCACAGCACAGTTTCAGAGTTCTCAGAGGAACTCAACAGCCGGGTCGCTCCTACAGTTAGGACTGGTCAGGAGGATGTGCTCCACGTCTGCCTTTCATCTGTCTGCATATTACTCCACACATTTTGTTTGTTTGTTTTTAATCATTTAAATTCTCTGAGTGATTTGTGGTCACAGATCCCCAAGTTGAGCACAGATGTTTATCAAAAACTAAGCTTGGGGCTGCATGACCTGAAACTCAAATGTCATGTTTGGCCATTGTGCCAGACACTCAGGGCAGAAGCCAGGGTTGGTTGCTCACTGTTGCTGCCTCCGATCTGCCACCCAGAGTTTGTTTTACCAGATTTGGATGCAATC
Organism: Sylvilagus floridanus; assembly: GCA_949820135.1. Classification (NCBI taxonomy): domain Eukaryota; kingdom Metazoa; phylum Chordata; class Mammalia; order Lagomorpha; family Leporidae; genus Sylvilagus; species Sylvilagus floridanus. Next base: position 133,661,963 of record OX463230.1, on the reverse strand, counting down.
AGCTCTTTCTTGTGCTACATTTATTCTGATTTTTTCTATGTGAAGGACACTGAACTTAACTTTTACTGACTTAAATCTGTTTCATTCCTTTGACTTATTTTAGATTCCAATTTCATTCTTAAAAAAACATAAAACTAAAATGCTATACTCCAAAAGTTCTACTTGAAATTACAGTTGACATGGGCTACAAGTTTCAATGGTTCTTTCTGAAAACTGTCAGAAGCTGCTGACAAGTGATTTTGAGAATGTAAAGCATGAGGCACTGGGGTAGCTGTTGGTCTTGTCTGGAAAGGGAAACGAGATCAGATGATGTTTGCATGCCAGTGACTGTAATATTTACAAATGGGTCGCTCCTGGTGCATGAGCAGGAAGTGACAGAGCTAGATTTATGAGCTATCTTTCAAGGACTGTCAGTTCTTACTTTTGAGAACATGTTTGTTAGAAGGAATCCGTTTGCTATACTTTGGTTACGGAGAGCTGTGTGTGTGCATCAAAGAGGCAAGGACACAGAAAAAGAAGGGTTCAAAGTTGCTTCCCAAGGAAAAGCCTGGTTTTGTCCATTCAGCCCCTCTCCTTGCCAACGCGGGATCTACCACCTTTATTTAACAGCCTTGGTTGGGCTCCTGAATTTCACCTATGTTATCAGATTATGCAACATAGATCTTTATACAATTCTTATCAAAGCAAACTTAAACTGCTACAGAGGAATGATTTAGGGACAGATGCTTTATCTATTCCTCCTGCACATCTGTATCTTTCATCTCTAAAGCAAATGTGCTTGAATGACATTCTATTCCCTCTTAAGTTTTGAAGACAGAAACATTTTCAGAAATGGTGTTGTTTATTAGCACTGCTCAGTTATTCCAGGCTTCCTTGGAAAGCCATATGACTGGCTTGGACAGTAAGATGTAGGCAGAAAAAAACACATGGCACCTCTTCTTGCAAGCTTTAAGAACTGTGTGTGGCTGGCGCCATGGCTCAATAGGCTAATCCTCCACCTTGCGGTGCCGGCACACTGGGTTCTAGTCCCAGTCAGGGCACCGGATTCTGTCCCAGTTGCCCCTCTTCCAGCCCAGCTCTCTGCTGTGGCCCAGGAGTGCAGTGGAGGATGGCCCAAGTGCTTGGGCCCTGCACCCCATGGGAGACCAGGAGAAGCACCTGGCTCCTGCCATCGGATCAGCGTGGTGCGCTGGCCGCAGCACGCCGGCAACAGCGGCCATTGGAGGGTGAACCAACTGCAAAGGAAGACCTTTCTCTCTGTGTCTTTCTCTCACTGTCCACTCTGCCTGTCAAAAAAAAAAGAATTGTGTGCAGTTTTCCAAGTCACACATCCCTTTCCTGTCATAAAGACTGACAGCAGATGCCAAGATGGAGTATCCATCAGCTTGGGTCACCAGATGACCACTGCAAGCCGTCTACTGATGCAGAAGAGACACAAGAGCAAGAAATGAACTACAGTTTGGTTGGACCCAGAGATCCTGAGACTGCAAGTTCCTGCAGCACAGCCTGGCCAGGCTTGAGTGAGGAAAATGGTTGTGTGTTTTGGGAGGGTTACTGTTCAGAAATTGTTCACTCTATCACTAGGGAATTCCACGGGAGAAATTATGTTACAGCAAAACCCTAGAAAATCCTTTGCTTCCATAGAAAAACTATTCCTAGAAAAAAGAAATGAAATGTTTTTTCAAAATTACCTTAATCTTTACTTCTTTCTCTGTAGTTTTCTTTTGCTTATCTGCCTCTTTTCTTTTGCATCTCTCCTCTTCTCTTCTTTTTCTTTTCTCTTCTTCCCGCAAGCGTTTCTTTTCTAACTCTCTTCTCCTTCGTTCTTCTCGTTTCTCCTCCCGAATTCTCTGCATCCATGGAAAAACATGAGTATGAATCATCTGCATGAAAATGGCAGATCCAGGAAGGAAGGACACTCACCAGGTGGAGGGCCAGACCTACCTGCTTTTCCAATTTTCTATTTTTAATATATTCCAAAAGAGGCGTAGTTCTTCTAGCTAAAACACAGAAATTTTGTGGTATTTAATTCCAAAAACACGATTTCTTTTCAAGCACTTATCTTCAATTTAACCCTTAAGTAATTAGAGGAATAGTATTATTTGTGAAATTTACATAGGCATACACTGTACCAGAGTTCTTGGACACAGCATATGCATAATTCCTGGCTCTTCAGAGTCATAAAACACCACTCATAAAGATGGCATAAAAGTAGAACAAGCAGGTGTTAAACTTCCTGAATGTCATGAGCACCTCTTCCAGCTACTGCAGATACGTCACATCACAACTTATCATACTTATACATTCACTTTGATCCACAAATATTCTGGAAATTTATTTCTTCTTTCCCTTGTATTACAGGTGCAGAATCCCTAATCAGAAAATCTGAAACCTGAAATGTTCCAAAATCTGAACCTTCTTGAGCACTGACCTGACCTGGGAAGCTACACCTGATCTCATGTGCAGGTTGCTGTCAAAACGCAGGTGCGGGACCAACGCTGTGGTGTAGTGGGTAAAGTTGTCGCCTGCAGCGCCAGCATCCTATATGGGTGCTGGTTCAAGACCCAGCTGTTCCACTTTCGATCCAGCGCTCTGCTATGTCTGGGAAAGCAGTACAAGATGGGCCAAATGCTTGGACCCCTGCATCTGCATTAGAGACTCAGAAGAAGGTCCTGGCTCTCAGCTTTGGATCGGTGCAGTTCCAGCTGTTACAGCCATTTGGGGGCGGGGGGGGGGGGGGTGAACCAGCAGATGGAAGACTTCTCTCTCTGCCTCTGCTTCTCTATAACTCTTCCTCTCAAATAAATAAAAAATTAAAAAAAAAAAAACCTCACAGGTGCATCTACCTGCATGAAATTATCTTCAGGCTGTGTAGGATACACACAAAACATGTATGAATGTCACGTTTAGATACAGGTCTTCCCCATAGTATATATGCACATATCCCCAAATCTGGAAAAATTCCAAATCCAAAACACTTCTGATCCAGGCATCTCAGATAAGGGTGCTGACTTAACCTATGTCCATGCTGTAGACAACTCATAAAGATAAGACAAAACTCTTTCAAAGTTCATTCAGAAAGTTACCACACGGCACTGCTAATCAAAATGGCACAGACACTTCCACAAAGTCTACCTTGGTCCTGCCTTTCATGCCTCTGACCTGACCTGAACTGGCTTTGACCTGCAGGTTCCAGCACCTGCATACACGCAGATGCAGGCAGACGACAGTGCCATGTGTGCTGCAGGTCCTCACAGTCTCAGGCTGAATGGGCTGCAGAGAATCCCTAAATGCATCTGAAACTGTCATGACATTTCTGGAATTCTGAGGATCAGGAATTAGAGGAGAGCCCCTAGCCGGGGGCCCCCTGACACAGTGACATCGCCTCAAACGGCACCTGAAGAGGAGCTCTGCCGGGCACAGGAGCTATGGAAGGAACTGATGTCATCGTAGAAACCCACACTGGCTGGCAGGTACAGTGGCCATGGAAAAACCTATCCTCTGTGTTGACCAAGCCTCTGGCTCAGGGTAAGGACAGGCACTGGAACAGGTGAGATCACCTCAGATGAGCTACAGCCTGACATCCTTTGGATCCTGTCTCCTACAAACTGGCTGCTCTGTTACCCAGAGAATTCATAGGACTGGTAAATGAGACCCTATATAAGAAAGTGTTTTATACACCGTAAAAGTATACTTTATCAACAAACATGCATAACCAATAATATCAATTTAACCAGTGCAAGGACAGCTACCACTGCTGTTCTGTGTGCTGTACACTTATCTCACAAGAGGAACGCCGGGCTTGGGAAGGCAATGGCACTTGCTGGTGTCACCTCTTCGAGCTGATGCCAGACCTGTGCTCTGAAGAAACTCATGACACAGTCCTGGCCAACCAGAGTTTCCTACTTCCATTTCACCCTAAGACTTGCACATGAGAAGCTACTGAAAACCAAAAGCTAAAAAAGCAGAAGGTAATTGTATAAACCGCTTGCTTAAAATTCAAATTTCAGATTGGAAACAAGGCTCTGAGACCTAGTCCTGGGACATGAATGAATGAATGAATGCCAGGAGACTCTCAGTTCAGCAACGTCTAAGGCTCTGAGGACTGTGTGGCAGGCCCCGAGACACACTGGCACCGCGAGATGAAGGGGACACAACAAAAGGCAGCAAAAGGGCTACCTTAAAACACTCTGAAATGACAGACCCTGCACAAGGGGACACCGAAGCAAAGTGAAAAAGGAATGGGAGGGGCAGGAAGGTCATTTCTGTAATGGCTCTTTGCTTTTTCTAGCTCTCCTTAAATTTAGTGAGTTCTACAGTGAAATTTTTGCCCCAGGGCCAGCGCCGTGGCTCAACAGGCTAATCCTCCGCCTTGCGGCACCGGCACACTGGGTTCTAGTCCCGGTTGGGGCACCGGATTCTGTCCCGGTTGCCCCTCTTCCAGGCCAGCCCTCTGCTGTGGCCCAGGAGTGCAGTGGAGGATGGCCCAAGTGCTTGGGCCCTGCACCCCATGGGAGACCAGGAAAAGCACCTGGCACCTGGCTCCTGCCATCGGATGAGCGCGGTGCGCCGGCCGCAGCGCACCGACCGCGGCAGCCATTAGAGGGTGAACCAACGGCAAAGGAAGACCTTTCTCTCTGTCTCTCTCTCTCACTGTCCACTCTGCCTGTCAAAAAATAAAAAAAAAGAAAAAAAAAAGAAATTTTTGCCCCTGAAACTTACCACAGTCCTTGCCTTCTCAGTGTCAGTGCCACAATCTACAACTCCAAGAATAGTTTGTTTTTTTTTTCCCCCTGACCTCCCACATCCAACGGTACTTAGTACTGTTAACAGAAGCATGTGTGGTCTACTCTACCTTCCAAAATACACACTGCATTTGCCATCCTAGCACAACTTCCTGGACCACAGCAAAGTTTGCCAACCAGAGACTTGCCCCTTCTCCAGGAATGGGAACGTAAGTCAGACCTCTTGCCCAGTGTGCACTCCCTGCCTCTCCAACCACACTGGCCCTTGCTCCTTGTGCACCTGCTGCTCGTACAGCCTCCAACTCCTGCACAGCTTTTCTTACCTTCTGCCACTTCACAGAGCGCAGAGGAAATTTCCTGCTGTTCCACTTCACTACACTTGTGGTGTCCATCACCAACCCAGGGGCTCTGGCTACCCTGACGGGTGTGCCTACTCCCCACCACCCCCGACGAGAAGGCAGCCACGAAGGCAAACACCTTGTACATCCTGTTCACTGCTCTGTCCCTCGTCCAGACCCAGAGTTGGTACAGGAAAGATGTATCCTCAGTACATCCTGTCATTCGCTTTAGTGCTTTACTTCAGATTCAAAATCATGAAAATGGAGAACAGATTCTCTAAATAAATATCCCAGGGGAAAGAAGCAAGGAGCAAAGCAGACCAGTGAGCTCCCTCGCCCTCGCCTCCAGTTCTCCCAGGAGAGTTTCAGGACTGGCACTGGTTTTCTCTTCTTCCACGGAGTAAGCTTCTAAAAACCTCTTGTACTCAGGATCTATGAGGGGAAAAAAAATGCAAAATCAAAATAAATGCATTTCTCCCCAGGCCTGGGACAGGAATCATCCTCCATCAGTGGATTTCCTCTGGCAGCTTCAGGAGCCAGCATTTGGAAAGAGCTTACCGTCTTCAATGCTTCCAGTCTTGGCATCTTTCTTCTTCAGCTTTTTCTTGGCTACCTTCTGGAACGGAGCAAATTCAACCACAGCTGGGTACTCCAGGCCTTCAACCACAAACAGACCCAAGACCACCGTGAGCCTCAACTCCGTCGTTTGGAAGGCCCTGCTCTACCCGACACAAGGACAAGCCTAAGGTTCTAGACCATCTTCACTGCTGCAAGTACAACTGCACACTGTTCTCCAACACCTGAGCCCTCGCCCGCCAAACTCCAGATTCCAACAGAGGAGGAGCATTCTTTACGCTGTAGGTCACAGTTCTGTAATGATACAGTCACAAGCCACCAAAGTGTTCACAAGGTAACTTACACCTCATAATTAAAATATCATCAAATAGGTTTCTCAGTGTCAGTTTACATTTTATATTAAAAGGTTAATTCAATCTGTTGAAGAAGGTCAGAGAAATTACTTTGCTTAAAAGAGACACACTGGGCCATCACTGTGGCACAGCAGATTAAGATGCTACCTACAACGCCAGTATCTCACCTGAGCACTGGTTTGAGTCCAGGCTGCTCTATTTTTTGTTTTGTTAATTTATTTGAAAGTCACAGTTACACAGAGAGAGAAGGAGAGGCAGAGAGAAAGAGAGAAGGAGAGAAGGAGAGAGGGAGAGAGAGGGAGAGAGAGGGAGAGAGAGGGAGAGAGAGAGAGAGAGAGGTGTCTTCCATCCACTGGATCACTCCCCAACTGGCTGCAATGGGCGGAGCTGTGCTGATCTGAAGCCAGGAGCCAGGAGCTCCATCCGGGTCTCCCACACGGGAGCAGGGGCCGAAGGACATGGGCCATCTTCTACTGCTTTCCCAGGCCATAGCAGAGAGCTGGATGGGAAGTGAAGCAGCCAGGTCTCAAACCAGCGCCCATATGGGATGCCGGCACTGCGGGCGGCGGCTTTACCCGGCCCCTGCTCTGTTTCTGATCTAGCTCCTGTCTGATGTACCTGGGAGAGCAGCACAAGATGGGCCAAGTGTGTGGGCCTCTGCATCCACCTGGGAAACTTGCATGGAGGTCTAGGTTCCTGGCTTCAATCTGATTCAGCCCTACCATTATGGCTCTTTGGGGGAGTGAACAAGCAGATGGAAGATACCTCTCTCCTGCCCTCCCTCCCTCTGTCCCCTCTGTCACTGTCTTTCAAATAAATATTAAAAAAAAAAAAAAAAAAAAAACAACCCACAGGGGTAAAAGAGGACCTTCAAAAGGTCAAACAGCATGTAAGACCTGCTTCAAGTTAAAAGGTTGAGAATGGAAGTTACTAGTTAGACAGCAAGCTGAGGGGCACAGATACACAAAAAGAAATGCTCACTAAGGGAACTTGTCATCTGCTGCATCAGCAAATGGGACACTTCCCCTCACGCTAAGCCCGAGTACTGTCTTTGACCTGGCGGCAGTGATCAGGTACTGTGACACAGCTCTCATTTCCCTGGAGACATCTCTGCGCTAACCTCAACCATCTGGGATTGGTAAGTATCAGGGCCGGCACTGTGGCATAGTGGGTAAAGCTGCCTCCTGAAGTGCCGGCATCCCACATGGGCTCTGGTTTAAGTCCCGGCTTCTCCACTTCCCATCCAGCTATGGCCTGGGAAAGCAGTAGAAGATGACCCAAGTCCTTGGGCCCCTACACCCACGTGGGAGACCCGGAAGAATCCCCTGGCTCCAGTTTGGTCAAGCTCCGGCCATTGTAGCTATTTGGGGAGTGAATCAGCTGATGGAAGACCCTATCCCCCCTGCCCTCGCTGCCCACCTCTCCTCTCTCTATGTAACTCTGACTTTCAAATAAGTAAATATTTAAAAAAAAAAAAAAAAAGGTATCAGGAGGCAAGCAGCACTGATGCGGCAGGGATAATGTCTGATGCCTCATAGTAGAGGCTCATCAAATGGCAGCTGACTTGCCCTCTGACCTCGAACCTAGTTAGAAAGCCAGAGTAGGGGCCAGAGCCACAGCACAATGGGTTAATCCTCCGCCTGCAGCGCCAGCATCCCATATGGGTTCCAGTTCTAGTTCCAGCGGCTCCACTTCCAGTCCAGCTCTCTGCTATGGCCTGGGAAAGCAGTAAAGGATGGCCCAAGTTCTTGGGCCCCTGCACCCACATGGGAGACCAGGAAGAAGCTCCTGGCTCCTGGCTTTGGATCAGCACAGCTCCAGCTGTTGCACCCATTTGGGGAGTGAACCAACGGAAGGAAGACCTCTCTCTCTGTCTCTCTCTCTCTCTCTCACTGTCTGTAACTCGACCTCTCAAATTAAATAAATAAATAAAAAAGAAAGAAAGCCACAGTAATCAAACAATGCAGGGCTGGCACAAAGATAGGCACACATGGAAGAGACAGCCTAGAATTAAACAACATGTGTGGTTACATATGTGGCACAAGGGTGCCAGGCCATTCGGGGGGAAGGGACAGGCTTCTCAACAAGGCTGTGGAAACTGGGTCTCTACTGCAGAAAGAGGTTGAATACTAACCTAGCATCACAATTAAAAATTAGCTCAAAGTGGATTAAACCTAAACACAAGCCCTAAAACTACAACACTCTTGAATATGACACCAAGACACATGCAACCAATGTGGAAACAAACTGGACTATATTAAAGTAGAAAAACCTCCATGCATCACACTTCTGTTTCACAGTCAGCACAGAGAAAAGGCAGCAACTTAAAGAACAGTAGGAAACATGTGCAAATCACATATGTGATGAGGGGCTGACACTCAATGCACAGAAAACTCCTGTAATCCAACAACTCAAAAACACAATTTAAAAAAGGGCAAAGGACTTGGATCTTTCTCCAAAGATGGTATACAAATGTTCAACGAGCACAGGGAAAGATGCTTGACATCAACAGTCATTGCAGATTGCACACCTCAGTCAGGTCGACTCAGGAGGTCGCTATGCAGAACCCAAAAAGAAAAACCAGAAGATAATCAGTGTTGCTGAGGATGCGGAGTCACTACAATCCTTGTGCATCACTGGTGGGAGATAAAGTGTTACCGCTGCTACGGAAAACAAAAACTCATCAAAAAATTAAAAGTAGAATTACGAAATGATCAGCTGACTCCACTTGTGCATCTATACCTAAAAGAACTTGGGGGGTGTCGAAGCTCCATGTGTACACTCATTCCAGAAGCACTATGCACAACAGCTAGGACGTGGTATACTCAGCTGTGGAACATTACTCAGCCTTAAAAAGGAACGCAATTCTGCAATATGCTGCAAGATGGGCAAACCTGAGGGCATTAAGCTAAGTAAAATAAGGCAGTCACGAAATGACAACACATGATTCCACCAACTTGAAGTACCCAGAGGAGTCAGATTCACAGAGGCATCCAGCAGAATGGTGGCTGCCGGGGTGGGGCGCACGAGCAGTTTCAGTGCTGTGAGATGGAAGTAGTTCTGGAGACGGCTGCTCAAGGAGATCACACTCAACACTAGGAACTGCACTCTTTCAAAAAGGGTAAGATAGCAGGCTTTGCTTACATAAGATATTTATTTGAAAGGCAGAGTGACAGAAAAAGGGAGGGGAGAAAGGGAGATATGCTGCATCTGCTAGTTCACTCCCCAAATGCCCACGACAGCCAGAGCTGAGCTAGGCCAAAGCTAAGAGTCTGGAATCTTTCCTGGTCTCCATGTGGGTGACAGGGGCCCAAGTACCCGGTCATCACTTGCTGCTTTCCCCGGTGGATAGCAGGGAGTTGGAGCAGAAACAGAGCAGCCTGACTTTGAACCGGTGTTCCATACAGCATGCCAGCGTCATAAGCAGCAGCTTACCCCACCGCACCTCAATTCCTACCCCACTTCAATATTTTTTGAAAAGTAAATAAAAGATAGGTGAACAAATGAACAAGCCAACACAAATGTCAAACAGATTTTGACCTGGCCCCCAGCTCAGCCACTCTGACAATCTTGTTTATCCATCAGCCTCAGTGGAGAAGGACAAGCTGACTAACATGGAGGGTGGGAGGAGAGGGAGAGGGTGCCTGATGAGGGAGACAAATTGCTGTAAGACGGATTCAGACTTGACAGCAAAGAAGCCACACCTGGCAGTCCAACAGGGAAGGAGGAGTGGACATCAAAGGCATAACCAGAAGGACAGGGGACTGAACCCACACAGAGCAGGGCAAATCTTGTCATCCATGCAGGTCTGACTGGAGCTCAGGGTCTCAACCCCTCCCCGCGACATTACTGAGAAGGGGTGAAGGATGAACAGTGCTGTTAGGAAGACACACCCTCAGATTCAGAAAATTTACATGAAAGAAAGATAAAATATAGGAAAAACTTCACTCTAACAATAATACACAGTTGTTGCCATTACATAGAATAAATTCTGATTTACAACTTTAAGAGCAGCACACAATCACAATATACTCACAATATCTTATTTTAGATTAGTCTCTGAAAACTGAACTAAAACTCACAAAAATTACACCCAAGCCCATTGCTGTACTTAGAGACTGTAAGAGTTGAAAACAGTGATAAACCTTTGCTGTCAATGAAGATAAATCCATCAAAACGATCTCGGAAAAGGAGGATGTCATCAGGATTCCTAAAATTGATGTATGCTCTTGAGTAGAGGTGAGGATACAGACTGAAATAAGATACAACAGGAAAACTGCTTAGTACAAACACAGGGTCCCCTTTACTTCATTTTCTTATGCCAAAAAAACATCTCCCGGTTAATTACAACAATTTGGATATTCTTTAGCAACAAACAAACCAAAAACCACTAACTGAGATCCTTGTAATCAGCCAGAAAGAGATGTCTTCGGCCGCTTCTCTGCAATGTCAGAGATAAAATCCTGGTCCTCAGAGGTTGAAAACACAAAGCCAAGTGTTCTGAACACAAGACGCCCAGGATGCTGTTACCCACGACTCATTCAAGAAAATGTATACTGTGTTAATTTGGATAATATTTAGAGATTTGCTTTTTTTTAAAAGTACTTATGGGGGCCAGTGTTGAGGTATAGTGAATTAAGCCGCTGCCTGCAATGCCAGCTCCCTGCTAACGGCCTCGGGAAGCAGTCGAAGACAGCCCAAGTGCCTGGAACCCTGCATTCAGCTGGGAAACCCAGAAAAAGCTTCTGGCTTTGGCCTGGCCCAGCCCCAGCCGCTGCAGCCATCCGGGGAGTGAACCAGAGGGATGGAAGGGCTAACTCTGCCTTTCACATAAAATTAAAAAATTTTTAAGAATAAAGTATTTATGGTGGCCCGTGGATGGGATCCACAGAGAGAACTAAGCGTCCTCCCCTAGGCCACGGCCACCAACATTCTGCGCAGGCGGCGACTTCCAGCCCCTTCCACAGAGCTCTGCAGCTGCGGGGAATCAGGGCCTTCGGTAGCGGTCAGCTCCAGACCGGCCTGGACACACACGGCCAGCAGTCCCGCGGCAGAGACGGGCGCGCCGGCAGCAGGTGCGGAGGCCCGCACCTCCCGCCCTCACCTGAGGTCGGCCGTGAAAAGCTCGAAGTAGTCGTGCGCGGGCAGCGGGCGCAGCTGCTCCTCCAGCTGCCGCTTGGTGAGGCCGGGCGGGAGCCGCCGCACCACCACCTGCGGACCGAGCAGGCCGTCAGGGCCCGCGCCCACCCGCAGCCGCCCGCACTCCCGCCCCTCGCCCCGCCCCGCCTGCACTCCCGCGCCCCGCCCCTCGCCCCGCCCCTGCCCGCACTCCCGCCCCTCGCCCCGCCCCGCAACCGCCCGCACTCCCGCCCCGCCCCCGCCCGCCCGCACTCCCGCGCCCCGCCCCTCGCCCCGCCCCCACCTTGCTGAGCACCGCCCTCTTCTCCTCGCGAGCTCGGCCCGCACCGCTCCCGCAGCCGGAGGACGAGGCTGGCGGCGTCCCGAGCTCGCGTCGGAACGGGATCTCCATGGATCTCGTCCGGACGTCTCCTTCGCACTCCGGCCCCGCGCAGCAACGGCCCCCCTCAGGCCTCGGACCCTCAGAGCGCAGGTCGTACCCGCCGCGGGGCCGCCGCAGCCGCGCACCCGCGGCCGAAACCTCGCGAGAACTCGGCCTCCGCGGTCCCCTGGGGCGCGCGCCTGCGGCTCACAGGCTGCTCCGGTCAGCTGCCGGGGAGGGGCCCGGTGGGCGCTGTGTGCGCGCGCAGTCCCTTAGGAGTACCTGCTGCGACCCTACCGAACACCTACCGCGAGACTACCACGATACTACCGTGCTTAGTACAAAACACTGCGGTATTTCATACAGAGAACAGTGCGCTACTTACTGCAGAATGCTGTGATACAGTACTAGGTAACTGCGATACTAGAATGCGCAGTGTAGAACACTACGCTACTGCAAGAAATATACTTGATGTGGTACTTAGTACAGAATACTACAATACTTAGCAGAGAATACCACAATTCTTGGAAAATGCTGTGGTAACACACACTGCCATGTTTAGTGCAGAGCACTTTGATACGATGCTCGGGGCAGAATACTTACTATAATACTTGGAACAATAATGAGTGTAAAATAGAATACTTGCAATGTTACAAAACTACAATACTTAGTACTCAGTACTACAATACTACATAAAGTAGTTGTACAGAATACTCAGTATAGAACTACAGCGCTGTACTTAGTACAATCCGTGGTATGACAGTACAGTACATAATACAATACCGGTACTACCGTTCCGTTCTCGCATACACAGTCGAGGAAGCTGGTGTTTGTCAAGCAGCACCAAAGCGCACCTTAGTTCTGCTGTGCGATTTACCTGTGGGGGGAACTCACTTGCTGCAGTGCCCTCAGCTGTGGGCCAGGCAGTCAGCAGAGCAGCCAACAGCCAGCCCCCATGCACCTGGATTGAGTCCTGAAAGTTCACCAGCAAAATTCATAACCCACTCATGCTCTTGATTACTGGGACAACACCAAAACCAGACTCACACTAATGCATTTTTGCTTTATAAATTACAGGCAGCACTTGATTAATTCATATGTAAATTATGTATTTGTACTCTGCAAGGAATTTTATTAATCTTTATTTCAAACTTTATTCCCAGGCTTCTTCAGCTTAATTAGCAGCAAAGAATGAACTCCATAAGCAAAAACTGAAAGAGCTGCCCTGTCCAAGGGGCTTGAGCTTACAAATATGAGAAATCTAGATTTTATCTGATCATAAACAAAACAATTTTTATAAGCAGTCATAATATAAAAGAGCAGCTCCCAGTAACTTTTCTTCAGTTCACTGCAGTGGCTGGCGCTGTGGGGCAGCAGGTTAAGCTGCCATCTACAGTGCCTGCAATCCCATGAGGGCGCAGGTTGGAGTCGCAGCTGCTCTGCTTCGGATCCAGCTCCCAGTGGAGGATGGCCCAAGTCCTTGGGCCCCTGCCACCCACGTGGGAGATGCAAAAGGAGCTCTTGGCTTCTGACTTCACCTTGGCCCAGCTCCAGCCACTGGGACCACTTGGGGAGTGAACCAGTGGATGGAAGATCTCTGTCTCTCCTCTCTATAACTGCCTACCAAATAAATAAATCTTTAAAAAAAAATTGACCATTCATTCTGCCTCATTCTTAGAAAGCTCATTAAAACTCTCCACAAAATGTGGAACTTCATCATCACCCTCGGGAGCACCTCTTGGTGCCTTTCCATCCACAGATGGGGAGAGCTTCGGCCAGCTTCCTCATCTCTGCCTGTTTGCCCACTGCTGATTTAAGATTCTGGGAGGCCAGTGCCACGGCTCACTAGGCTAATCCTCCGCCCTGCAGTGCCAGCACCCCAGACTCTAGTCCCATTTGGGGTGCCGGTTCTGTCCCGGTTGCTCCTCTTCAAGTCCAGCTCTCTGCTGTGGCCCGGGAGGGCAGTGGAGGATGGCCCAAGTGCTTGGGCCCTGCACCCACATGGGAGACCAGGAGGAAGCACCTGGCTCCTGGCTTTGGATCGGTGCAGCACGCCGGCTGCAGTGGGCTGGCTATAGCAGTCATTTGGGGAGTGAACCAACGGAATGAAGACCTTTCTCTCTGTCTCTCTCTAACTCTGCCTGTCAAAAAAAAAAAAAGATTCTGGGAAGCATCTCCACCAGCTGCTTTGTCTCCACACTGCCTGTGATGGTCAAAGGGCTGCCAGAGAACTTCAAGGCTGTTAGAAGTGGATCACTGTTCTTTGCTCTGTAAACATATGCACCTCTTTTATACTAGATATTAAGTTCTCTAAGTTCTTTAAGGATAAACTAAAGTTTTTTATCATCTGCCATCACTGTTCTATAAACCATCTTCCGTCTGCAAGCAGTTCCATTCATATCAGTGAACTCTTGTGCCTGCAGTTGAAGTTTTTCCTAGTTCATGATCGTTTCATTTTGTCTGAGTGGAATTGGGGCCACGTGGTGGACTAGAGTCAGTGCTCAGAGGTCTCCGGTACAACAGGTAAGATCAAACACACACACAGAGAGGCATTAACCTATTTTTAAATGTCGTATTTTTTCCCATTTTATCTTGTTTTTTCCTTTGTTTAGGTTGGCACCTTTCTTCCAAGAACTTCAAGCACAAACAAAACCTAGAGAATGAAACAACAGGCTTTAGGAGACTAATAAGAGATATAAGAAGTCACTGGCAGACAACTGAAAGGAAATCCAGAGGGTTGGCGCCATGGCACAGTAGGTTAATCCTCTGTCTGTGGCACCAGACAGGTTCTAGTCCTGGCTGCTCCTCTGATAATCCAGCTCTCTGCTGTGGCCTGGGAAAGCAGTAGATGGCCGAAGTCCTTGGTCCCCTGCACCCGTATGGGAGACTGGGAAGAAGCACCTGGCTCCTGGCTTCAGATTGGCACAGGTCCGGCAATTGCAGCCACTTGGGGAGCGAACCAACAGATGGAAGACTTTTCTGTTTCTCCCTCTCACTATCTGTAACTCTACCTCTCAAATAAAATCTTTTTTTTTTTTAAAAAAAAAAAAAAGGAAATCCAGGCTTCCTAACTCAACCCAGTACTTTATCCTCTCACCACTCCTTTGAACATACTCCAATGTGGTTGTTTTTTGTTTTTAATTCATGAGGAAGACCAAGAACTCCCATCAACTGGTTCATTCCCCAAACACCTATAAGGGATGGAGCTGGGCTCTGATGGGGATGCAGGTTTCCTAAGCAGCAGTTTAACCTGCTGAGCAAAACAGCACCTGCTCTGATAGAATTTTAGAACTATGGGCCGGCGCCGTGGCTCAACAGGCTAATCCTCCGCCTTGCGGCGCCGGCACACCGGGTTCTAGTCCCGGTCGGGGTACCGATTCTGTCCCGGTTGCCCCTCTTCCAGGCCAGCCCTCTGCTGTGGCCCGAGAGTGCAGTGGAGGATGGCCCAGGTGCTTGGGCCCTGCACCCCATGGGGAGACCAGGAAAAGCACCTGGCTCCTGGCTCCTGCCATCGGAGGAGCGCGGTGCGCCGGCCGCAGCGCGCCGTCCGCGGCGGCCATTGGAGGGTGAACCAACGGCAAAAGGAAGACCTTTCTCTCTGTCTCTCTCTCTCTCACTGTCCACTCTGCCTGTAAAAAAAAAAAATAAAATAAAAAAAAAAAAAAAAAGAATTTTAGAACTATGTCCGATAAAATTATTTAAATCTTACAGGTTTCAAATAGATAGTGAATAAAATACATTTGTAAAATGGCTTTTGACATTAAACAAAAATACTCTGAAGAGAAATTAAACAGCTCCACCATAATATTAAGAAATATGCAAGAGCTAAGCTGAATGCAAGACGTCTGCACGGACTTGATAAGAAGCACACACACCCTCCTTGGACGTCCTCAGCCCTACGCCAGCTGCCAAAAGTGTATTCAAACTGCAGACTGCAGAGGTCCAGACTCAGAACAGACAGAGCAAGAAGCTCCAGGATGGCCCACCGCACACAGACCTTCTGCAAGAGTTCTCCCAGCCAGCCCTGAGCCCACCTGACCGCCCAACAGCCTGCTTGGCTGAAGCCAAGACTCTACTCACCCTTCAAGACCACCTGTGCAGATGCTGTGAGAACCCACCCTCATGGCTAAGACGTCGTGAGGAGCACTGTGGGTACCCTGGGAACCCTGGGTGGTCAGTTTCCCCAGTGTGTGGTGTGAGTTAAAAATGTGACTCCCCCACTGCATAATAAAATCCTTATTGAAACCAACACTGCCTCAGTGCCATTACTACACTTGCGACAACAGAAAATCTAACTTTGTACATATTACCTAACAAGTTTAAATGCTGTTTCATGTGTGCACAGAACCTTATAGCCAAGAAAAGAAAGCAGTGGTATCTCCAAAAGTCACACAGTGGATATGGTAGTCAACTTTGCTTAGCATAACTTTTTGTTTTTAATATTTGGTTATTTGAAAGGCACAGTTAGAGAGAGAAAGGAACAGAGAGAGGGGTCTTCCACAAAATGGCCACATCAGCTAAGGCTGGGCCAGGCCAAAGCCAGGAGCCAGGAGCTTCTTCCAGTTATCCCACGTGGGTGCTGGTGTCCAAGCACTTGTATCATCCTCCACTGCTTTCCCAGGCACATTAGCAGGGAGCTAGATCAGAAGAGGAGCAGCCAGACTTGAACCAATGTCCATAAGGGATGCCGGCACTGCAGGCAGCAGCTTTACCTACTATGCCACAATGCCACACCCTAATGGGACCCCTTCAATGTGTCAATGAGACTACATTTAACTAGGTGGCTCCTACCTACTTGGTAGACACTTGAAGAAGCTGGAGCCACAGCACTCCCAGTCTTTCCTCTAAGGATGAGAGCACAGCCACTTTAAGTTGGCAAGAAGGGCACCTGTTAGCACTGTATCATTTGAGAGTTGTGCAGTAACAGACACAATACTGGCCAGTACGAAGACACAGGGCCTTCTCTTCACTAAACACAGTGCTGACACTGCTGCTGAGCTGGGTCACAGTTTCATCAAGGGTCTTAAAGAAACTTCATGGGCCAGGTGTTTGGCTCAGTGGCTAAAACACTATTAGGGATGCCCTTATCACATTTCAGAGTGGCCGGGTGTGAGTCTTAGCTCTACTCCCGATTCCAACTTCCCACTAACATGCACTTTGAGAGGCAGCAAGTGATGGTGAAGTATTGGAGCTCCGGCCTGGCTTTGGCCCAGCCCAGCTGTTAAACTTATTTAGCGGGTAAACCCACAGATGAAAGGTCTATGTGTCTCTGCCTTTCAAATAAAAATAACAGTTTTTAAAAAGAACCATCAATATAATAATGGCTCTCTTATCAGAATTCATTTATCCAGAAAACTAAAGAATCCTAATAGATGATCAATGAAGAAATTAAATGAAAAAATGTTTTTGCTCTGGCAGGCAAAAAAAGTGTGAAAAAACACAGAACTTTATGAATAACTACTTTCATTTTAGTTACTTTAAAAATAATTGAAGTTTGGTCCCAGTGCTGTGGCGCAGCGGGTTAATGCCCTGGCCTGAAGCACCAGCATCCCATATGCGCACCGGTTCGAGACCCGGCTGCTCCACTTCCGATCCAGCTCTCTGCTATGGCCTGGGAAAGTAACACAAGATAGCCCAACTCCTTGGGCCCCTGCACCCACTTGGGAGACCCAGAGGAAGCTCCTGGCTCCTAGCTTCGGATCGGCACAGCTCTGGCTGTTGCGGCCAACTGGGGAGTAAACCAGCGATGGAAGACCTCTCTCTCTCTCTCTCTCTCTGTAATTCTTTCAAATAAATAAATAAATCTTAAAAAAAAAATAAAAATAACTGAAGTTCACAGGGCCAGTGCCATGATGCAGGTTAATGCTCCGCCTGTAGCGCCGGTGTCCCATGTGGGCACCAGTTCTGGTCTTCGCTGTTCCTCTTCCCATCCAGCTCTCTGCTATGGCCTGGGAAAGCAGCAGAGGATGGCCCAGGTTCTTGGGCTCCTGGGAGGAGGCACTTGGCTCCTGGCTTCAGATCAGCTCAGCTCCGGGCCGTTGCAGCCATTCGGGGAGTGAACCAGCAGAGGGAAGACCTCTCTCTCTCTCTCTCTCTCTCTCTCTCTTTCTCTCTCTCTCTCTCTCTCTCTCTCTCCATCTGTAACTCTATTTCTCAAATAAATAGATAAAACCTTTTTAAAAAAATAAATAATTGAAGTTCAGGCATTTGATTTTCTAATCTCAGCCAAAAAGAAAGGAGTTATAGAGATGCTGACAGAAGAGATACAAACTCAGACTAGCCTGAATATGAAAACCACTGGGCCAATTACAGTCTCAAGGTACATTCTTGCTTAAGTGCAGCTGCAGTAACTGACACTCACCAAGTGGGAGAGACTGGGGTCTGAATGCTGGCTCTGGACACATCGGTGCTTGCACTCCTCATTTGTGTCTTTCCAAGGGATACAGCAGAGTTAGAATGTGGGGATCTTCAGGAAGAGCTAAGATTATTTTGCTTAGGGAGTTAGAAATATATGGAACACATTTTAGATAGCTCATGGTAAAAAAGTTCTGGGGGCCAGTGCTGTGGCATAGCCGGTAAAGCCATCACTTGCAGTGCCAGCATCCCATATGGGCTCTGGTTCAAGTCCTGGCTGCTCCACTTCTGATTCATGATGAAAGACATAATGTCAGAATCTCAACAATTTCCAAGCAGGATAAACTCAGAAATCAATTTTGAGATGTGTTGTGGTTAAACGGGACAAGGCCACTGCCAAAGCCTAAGTGAGAACCTTGAAAGCAACAAGGGAAGTAACTGCCACATACGAGGAATCATGAGTTTGATTAAGCTGATTTCTCACAGTGAGATGACATATTTAAACTGTTAAAGGAAAACAAGGTCAACCAAGAATGCTCTCTGATAAAACGAACCTGCAAGAACCAAGGAAAAATTAAGACATCCTCACATTAACAGAAGTTAAGGTTTGTTACTGGTGGACCTTCACTACAAGAGGAAGTCCTTGGGGCCAGTGCCATGGCAGGTTAAGCCACTACCTGCTGTGCCACATCCCATATGGGTGCCAATTCAACCCAGCTCCACTTCCAATCCAGCTCTCTGCTATGGCCTGGGAAAGCAGCAGAAGATGGCCCAAGTCTTTGGGCCCCTGCACCCGTGTGGGAGACCCAAAGAAGCTCCTGGCTCCTGACTTCAGATCGGCAAAGCTCCACTCATTGTGGCCATCTGGGGAGTGAACCAGCAGATGGAAGACCTACCTACCTACCTACCTCTCTCTCTCTCTCCTTCTCTGTGTAACTCTGACTTTCAAATAAACAAATCTATCTTTAAAAAAAATAGGAAGTCCTTGTGGCTAGAAGGAAATGGTGCTGGACAGTAGCTCACAGGCCCCCAAAGAGCACTGGGAAAGCCAATATTACTGTACTTTCAGCTTACCTTCTCTTTGTGTCTATGTGATTTATAAGGTAAACGCATAAAACAGTAATTACAAAGCTAGAATAGGGACATAACATGTAGACAATAGCATATTCAAGGGAGGTATATAGGAGCACAGGTTATGCCACCAAAACAAGGCTGGAAATACTAGAAATTTAAGATAACCACTAAGAAAAAATATATGCAGAAAAAAAATCAAAATGGTACAATAACAAAAAATCAAGTCAAATAAAAAGTAATAGAAAAACTAAGGAATCAAAGCCATTTAAGACACAAGAAAACAAAGAGCTAAATGGCAGAAGCTCTTCTTTATCAGTGATTCCTTCAATGCAAATGGACTGAACTCTCTAATTAAAAGGCAGAATCAATAAGAAACATATGACCCATCATATGCTGTCTAGATACATGGACTTTCGATAGAACAATATAAAGAAGTTGAAAGGAAAATGATAGAAAAAAAAACATGTATATCATAATAAAAAGAACTGAGGGGACTAATATCAGATAGGCTTTAAGTCAAAATTTACCAAAAAATATTAAAACAGCACAAATGATGACTGACACAACACATTATATGCCAATAAAAAGATAATGACCCATCAAGAAGACAACAATTTATAAAAATATACACCCCTAACAAAAGAACCTCAAAATATCTGAAGTAAGCAATGACAGAAATGAAGGGAAAAACAGTTCTACACAACAGTCCAAGACTTCAACATCCCACTGTTAATAATAGAGTAACTCGTCTACAATAATAGTCCAAGACTTCAATATTTCACTTTCACAGAGTAACTAGGAAGACCAACAAGGAAAAAGAGGACCGCATCATTCCTACAAACTAATCTGACCCAAGAGTCACAGACCTATAGCTAAACCCAGAAAAAGAACACACAGTTTCCCTAAGTGGACAAGGAACACCATTCAAGCTGAACACAAACCATGCCTCAAATCTGGATACATTTGGAAAGACTGAAATCACATGAAGAATTCCTTCTGATCAAAATGGAATAAAACTAGAAATCAATACAAGAAGGAAAAATGGGAAACTCTCAATTACATGGAAATTAAACACTGAAAGGGTCATAGAAGAAATCTCAAGGGAAATCAGAAAATACCTTGATAAAAATTAAAATAAAACCACAACACACAGAAACTTATGGGCTGCAGGGATAAGAGCACTCGGAGGGAAATGAAGAAGTGGAAAAGCCTGTCATGAAAGCATCACAATTTAATAAACAGTAAATCACAAGAAACTAGAAAAAGAATGGCAAACTGAACCCAAAACTAGCAGAAGGAAGAAAATAAAATTAGAGATAAATGAAACAAAATGAAAAACACAGAAAATCAAAAGCTGGCTTTTCTAAAAAACTTACATGGATAAACTTTTATCCACGTCAAGAAAAAATAGGGGGGCAGCATTGTAAGCTGCAGCTTGGGATTCCCATATCCCACACTGGAGCACAGGTTTGAGCCTCAGCTATTCTGCACCTAACAACCAGCTTCCTGGTAATTTGACTGGGAGACAGTGGATGAAGGCCCAAGTACTTTTAACGCTGCCACCACATGCAAGACCTGGATGGAATTCCTGGCTTCTGACTACGACCTGACCCAGACCTGAGTGTTGTAGGTATTTAGGGAGTAAACCAGCGAATGGAAGCTGTGTGTGTCTCTCTCTCCCCTTTACCCTGTACCTGTCTGTCACCCTGCTTTTCAGTCAGTAAATATTAAAAAAAAAAAAAAAAAAAGGAAAGAAAAAGAGAAAAGGAAAGAAGGGGGACAGGAGGGTTACCTGGCACAATGCTCCACATCTATATCCTACACTAGAGTGCCTGGATTGAGCCCTGGCTCTACTGACTCCAGTTTCCTGCTAATGCACACCCTGGAAGGCAGAAGGTGACCCTGATAGCTGCATAGAAGATGTGGATATTTTCCAGCTCCTGCAGTTATTGCAGCCATTTGGGGAAGCAGAGTCTGTCTCTTGCAAATCAGGGGGGAAAGAAAGCATTCCACAGAAATAGGGGGAACTATGCACAAATCATATACTTAAATGGGGGTTACTAGCAGAAATCTTATTTAAAAAAAAAAAACTACAACAGAAAAACCCACTTTAAAATGAGTAAATAGATATGTCCAAAATACACAGAAATGGCCAGTAAGAGGCTCCACATCACAGTTCATTAGATGAATGCAAATCTATTTTGTTCAAAGATTTCATTATTTACTTGAAAGAGTGACAGAAAGGGAAGAGACAGAGATCTTCTACCCACTGGTTCACTCCCCAAACAGCTTCAACAGCTAGGGGCTGAAGAGCTTGGAACTCCATCTGGATCTCCCATGTGGGTGTGAGGGGCCCAAGCACATTTGCTGCTGCTTTTACATAGTGGGGAACTGAATAGGAAGTGGAACAGCTGGTTCTCCAAGCGGTACGCAGATAATGGGGCACCAGTGTCATGGGCAGCAGCTTAACCCTGCCTGGCCCCAGTGAATGCAAATCTAAACCACCAACAAACACTACTTCATCCCCACTAGACAAGAACCCCCACCTACCTGCTCTCCAGGGAGCCAGAGCAGGAAAGCCAGGCTAGTGCTATCCTTGCTGGGACGCTCCCAGGATGCCCCAGCAGCCACTAGGTTGCAGGGAGAACCACAGGTTGCCTCAATACCACAGACTTTCTGTATGGGTAGCCTGAGCCAGTGCCAAGGTCATGACCCCTTCCAGCACCTTTTATTCCATTGACACCTCCTGGCAGAGTTGACCTGGCTGCATAGCAACCTGGGCCTCTAGTCCATTCTTGCAGTTCTCAAGGCCTGGGCCCTGAGTGGGCACCTAACTCTCTAGGCAAGCCAAGGGAAACTAGAGCCAGGCCCTGCACACAACACCTGCTGGGCAGGACCTGGGAGGTCAGTGGGAAGATGTTCTGGCCCTCCCTCGCCTTGGGGCAGCACAGACTCCAGCTCAGGAGTTTCTGGACCACTATGCACTCATCCTAACCTCGTCTTCAGAAGGTTCTGAGAAACATTTGGACAAAGCATCTTTTTTTTTTTAAGACTCACTTTATTTGAAAGGCAGATGTACAGGGGTCGGAGTAGTGACCTTCCTTCTGCTGGTTCACTCCTCCAAATGGCCACAAGCCAGGAGCTTCTTCTCGGTCTCCCACATTGGTACAGGGACCCAAGTACTCAGGCCATCTGCTGCTTTCCCAGGCACATTAGCAGGAAGTTGGATCAGAAGCAGAACAGCCAGGACTTGAACTGGCTATCATACAGGATACTCGCGTCGCAGGCAGAGGGAGGCTTTACCTGCTACGTCACAACTCCGGCCCCAAAATACTTTTAAAAATAAGACATTCAGAAAAGATTTCCACTTGTAGAAAATTCTACAGGGGCAGGTTGTGGTGTACTAGGTGCTGCTTATGAAACCTGCATCCCGTATCAGAGTGCCAATTTTGAGTCCCAACTACTCTGCTTCTGACCCAATTTCCTGAGAATACATGTAAGGAGGCAGTGGATGGCTGCTCAAGTACCTAGGGCCTTCCACCCATAAAAGAGATCCACGTCAAGTTCTTGGCTCCTGGCTTTGGACCTGGCTCAGTCCTGGCTGTTGCAGTCATTTGAAGAATGAACCAGTGGATGAAAAGATCTCTCTCCCTATCTGTCTCAACTTGCCTTTCATATACATAAATCTTAAAAAATAAAAAATCTAGACTAGGCAAAATTTATAGACAAAGTAGATTCAATGTTTACCAGGGCTGCTTAATAGATCCTGTTTCTGTTTGGACAGATGGAAACTTTTGGAAACAGAGGTGATTAGTGTACACGTGAACATCATCAATGTTGCATCCTTTAAAGCAGCAAGTGATATGGTATGTATCTGTGTATTCAAGCATCTTTTATTAAAAGACTTGGTTCTTGGAGCAGTTTGGATTTACTAGGGCACTGGACAGAAAACAGTGTTCTCATTTACTCCTTTCCTTCCCCTGCCTCTTTCCTCAGCATCCTGTGATGAACAACCTCCCCTGAACCAAAACTGATGCATTATCATTAACTGAAGCCCACAGGTTATGCAACCTATATTTTCCCACAATAAAGAAGAAAGAAAAAAATCAATGGATGGGTTGTGTCACAGGGATAGGAAGCAAAGCTGAAAGAGCTCCCAGTGGCTCAAGTGGAAATAATTTAAGTCACAAAATAAATACAAGCATACTTCAAAAAGCTTGTGGAAAACAGAATTAAAAGATAAGTTTATTTTGATGCAAAAACATGTCCAAATCTTAGGTGATAATAACGTAGAGACTGAGGGGAGACACACACAAGTTCCCTGTACTATCTTTACAACTTGTCTATAAATCTAAAATCAGTACAAAAGTTTATTGAAAAAGAAAAAGACATAACAGATGGTTTACCTTCTTTATTCCACTACGTATAACTACTTTGTAGGTTCAGAGAATCAGAAAACATCTGTTGCAAAGGCGTGCTCTCCAGTCTCCTGGGCGGGTCTCTGTCCCTGAATATAGAGATGCAGTTTGGATTCGTGTTAGGAAGTGGGAAACACTTAACACGCGGCAAGGGTGGGAGGAAATACTGACCTACACACTAGGACAACGGAGTCATGCGCTGTGGTCTGACATGGATGTTTCTAACATCATGTCACTCTCATTCATCTCAATTTCAAAGGTTTCCAAGGAAGGTCTGGAATCTGGAGTCTTCCTGGAGGTGTCCAGTGGTGCAAGCCCCGGCTCTTCTGCAGTCTGTTTTTCTACTTCAAATTCCCTGAAATCCCACGGAGGCGAAATAATGTTTTTTAGTGTCTTCATTGTATGCACATCAAAGTCATAACATTTTAATTTGTCTTTAATGTCTGCTCCTAAAAAGAAACACAATTAGAAATTCTATCATATATGTCATTGCCATCATTACATAATCCTGTACCTGTTCTTTAAGCCAAAGTGTACTTTCAAGAGCACAGGACAGATCAGAAGGAAAAAAGGTTCCAGTCTTTTTCTTCTTTTATTTTCCCCCCATGTCCAAGGGAGATGTTGGAACACTTGCACAAGTAGCTGCAAGCTACCCCCTCACCAAGGCCCCTTCAACATGGCCGGCCTCAGTGGGCAACTTTTTTTCTCAGCTGCTTCACAGGAACAGGCATAAGTGTTGGGTACAGTCACTAAGTTATACAGGTAGAATCCACAATGAAAGGAAATACATTTTCCATATTTCAAAAACCCTTAAGAATAATATATTTTTGAACAGATCCGAGTACACAAAGTGACAATTTCACACAGTTCCAATTAAGAGCATTCAGTAATAGGTATTTAGCCAACAGTGACAGGCAGACTAAAAGTAACAGTCATGATAAAGCACCTTGAACATCTCTCCAAGGCCATCACCACTACGAGGGCAGCAAAATGCCTATTTCTTCATCATTGTTATCTCCAACCCTTAACTAGCTTTTGCATTTAAGCCTCACAAGTCTTCCCCAAACAAATGAGGACAATGAGGCTCAGACCTGCTCCCAAGTCACAGGGGCCCCTGAATGGCCGAGCTGAGGTTTCAACCCAGGCTCTTCAGGGTGAGGAAGCTCAGGTGCTTTTCTCTCTGAACTACACAATCCCAAGCAGACAGCATGAAAAAGCTCACTGCTGACCACTTCAGGCAGGGTCACGAATACTCCCAGCGCTACAGACCTCATGCCCCTGTTTGAAGCAATAATCACTACGCATTTTCTGTCACCTCCAATTACTTTTGCTTATTACTAATCTTCTCATAAATGGAAGTAATCAGTATATACTCTTTTTGCCAAAATCTGTAGTTCACTCATGTTACTACATGATTCAGTCATGTCTCATTTGTATGAAGCCACAACCTGTCTCTGTGTTGTGCCGGTGGACACAGGTATCGCTTCCAGCCAGTGCTGTCATGAGTAAGGCAAGGAATAACCTGGCCAACAGAGGCTCCTGCTTCTGCAGGGCTGATCCCTGACATTCCAGCTCAGGACGTCGGTCACTACGCAGCACCCCCGATGTTCAGTACACAGGTTCCATGGGGCCAATCCAACACCTCCAAACGATGTGTGAGCTCTGGAGTCCGTCCCTCCTGACACTGCCAGTGAACCCCACTCCCAGCACCCTTGCCCTTGGACAGCCGCTCCCCATGCTGACTCTGAGCTTGATTATGAGACTTGCTCTGACGGAAGTGATGGAGTTCAACTGCCAACCATGTGAAATGAGAGCCCCAGAGAGAGGCCCAGCTGTGCAAGCTGAGGTCCCCCACCAGTAAGCAAAGCTATCTTAGATCATCAACCCAGATAACCATCTACCGAACAGAGCTGCATGAGTGAACCTAGGCAAGACCAGAAAACAAAACAGCCAATGGACTCATACACAAAGCTGTAGAACTGGTGTATCACTGGGGATGAACACTTGTAAGGCAGCAACAGACAATCGATAGAACTGGCTTAGCTTTGGTATGTATGGTAAACTTAACCCCCAATAATCACCAACCCATGACAGCTCCAGCTGGTTGTTCCACATCATCACCAACACTAGATATTGTCAGTATTTTAAACTTATAGGCACTCTGGGGGGTGTGCAGTGGTATTTCTGGTGGTACATAGTATCTCACTAGAGTTTTAATCCCATTCCCCTGACAAGTTACGATGCAGGGCCTGCTGAGCTGCACAATGACTACCTGGAATTATGACGCCCATTTTTGATACACCTTTTGACTATTTCTGTCTTACTGACTTGCAGGATGCATTCCAGACAAGAGTTCTTTGATGAGTCAATGTACTGTAAGTCGCTTATCCCCAACTATGGCATATCTTTTGCTCTCTTAACCCACTGAGTTCCAAGTTTTCAATTCTGTGACTACTTCAAAAAATATTTGTTTTGAAGTTACCATACTTGGTATATTTATTACTTCATTTAAAATTCACAGTTGTCCTATGATTGGGCAATGGGTCATAATGGGTTAATGGTGATTCTGAAAAATCAAAGTTTTTTGGGGACTGGTGCTGTGGTGTAGAGGGTTAACACCTTGGCCTGAAGTGCCAGCATCCCAAATGGGCGCCAGTCGGGGTCGTGGCTGCACCACTTCCAATCCAGCTCTCTGCTATGGCCTGGGAAAGCAACAGAAGATGGCCCAACTCCTTGGGCCCCTGCACCGGCATGGGAGACTCGGAGGAAGCTCCTGGCTCCTGGCTTTGGATCAGCATAGCTCCAGCCATTGTGGCCAGTAGGAGAGTGAACCATCAGATGGAAGACCTCTTTCTGTGTAACTCTTTCAAATAAATAAATAAAATCTTTTTTTAAAAAAAATCAAAGTTTTAATTTTATTGAAGCCAAATTTATCAACTGTTGTTCCTCTTATGTCCTGCTAATGAAATCTTGGACTATCCCAAAATCCAGCTGTCAAGATTTAAACTCTAAGTGCCTAACCTCGTGATGACTGTAGCCAAATGAGTGCCAGGAGACAGCAAATCTGCCCACATTTACCTGTCACTTGCTTATCCATAGACGCATAATGCAAAGAAGGATCTATCACTGCTGTGTGAAACAAAAGTCATCTTAACCCACCACTGAAATGTGAAGATTAATGTTCTATTGTCCCGTGGCCAGAGCTGTGCCACAGTAGGTTAATCCTCTGCCAACAGCGCCGGCACCCCATATGGATGCCAGTTCTAGTCCTGGCTGCTCCTCTTCTGATCCAGCTCTCTGCTATGGCCTGGGAAAACGCGGAAGACAGCCCAAGTGCTTGGGCCCCTGCAACTGTGTTTGAAACCTGGAGGAGGTTCCTGGCTCCGGATCGGCCCAGCTCCCAGCTGTTGCAGCCATTTGGGGAGTGAACCAGCGGATGGAAAACCTTTTACTCTGTCTTCTCTGCCCCTGCCTCTCTATAACTCTGCCTCTCAAATAGTAAATAAAAAATCTTAAAAAAAAATAAATATTCTACTGTCCCTCACCATGAAACAGTGAGGTCAGAGTAGCTGCCTTTGCATGTCTCTAAGATCTCTTTTTTCCATTATGCAATCTGATTGACACTACTATAACACAGTGCTTTACATATATTGTGACAGTATTCTGGCACATAGCAAGTACTCCTTCATCAGTCACTAATTCCTACATCATTATTCCAACAAAGTAGTCTTTTATTATATTAATATATCTAAAATAGTTCAAGATAAACTTAAGACTCTTGAATGAGACTCTGAGAAACCTAAACAGAGATACACAACCACCTAGAAATGGAACACAATGCCAGTAAGAATGATCAGGATCTTACCGATATAAGCTTCGGAGTCACCAATGTACATCTCAATGCAATGACCAAGCATTGTAACAGAAAATGTGTCATCTCGCCTAAGACCGAGGGCCTGCCAAAAAGATTCAGTATGGTTACTAAAAGATAACTTCTTTATTTCAGTTTAAAAGTTTCTCTGACTTCAAAATATTCCAAGAGAATAGGCATTTGGAACAGTGGTTAAAACACTACTTGCCCACATCCATAAAGGAATGCCTGGTTTGAGTTAACAGCTCTGCTTCTGATTCTAGCTTCCTGTTAATACAACCCCCACAAGGCAGCAGCTGATGCCTCATACTTGGGTCCTGTCACCTATGTGGAAGACTTGGACTGAGTTCCTGGATCCCAGCTTTGGCCTGGCCCAGCCCTGGCTGTGTGGGCATTGAGGGAGTAAACCAGCAGGCTGATTGCTCCTGTTTGTCTCTCTGTGCCGGCCTTTCAAATAAAATGAAAATAAATAAATAATTTAAGGAGTCAGGGCCGTGGCGCAGCAGGTTAATGCCCTGGCCTGAAGTGCCAGCATCCCATATAGGCGCCAGTTCAAGACCCGGCTGCTCCACTTCTGATCCAGCTCTCTGCTGTGGCCTGGGAAAGCAGTAGAAGATGGACCAAGTCCTTGGGCCCCTGCACCCACATGGAAGACCTGGAAGAAGCTCCTGGCTTTGGATCAGCACAGCTCCAGCCATTGTGGCCAGTTGGGGAGTGAGCTATCGGATGGAAGACCTCTCTCTCTCTCCGCCTCTCCTCTCTCTGTGTAACTCTTTCAAATAAATAAATAATTCTTTAAAAAAATAAATAATAAAATTTAAAAAAATAATCCAAGGGGCCAGTGCTGTGGTGTAGTAGGTAAAGCCGCCACCTCATATGGATGCCGGTTCGAGTCCCAACTACTCCACTTCTGATCTAAGTCTCTGCTTCTGGCCTAAGAAAGCAGTGGAAGATGGCCCATGTGCTTAGGCCCTTGTACCCTTATGGCCTAAGACAGAAGTGGAAGGTGGTTCAAGTGCTTGTGCCCCTGTACCCATGTAGGAGACCCGAAAGAAACTCCTCACTACTGCTTTGGACTGACCCAACGCTTGCCACTGCAGCCATTTGCGGAGTGACCCAGTGGATGGAAGACCAACCCCTCCCTCCCTCTCTCTCTCTGCCTTTCAAATAAATAAATCTTACCAAAAAATAATAATAACCCAAGGAACAGGGGATGGGTATATGGGGTTGTCATAAGGGAGACAGCTGCAAGGCTGATGACTGGTGATGTTGGGTGATGGGGTCATGAAGTCCCTCACGCAATTCTATTTTCTTATGTTTGAAATCTAGCTGCGGTAAAAGGTTAAAAAACTCATCTCCAGAGTGTCCCCTCTTGAGACTTCTGTACTGATTAAGTCACAGCAGAGAGATAAGTTATAAAACATTCCAACAGAAGTACCTGGAAAATCCTACAAGACTAGAAAGCTTACTTAGTCCAGACTTCCGATAAGCTTTGTATTTCTGATTATCCCGGAGTACCTCTGGGACTTTACTTGGCCTGAAAATCTCTAACTTATCCTTGAAAAACAGTTACGAATCTATCTACTCGTTAATTATTTCTGAAATATTGCATTTTTTCATATCTTATCTTTTTCTCCAAATACCATTGATTCCTCAATTCAAAGACCACATCTTCTCTGAACCTGGGATGCCTCACAACTGTTAGTTTCTCTTTACAGTGGTGTCCTGCCTGTGTATCCAGAAAACCAATAAGACGACACGCAAACTGTGGGTGTTTAGTTCTAAAGTCTTCTGTTGATACCAGCAGGATGAGAGGTTCAGAGACCTTTGCAAAGCAGGTGTGAGGGGACAGAGGATACGGAATGCAGAGGGGCACACCTGCACCAGGCCACTTTTCTGGGAACCAAAGACACTTGGGTTTCAAGATGTAATCATTTACATCATTGTCTTCCTTATGTATATATCACAGTGATCCCTAATGAAAATCTGTAACTATACATGTCCAAAGAGTCCTTTCTCTAGGAACAAAAGGTAAGTGACAGGAAAAATATATTTTAAAGTTTAATTGAGAGCATTTTTTTCTCTGTGTTTACTTCGCTTATTAATGGTGTCTTAGGTCTGATGAAGTATGCAGGTTAAGGATTCTTTCCTTGTGATGAACCCCCATACTGTTTTGTTCGCCTAGTAAGGTAAGCTAAGAGAATTAATTTAGGGATCATCCAGGAAGCCTGGGAGTTTTCAGGGCTCTCACTGTGACCAGGGATTTCTCTCCCTGCCTACACCAGAGAACAGATCCACTGACTGGTGCGTGCATCACTGCACATGGAGCAACAGCCTCATGCTTGTGGCTAATCTGATGCATACTGGACAACATACACATGCTTTTTCTATGGAGAAAAGAATAAAATGCAAGGCTATCTGAAAAAAATTTTAAAATATGAAAGATCTTTTCAAAGAAAGAAGTAACCAATATTAACTAGAAGTACAGTTAAGCACAAACAAGACATACTGTGTGGAAATAGTCCACAGCATTTTCAAAGTTGCCCATCAAACTGTGGATGTATCCAATGGCAGAATAGGTGGACGCATTCTGAGGAATCAGCACCAAGGCTTGCCGGTGGTAATCCAGAGCCTCTGCGTACTTCCTGTCAAAAGAAGACAAGGAGGACAAAGACAGGGAACATTTACCTGTACAGCAAAAGGATGCGTCCCTATGACTGAGCACTCACCTATGTGAGCCCAGAAGACATGCTCTCTTATATGAGTGACCACACTGGCCACTGGCTCACACCTCAGCACTCCTCACTATGCACTTTCCTGGCATGCTCCCTCAGCGGCTAAGGGACACCTGGGTGGACCTCGGCATCCTTTGGATGTCTGGTGATGCTGCAATCAGAATCAAACCCCCGACTTCGAGCCTGTGCCTTACTACACCCTCACTTTCAATGTGATGGAAAATCCCCACACCAGGGTGGCTAAAAGTCATCAAAGAATTTTAACTTAGGTCTAATATTTACTTAGAACATGTTCCCCAAGGTTCTTTGAAATATGTGCCCTACAAAATTTTTTGTGAAAAAAAAGTTTAATGTTTAATTAAAGTGCAGGAAATACCACAGCTCATAATATAAAGACTCAGTAATGAAAGAACTCATTAGATTTTCAGCAACCTAGAGCTTCTCAGACTTGCTTAACCAAAGAACCCACTTTCTACCACTTTCATTTGTGTAACCCAACACAAGATCTCCAGTGGAAAAAAGCATGAACAGTTTTAATCAGATCCCATTGTCCTAATTCTTCTCAATTTTCAACACTAAAAATTCAATATACAAATAGTTACTATAATCCTCAATATATCCCTAAAATAAAATTATACCAAGAGGTAAATAATGAAAACATTGCTTTTGGTGCTTGCTATATCTGAGCAGCCAAGTTCAAGGCAGCTGGAGGTCTCATGAAACAAATAGTGAAAAGGCTACTCAAAATTAAGTGAATTTCTGGTCACCATGTCTATTTCTGAAAATGGTCTACTTCACTTACTTAAGTTTTCTGCAGACATGTCCCAAGTTGTTCAACAAAGGTTCCCATTTGTCAACAGTCACCTAAAACACATCAAGCCATGTGTTACGGACATTGGTACTAGTCACTTCCCCTCAATGCAAGCTGGCTGTCTCCTGGGCTGTGTCTCAACCACAGCAACAAGTGAGAGTATTTGCTGTTGTGTCATCTTTCTCTCCTCCCAAAGGAGACTTCCTGAGAACTCCACAATTTTGTTAAAGAACACATCCATGCTGAGCAAGGTCCCATCATGCACCTGCAGTCTATAGTAGCTGAAAGCCATCTGCTGACGCAACAGGGTTACCCAGAGAGGCAACAATCACTTTAGATTCAGTGTGCCCCAGCAACCTGTCTCTCCTGCTCCCTGCTCTATGACCTTACCCCAGCAGCCAGTCAGTGACCACCAGGCCACCGCTGACCTTTCCGTCCACACCATGACTTCTTCATTCCACCTGCTGGGCAAACTCCAAACCACATGACCCTCACTTTCCCCATTAATTTTTATTTGTTTGTTGCTATTTGAAAAGGAGAGTCAGATAAGACAGACACACAAAGAGCTCCTATCAAAATGCTCACAATGGCCAGGGCTGGGTCAGGCCAATGCAGGTGTCCAGAACTAAAGCCAGGTCTCTCATATAAGCAGCAGTGACCCACGTACTTTAGCCATCCCCCTGTCTCCCAGGGTGCACATCAGTAGGAGGATGGATGGGAAGTGGAACCAGAACTCAAACCTAGACTCTTGGGTCTGGGATGTGGATGTCCCAAGAGGTGTCTTACCTACTGCACCAACACCTACCTGCCACCTTCCCCGTTAACAAGCGTTTTATCTGGACCTGTCATACAAGTCTGACTACACTGCTTTTTAAGCCTGTTCTGTTCCCCACTCTCCTCAGAGTTAAGGTGCAAACCTTTAACATTATTTCACAGCCCTTAATGACCCACACTTACCTTCCTGACCCATTTTTTTTTTTTTTTTTTTTGGGCATTTGGACCTTTGTAAACTCAAAATTCAGGCCATACTACACTAACTCCACTCTGCATACACCAGCTCCTCTACTTGAAATAACTTTTCCCCTCAATTCTGCCTGGCCTTCAAGACTGAGGTGGATGGTAAAGGCTTCCTCACTGCCCTCATGCCTGGGGAAAAGGACTTCCCTGTGGGCACCTCTCTTTACTCAGTCACACTGTGTTGTGACTGCCTATTACTCACTTGAATTCCCCAATGGGTCCAAGGGCAGGAAGTATCACATGGGTTCCCAACTGCAGCCAACCCACAGCCCATACCCTGGGTATGGCTGACGCCCATTAACTATGCATCTACCAAATGAATGAGCAGACTCAGCTACACCTTCTAATACTGATGCTAGCCCTGGGAGAGTAGCAGCCTGTGGAGATGAGAAATCCTTAAAGATCCTCGGACAGGGCTGGCACTATGACACAGCAGGTAAAGCCGCCACCTGCAGTGCCAGCAACCCATAATGGATGCCGGTTCGAGACCTGACTGCTTCACTTCCAATCCAGCTCTCTGCTATGTTCTGAGAGAACAGAAGATGTTCCAAGTCTTGGGCCCCTGCACCTGTGTGGGAGACTGGGCGCAAGCTCCTGGCTCCTGGCTTTGGATCAGCTCAGCTCTGGTAGTTGCGGCCAATTGGGGAGTGAACCAGTAGACGGAAGACCCGTCCCCCTCCCTGCCTCTCCCTCTGTGTATAACTCTTTCAAATAAATAATCAAATAATCTTTAAAAAAAAAAAAAAAAGGTCCCTCAGGCAGAACTGTCTTCTTCAGCTACTCTGATGCATGCTATACTTTACAAATAAAGTCAAAAACACTATCTCCACCAACCACTTCATCAACCATTACTTTAAACTTCTGTAAGACGTCAAAGTCTCCAAATTTATGTGTGGTTTAACAACACAGCTTTCAGATTTCCTGCACACAAGCATCACCTGGGGCACTTGCTAACCCTGGCAAGTTTTTTGCATCAAAACAAGCACGTTTTAATTCCATTTTTCCACAATCTTTTTGAAGCCCCTTATATATTTGGACGCTTCCACGTGTCAAAGCCTGAGCACCCTTACAACAAACACTGACCTTCCTCTGAGTAGAAATGCACTCATCTCCCCCTCTGCAGCATAACACCTGACAACTGACACAACTGCTGGGTTCTGACCTAGGCTATAGATTGAACAGTGTGCACACTCATGGTGTGCACTCACAAATACCAGATAGATACCTCATTCCCAATTGCTTTAATTTTTTCCAAAGCATCAAGAAACCATTTTTCTGCTGTTTTCCATCTGAAATAGAGGGGGAAAAAGGTTGCCAGGTATTCAAAATTAGCAAGTATAAACAATTCAGAAAAATTCAAGTATCTCTAGTAGTACTAAAATGAAATGGGGTAAACTGTTGAGAATTACTAAAATTAAAGACATGTAAATGATTAACTTTGAATTAACATAACATGAATTCCAGACATAGGAGACATCTATGGTATTTATGTCTATGAGGTCACTGTGAATGCTGACCTAGCAATGCAGAACCACTGCTCCCAGGGGAAACACATTTAGGTTCCTGCATAGTCCTGGTTATGACATTTTCATAAAGTGATTAAGAAGCAACCCTGTCTTATTTGTTTCTGTCTACAGATCCTTGATTTAAGGTACCTACTGATTCATTAATACTGAATTCACAGCCAATAGCACAATCATGCATGCCTGAATGAGGCTTACCTAACACACATTAGGCATATCACAATTCCTTGTGCTTGAGAACACCAAATAGCAGGCAGCACTTGGCTCAGTGGTTATTTTAAACAGCGAGGTAGCCCATAAAAATCACAATAATGTAAAAGTGTGGCACTGAACAGAGCATTAAAAATCGCATCTGTTTACATTCTGAGCAAAGAGAGAATGTCCACATCCATTGTACAAACACCTCAGGTCCCAGTTGTGTGGATTATAAATTAAGTGTCAGTGCAGAGCTATTTCTCAAAAATAGACAGCACACACAGTACTGGCTGTATGATACCATAAAGGCTGCAAAGTACCTAGAAAACCCAATTTCACAAACAATCCTGAATCATGCATAATCTAACACAAAGGGTATTTTTCTCAGAGTATGAAATTCACTTATTCTGTAAATATCGAGGTTCACATTGACCAGGGAACTCTGATTTCCAGATGACTAAACATAGAAAACACTCTGGGACTCCCAAGTGAGTCTCCAACTCCCAGTGGACAGACAGCTCTTCCATGCACTGGGGCAGCAGCGACTCTAACCACTAAGTCAGGCCATGGAACCTGCAGCACCCACATCACAGGGAAACCCCAGCCCAGATCGAGTATTTTTAAGGAAATCCAAGAAAACAATTTTAATTTTCTTTGGTAAAGTGTTTAGCTCCGTCTTCTATATTCGTGCATTTAAAAATAAACACCTGCTATAGAGTTGCTCTGGTCAGTCGATGCTTTAGGACATCAGAGCCTGATGCTTTAGGACAACAGAACAAGCAGAAGGGTAAAGAACTTACTCTCCATTCTGAAAAGCAACCACTCCAACCTCGTGCATAACAAAGGGGTCTTCTGGTGCGATGCTCAGAGCTTGGCCAAAGAACCTTTCAGCCAGTTTTGAGTTATTTGTCAAACCATATTCTAATCCAATATAGAGCATTGGCAAATGACACCTAAAAGTAGTGGAAAATGTCACACATTCAACACCAAAAACTATGTAATTCAGCAGAAATTAACTTGTCAACCTCAAATCCTATCTGTAAAATATTTCAAACATTAACCCAAAATACAGATTTACTTCACTTCCAGGGGCCAAAACTGTGGCATAGCAGATAAAGCCACCACCTGCAGTGCCAGTATTCCATACAGGCACCGGTTCAGAGTCCCAGCTTCTCCACTTCCAATTCAGCTCTCTGCTATAACCTGGGAAAGCAGTGGAAGACAGCCCAAATCCTTGGGCCCCTGCAACCACGTGGGAAACCCGGAAGAAGCTCCTTGCTCCAGGTTTTGGATCTGTGCAGCTCCGGCCGTTGCGGCCAATTGGGGAATGAACCAGTGGATGGAACTGCCCCACCCCACCCCCACCCCCCGCGTTATCTGACTTTCAAATAAATAAATAAATCTTTTTTTTTTTTTTTAAGATTTTTTATTGGGGCCGTCGCTCTGGCATAGTGGGTAAAGCCGTCGCCTGCAGTGCTGGCATCCCATATGGGTGCTGGTTCGAGTCCCAGCTGCTCCACTTCCGATCCAGCTCCTGGCTTCAGAATGGCCCAGCTCCGGCCGTTGTTGCCATTTGGGGAGTGAACCAATGGACAGAAGACCTCTCTATCTCCCTCTGCCTCTTTGTAACTCTGCCTTTCAAATAAATAAATAAATCTTTAATTAAATATTTGGTCATTATTAATAATTTTCAGGCTTAGAGCATACATAGTCCTTTTATATTTCTGTCTGTGTATTTTATAAGATACTCTGTAATGTTACATTTCTACTTATAGTTTAAGAATTTTATTTGCCACACACCTTTTTGTAAAGTGTCCTGCTCCTATTTTAAATCTTTTGAAACATGCTAAATATTCTTTCCTAATTAAATTGTCAACTTTACTGCCTCTTTTTTATAGCTTCAAATAAATTATTTTATGACTAAAAAAAAAAAAGATTTTTTATTTATTTATTTGACAGGTAGAGTTACAGACAGTGAGAGGGAGAGACAGAGAGAAAAGTCTTCCTTCCGCTGGTTCACCCCCCATATGGCTGCTACGGCTGGAGCCATGCCAATCCAAAGCCAGGAGCCAGGTACTTCCTCCTGGTTTCCCATGCGGGTGCAGGAGCCCAAGCACTTGGGCCATCTTCCACTGCCCTCCTGGGCCACAGCAGGGAGCTGGACTGGAAGAAGAGCAACCGGGACTAGAACCCGGCGCCATATGGGATTCCGGCGCTGTAGGTGGAGGATTAGCCAAGTGAGCCATGGCGCTGGCCCAAATAAATCTTTAAAAAACAAGATTTACTTTCCTTCTAAAATTTACTGGCATTTAATACATGAGCTAACAAATCTACAGAGCTTTTAGACTAACCTCCTGGATTTGATCGGCAAACTATTTGCCTTTTTTTTTTTTTCCTGAAGTAGAAAACAGTCGCTAAAGCAGAGGAGCAGCCTGTGGGGCCACTCCCCCCAGGCTCCAGTCGCATCTACTCAGGAACACTTAGTATCCTTCGATATGCTGTTCAGGTCTACTTCCCTTCATGAAGTCCTCATGACTTCTGACCTAAACGGCTCTGCTCGCTGTAAATTCCATCAGGAACAGCTCTACACTGGAGCTCTGAACGACACAGGTGTACAAATGAATGCTATTTTCCCATCTGAGAGATTCTGGACACAGGGTCAGTACTATTTATTAATTCAATTTTCATCTGTTCACACTACCAGATCAGTGACTGCATTAAAGCAAACGCAGTATGAGGACCTTTCTTTAAAGAGGACCCAAAACACCCAAGATACTGACTGGTTTGTTATATATATATGTGCTTTGGTTATAAACTGAGTCAAGACTCACATTAAGCTTAGCTACAGAAAGGTCAGGAAAGAGTCCTTTAGATTTACCTGCAGGTAGTATTTTCAAATGGTCAAAAATCTACATCCACAAAAGCAACAAGAATAGCGGCAATGAAACCAGTGTGTTGTCTTGTTTTAAATATCTGCTTATTTATTTGAAAGTCAGTTACACAGAGAGAGGCAGAGGCAGAGAGAGAGAGGTCTTCCATCTGCTGGCTTACTCCCCAATTGGCCGCAACGGCTGGAGCTGCGCCGATCCGAAGCCAGGAGCCAGGAGCCAGGAGCCAGGAGCCAGGAGCCAGGAGCTTCGTCCAGGTCTCCCATTTGGGTGCAGGGGCCCAAGGACTTAGGCCATCATCCACTGCCTTCCAAGGCAATAACAGAGAACTGGATGGGAAGCAGAGCAGCCGGGACTCCACCTGGCGCCCAAATGGGATGCCAGTGCTGCAGGCTGGCAGCTTTACCTGTTATGCCACAGCGCTGGCCCTGAGACCAGGGTTGTGACACAGTGGGTTAAAGTCACGGCCCCAACACCAGCACCCACTATCTGAAAGCTGGTTCAAGTTCTGGCTGCTCCACTTGCGATCCAGCTCCCTGCTAATACACCTGGGAAGGCAGCAGATGGTCCAAGTACTTGGACCGCTGCCACTCACATGGGAGACCCCAGTGGAATTCCTGGCTTCTGGTTTCGCCTGGTCCAGCCCCAGCTGTGATAGCCATTTGGGGAATGAACCAGTGGATGGAATATCTTTCTCTCTGTCACTCTGCCTTTCAAGTAAATAAAATAAATCTTAAAAAAAAAAAAAAAAAAAGTGGCAGAAACTGCCAATTCTACTTCTTCAGAAACTCAGAAGCTGGCCAAGGGCATACATTGAGGAAAATATGGATTCTGGTAAATACAGTAGCCTTTATTGAGCTTTCCTTGTCCTGTTCCCATCTCCCCAACACCGGCCTCACACTAGCCTTGACAGCCAGCAGCCTCACAAACACAGAAGCTATGAACCACTGGAGCCGCCCCTCACGTGCCACAGGAACTGTCATTCTCTGACCTGACAGCTCCTTCACAAAAGGCCCATTCCCAGCTTGCCTTTACTTGACTCTGAGTGAACCTGATGATGAAAGCTCCATCCTGGGGCCACTTGCTGAAAACAATCAGCAGTAGTTATTTAAGATTTGGGCAAGTACCTTTAAGGGAATCTGGGGAATTAGATGTCCACAGGCACCTGGAAGACACTCCTGAGGATACAGACAGCTACACATGTGCACAAGAGAGAATGGAGAAAGCTTCCATCTCTCATCCCTGCCTGACCTTGAGGATCTGTGCAAGAAGGAAGTGAGGGCTGAGGCCGAGTTGTCAATCTCAGAGTGCTGAAGGTGTGCCCCAACACAGCCAGTGTCCTTCAGCCAAGAATGGAAGCGCTACGGTTCAAGAGACACAACAAAACCACCAAGTAACAGTGGCTTCACTGGCCTCAGAACAGGGGGTACAAACCACAGATTTCACTCTGGGAAACACCTAAACAAGCAGCACAGTGAGAAGTCCTGGGGTGGGATGGGGAAACCTGATCTCCAAAACCGCCACACTATGTTACTACATGCAAACAAGGGAGGAAGAAACATCCAACAGAAACTGTCCTAGAGGCCAGATGTTGGACATACCAAATTTTTAATATTTAAATATTCAGTGAACTAGAGGAAATTATGAATACAAAAATAAAGTATGAGAAAAATCTCCTTGCCAATCAGGGAACAGCAATAAAGAGAAATTATAAAAACAGAACCCAACAGCAATTCAGATGTGGAAAAGCACAATAACAGAAAACAAAAATTCATTGAAAGGACTAAAGTACAGATTTGAAGATAGAGAGAAATCAGTGATAGTCACAAAATCATGTAATTGAGAGAATCCATCCCCAACAGACTTCCCCAACAAGATATACTGAAGGGAGTCCTTTAAGCTAAAATGAAAAGATACAAGTGAATAACTTGAATCTATGTAAAGAGAAAAAACAATCTAGTAAAAGTTACCGGTAAATAGGAGTAGAATACAGTATAAATCTATTTTTGTTTACAACTCTTTTCTTGTGTCTGATTTAAAACACAACTGAATAACATAATCACAAATCTGTGTTGATGGGTTTGTAATATACAAGAGATTAACTCATATAACAACAGCAAAGAGGTGAGAGAAAACAGCTAAATTTTTAGTAAGGTTTGGATAACTATTGAAATTAAGGGAAAGAAAGGAAATAAGTTGGTATTAATCCAAACTAGATTATTTTACGAAGTTAATTATAATCCCCAGGATAACCACTAAGAAAGTAACTCAAAATGGGCCAACACTGTGGCAGAGCATGTAAGGCCACTGTCTTTGACACAGGCATCCCCTAATATGGGCACCAGTTTGAGTCCCAGCAGCTCCAATTAAAATCCAGCTCCCTGTTAACGGCCTTTCCAGCAGTAAATGATGGTCCAACTACTTGGGCCCCTACCACCCACGTAGGAGACCAGGAAGAAGCTCCTGGCTCCAGGCTTCGGCCTGGCCCAGCACTGGCTGTTAGAACCATCTGGGGAGTGAACAAGCAGACGGAAGATCTCCTTGCTCTAAGCTGACTTTCAAAATATATAAATAAATCCAAAAAAAAAAGGAACTCAGAAAATGAAAATATGTAGCATAAGGAAAAACAATTAAAATGGTACATTATAAAATATTTAACACAAAAAGGTAGGAATCAGAAACAGAGGCACAAAAAGATACATAGAAAACAGAACAAAATGGCAGACATGCATCCTACGACTGTATATTAAACATAAAGAAATAAAGACTCCAATCAAATGGCAGAGATTGGCAGAATGGATAAAGAAACATGATTTAACTATACGTAGTCTCCAAGGGACAACTTTAGATTCAAAGACACAAAGAAGTTAAAATTATAAGGACGGGGGCCAGCGTTGTGGTACAGCAGGTTAAGCCACCGTCTATGATACCAACATTCCATATGAGCACCAATTCATGTCCTGGCTGCTCCACCTCCAATCCAGCTTCCTGCTAACGCCCTGGAAAAAGCAGAAGATGGCCCAAGTGTTGGGCTCCTGCCACTCCTGTGGGAGAGCCACTGAAGTCCCTGGCATTGGCCTGGTCTAATAGCTGACCATTCTGGCCATCTGAGGAGTGAACCAGTGGCTAGAAGACCACTCTCTCTCCCTCTCTCCCTCTCTCTCTCTAACTCTTTCCAATAAATAAAGAAATCTTTAAAAAAAAAAAAAACTATAAGGATGGAAAAAATAACACCATACAAACAGCACCAAAGGAGAGCTGGTACAACTACACTGATATGAGATAAAATATACTTCAGGACCAAAATTATTACTAGATACAATGAAGGACATTACAATATAAAAAAAAGGCTCAATCCATCAAGAAGTTACAATTATAAACATATATGTACCTAACAGCAGAGACTCAGAACACATAAGAAAAAAACTGTGAGAATTTTAGGGAGAAATAACAATAATAAGGGTTGGAAGGGCCAGCATTGGGATGTAGTGGGTAAAGCTGCCGCATTTGGTAGTGGCATCCCATATGGGTGCTGATTCTCATCATGGCTACTCCACTTCTGATCCAGCTCCCTGCTAATGCACCTGGGAAAGCAGCACAAGATGGCCCAAGTGTTTGGGCCCTTGCACTCACGTGGGAGACCCAGAAAAAGCTCCTGGCTTCAGACTGATCCAACTCTGGCCACTGCAGCCACTTAAGGGTAAAACAGCAGATGGACCATCTTGCTCTCTCTGTAACTCTGCCTTTCAAATAAATGAGTAAAATTTTTATAAACAACAATAATAATCAATAATTATGAGTTGGAGATTGCATAGCTCCCTTCCAAAAGTGGATAGATTACTAGACAGATGACCAACAAGGAAATGAAAGTCTCAACAACACTAACATTAGCAAGAAAATTGCTATCTGCAAGTCAGAAAAGAGCCCTCACCAGGAACCCGACAGGCCAGCGACTTCATCTCGAAGTCCCAGCCTCCAGAGAATGGGGAAAACCGCTGCTGTGGAGTTGGCCAGGACAGCTCAAGCCAATGATCAGAAAGCTGAATCCCTCACAGTGCTTTCATGGGTGACTAGTGAGAACATGAAATCATGCTTGGGGCTGACGCTGTGGCGTAGCAGGTACCTCCAGCTGCGGTGCTGGCATCCCTTATAGGTGCTGGTTCAAGTCCCAGCTGCTCCACTTCTAATCCAGCTCTCTGATATGGCCTGGGAAAGCAGTAGAAGATGGCCCAACTCCTTGGGCCCCTGCAACCAAGTAGGAGAGCCGGAAGAAACTCCTGACTCCTGGCTTCAGATCGGCACAGCTCCAGCCATTGCGGTCATCTAGGGAGTGAACCAGCTGGTGGAAAACCTATCTCTCTCTGCCTCTCCTTTTCTCTCTCTCTGTAACTCTGACTTTCAAATTAATAAATAAATCTTTATTATAAAAAAAAAGAAAAAGATATCATGCTTACCAAACTCAACTCCCTTTTACTTAAAATCTGGGTTATTTGGATGCAGAACTTACTGTCAAAAAGTCTGATGGTCTGAAAAGGTAAATCAAATCTAACATCAAGAAAGCCAACATGATCCTAGCACTGAACACTACAAGCACAGGCAGCTAACTCTGAGTACTCTCTATGTGTAAGATATTGCTCAAGGGGCCAGCGCAGTGGCTCACTTGATTAATCATCCGCCCAAGGCGCACGCATCCCATATAGGCACTGGTTCTAGTTCTGGTTGTTCCTCTTCCAGTCCAGCTCTCTGCTGTGGCCCGGGAAGACAGTGGAGGATGGCCCAAGTGCTTAGGCCCCTGCACCCGCATGGGAGACCAGGAAGAGGCACCTGGCTCCTGGCTTTGGATCGGCACAGTGCTGGCCATGGCGGCCATTTGGGGGGTGAACCAACGGAAGGAAGACCTTTCTCTCTGTCTCTCCCATTGTCTAACTCTGTCTGTCAAATAAAAAAACAAAACAAAACAAAACAAAACAAAAAAACCAAGATATTGCTCAAGGGCCGGCGCCATGGCTCAATTGGTTAATCCTCCACCCACGGTGCTGGCATCCCATGTGGGCGCCGGGTTCCAGTCCCGGTTGCTCCTCTTCCAGTCCAGCTCTCTGCTGTGGCCCAGGAGGGCAGTGGAGGATGGCCCAAGTCCTTGGGCCATGGGATACCAGGATAAGTACCTGGCTCCTGGCTTCGAATCGGCACAGTGCAGGCCGTGGCGGCCATTTGCGGGGTGAACCAATGGATGGAAGACCTTTCTCTCTGTCTATAACTCTACCTGTCAAATAAATAAAAAAATAAAGACATTGCTTAAAGTCTTTCACCAGTATTATCTCAATCACTCCACAATAATATACTGTTTTGTTATTCCTATTTTTCAAGATGGTAAGCAATTTGCCCAAGATCACATGCTGCTGCGTCGAAGAATCAGGAAGTAAGTCCAGGCAGCCTGAAGCCAAATCAGCCCTCTGGACTTGCACACCACTAACTCTCCATATAGGGGTAGCCCTCAGTCAGTGCAAGTGGTCCACACAAAATAACTCTGCAAGATGTAACCAATGGCAGATCCAAAAAGAATGAATGAGAATGACAGCTAAACCCCCAAAAG
The DNA here is from genome assembly GCA_949820135.1 of Sylvilagus floridanus. Taxonomy (NCBI): domain Eukaryota; kingdom Metazoa; phylum Chordata; class Mammalia; order Lagomorpha; family Leporidae; genus Sylvilagus; species Sylvilagus floridanus. The sequence goes on along the minus strand of OX463230.1, from coordinate 133,619,972 downwards.
TAACATACATCACCATCAGTACTGCATTTATAATATTTACTTAAACCCAGAATATGGGCAAATACAATCCTGCACTACCAGTAAGCCCCATCTATTAAAGACACGGTGACTGCTGATAACTCTCCTCTGACGGAGAATGCAAAGAGGAGCTTCTTCACTCATCTCTTCTCTTGGCCTCATCTCTCACTTCCTTGCTGCAACAAGATAAAATGCCAGGCAGATTCACTATACCAGCTGCTTTCCCCCTTCGTCTCCACAGCTACTGTACAATCACGAGCTACTGGTAAGAGGGGACTACAATGCTTTTGTTTAGTTCAGTAACCAAGCGGAAGTAATATTAATAATAAAAATTCCATTTCATTTTGCTAACACAGAAACCCCTCCAAAGTACTGAGTCAGTCTGCTTAACCATACCCTTTCATGAGCTGTGCTGCTGTGAAGTAGGCAGCCATCGCCTGGTCGTGTTCACTCTCAACAGCAAATGAATGTCCATAGGCAATCCACGCAGGCCCATAGGTCTTCTCCAGCGTTGTAGCTTTGCTGAAACAAGAGTTCATCTAAGTAACATATTTATTCTTCAATTAATTTTATCTAAGTAGATGGCATCACAGATGCTTATTAGTAACATTAAATAAAAACGGTCCACATTTTAAACTCTAATGTTAACATCTGTGCTCTCTCATTTGAACTGAAACAATGGTTAATAGCACAAGCAACTTTCCAGGTACTACAGCTGAACCCATCAGCATTCTATATAAAAGATGCATGAACTATTCAACAAGTGTGGTAGAGGTAGCGTTTACTGAGGGCCTATTTTAACCAGGCACTATTGTCAGATGCCTCAGATGCTGACATCATCCTAATAACTCACTTTAAAATAAGTACACCAAGGCCTCAGAGCATAATAGGCTACACATGGTACGAAGAGATTTGCCCTAGTTACATGCACTGGACTATGTACAGTCTTCAATTAGGGGACACACTGGAATGGCTAATTCACAATAAGGAATAAAGAGAACATATCACAAAACAAGGCAAACATACAGGGAGATCACAGCACCAACAGCCTTCCTAAAGTCTTTAGCTTTTCTAAAATGCTGGACACAAAGAGAACTCAATCTTCCTCCCAGTGCAAAAGCCTTTAAAACCATCTTAACAATTTCGTAACAATCCTGGGACAGAAGCACATCATTTTTAGTTCTTTAAAAAATATATATATATATTTGCTGGCGCCACAGCTCACTTGGCTAATCCTCCGCCTGTGGCACCGGTACCCCGGATTCTAGTCCCGGTTGGGGCGCTGGATTCTGTCCCAGGGTCTCCTATTCCAGTCCAGCTCTCTGCTGTGGCTCGGGAGCGCAGTGGAGGATGGCCCAAGTGCTTGGGCCCCTGTACCCGCGTGGTAGACCAGGAGGAAGCACCTGGCTCCTGGCTTCGAAACAGCACAGCGCACTGGCCATAGTGGCCATTTGGGGGGTGAACCAACAAAAAAGGAAGACCTTTCTCTCTGTCTCTCTCTCTCTCACTAACTCTGCCTGTCAAAAAATAATAAATAAAATAATTATTTATATATATATATATATAGGGGCTGGCACTATGGCATAGCACGTAAAACCGCCACCTGCAGTGCCAGCAATCCACATGGGTGCCAGTTCAAGACCTGGCTGCTCCACTTCCGATCCAGCTCTCTGCTGTGGCCTGGGAAAGCAGTAGAAGATGGTCCAAGTCCATGGGCCCCTGCCCTCAGGTGGGAGACCCAGAGGCTCCAGATCGGCACAGCTCAGCTGTGCGGCCAACTGGGAAGTGACCCAGTGGATGAAAGATCTCTCCGCCTCTCTGTGTAACTCTTTCAAATAAATAAATAAATAAATCTTTTTTTTTTTTTTTTTTTTTTTTTGCAGGCAGAGTGGACAGTGAGAGAGAGAGAGACAGAGAGAAAGGTCTTCCTTTTGCCGTTGGTTCACCCTCCAATGGCCACTGCAGCTGGCGCGCTGCGGCCGGCGCACCGCGCACGTCCGATGGCAGGAGCCAGGTGCTAGGTGCTTTTTCCTGGTCTCCCCATGGGGTGCAGGGCCCAAGCACCTGGGCCATCCTCCACTGCACTCCTGGGCCACAGCAGAGGGCTGGCCTGGAAGAGGGGCAACCGGGATAGAATCGGTGCCCCGACCGGGACTAGAACCCGGTGTGCCGGCGCCGCAAGGTGGAGGATTAGCCTGTTGAGCCACGGCGCCGGCCTAAATAAATAAATCTTTAAAAATATATATAATGGCCGGCGCCGTGGCTCAACAGGCTAATCCTCCGCCTTGCGGCGCCGGCACACCAGGTTCTAGTCCCGGTCGGGGCGCCGGATTCTGTCCCGGTTGCCCCTCTTCCAGGCCAGCTCTCTGCTGTGGCCAGGGAGTGCAGTGGAGGATGGCCCAGGTGCTTGGGCCCTGCACCCCATGGGAAACCAGGTAAAAGCACATAGCACCTGGCTCCTGCCATCGGATGAGCGCGGTGCGCCATCCGCGGTAGCCATTGGAGGGTGAACCAACGGCAAAGGAAGACCTTTCTCTCTGTCTCTCTCTCTCTCACTGTCCACTCTGCCTGTCAAAAAATAAAAAAATAAAATAAATAAATAAATAAATAAAAGTATGGTTTAAAAAAAAATATATATATATATATATAATAAAACTGGCCGGTGCCGTAGCTCAATAGGCTAATCTTCCACCTGCGGCACCAGCACCCTGGGTTCTAGTCCCGGTCAGGGTGCCGGTCCTGTCCCGGTTGCTCCTCTTCCAGTCTAGCTCTCTGCTGTGGCCCGGGAGTACAGTGGAGGATGGCCCAAGTGCTTGGGCCCTGCACCCGCATGGGCAACCAGGAGAAGCACCTGGCTCCTGCCTTCGGATCAGCGGGGTGCACTGGCTGCAGCGCACTGGCCTGGCAGCTATTGGAGGGTGAACCAACGGTAAAGGAAGACCTTTCTCCCTGTCTCTCTCTCTCAAACTGTCCACTCTGCCTGTAAATATATATATATATATATATATATATATATATAAAAAACCGTTGAAATCTTTACTTAGTATAGAGTTGATCCTCTGTACATAAAGATAATTAAAAATGAAACTTAATGAAGAATGGGATGAAAGAGGGAGTAGGAGGTGAGGTGGTTTAGGGGAGGGAAGGCAGGTATGGGGGGAAGAAACGCTATCATCCAAAAGTTGTACCTATGAAATTTATACTTATTAAATCAAAGCTTTCTGGCCGGCGCCGTGGCTCAACAGGCTAATCCTCCGCCTTGCGGCGCCGGCACACCGGGTTCTAGTCCCGGTCGGGGCACCGGATTCTGTCCCGGTTGCCCCTCTTCCAGGCCAGCCCTCTGCTGTGGCCCAGGAGTGCAGTGGAGGATGGCCCAGGTGCTTGGGCCCTGCACCCCATGGGGAGACCAGGAAAAGCACCTGGCTCCTGGCTCCTGCCATCGGACGAGCGCGGTGCGCCGGCCGCAGCGCGCCGACCGCGGCGGCCATTGGAGGGTGAACCAACGGCAAAGGAAGACCTTTCTCTCTGTCTCTCTCTCTCACTGTCCACTCTGCCTGTCAAAAAAAAAAAAAAAAATCAAAGCTTTCTATTAAAAAAAGCTTTCCTCATATACTTTTTTTTTTTTTTTAAGATGTATTTAGTTACTGGAAAGTCAGAGTTATACAGAGAGAAAAGGAGAGGCAGAGAGAGAGATAGGTCTTCCATCCACTGGTTCACTACCCAGATGGCTGCAACAGCTGGAGCCACGCCGATTCAAAGCCAGGAGCCAGGAGCTTCTTCTGGGTCTCCTACTTGGTTGCAGGGGTCCAAGGACTTGGGCCATCTTCTACTGCTTTCCCAGGCCATAGCAGAGAGCTGGATCAACAGTCGAGCAGCTGGGTCTCAAACCGCTGCCCATACGGCATGCCAGCATTGCAGGGTGTGGCTTTACCCACTATGCCACAGCACCAGCCCCAACTCATATAAGTTTTGCATATATTTTGTTAATGCTATTCCTAAATGTTTTATCTTCATTGATGTTATTGTAAATGGCTTTTTCCCATAATAGTATCCTATAATGAATTATTTATATGAAAGCTGTTACATTTTGTATGTTACTTACATATACGTATATATATATACACACACATACACATAGTCCCATGTAAAAATATACATATTTATTTATTTGAAACGGAGAGTGACAAGAAAGACTGGTTCACTCCCCAAATAGCTGCCACAGCCAGTGCTGAGCCAAGTCAAAACCAGGAGCTCAGAACACCATCCATGTCTCCCATGTGTATAGCAGGGCCAAAGTATTTGGGGCATCCTCCACTACCTTCCAGGGAGCTGGATCATAAGCGGAGCAGCCAGGACTGGAAGTAGAGCTCCAATATGGGTTGGCCCCCATCCCCACTTTTTGAGAAGAGAGAAAGTAACTTTGCCAAAGCATTATTGTTGGTGAACACAAAACTTGGATCAGAATTCAAGTCTGACCCCAAAGACCATTCTCCCTTAGAGATCACTTTCTACTTTGCATAGATGAAATCACAGGATCCACTACATTCAGTCTGTAATTAATTCTTCACGTATTAGACAGTTTCCCTATCACCTGACCCTGGTTGGAGAGCCTGACTGGGCTGTGCGGCTTCATCTTCAGCAGATCCACATAGGAATGAGTTCATGTAGTGGAGAATTCTGCTTTACAGTCACATCCAGTGACCCTGGTATTAAGTGAAGCTTCATGTAATTTCACAATTATTTACAGGATAAGTCTTAAAAACAAAAGGTTAAAAGTATCTCTGTAATGAAAAACAACCTCTGCAACTGTATTATTCTATTTCATATTTGTTCTCATTGATAGTATTAAAAACATCTGAGCTCCAGGAGAACTGATTTAGTTTATCTTCTGCCATGGCATCTTGAATCTGAAGAAATATTCACTCCTCACCCACACTCAAGTCCTCAACACTAATCCCTGCACTTTAAGCACAGCAGCAAGAAATGGCTTCCTGCAGGTTCACAACAGGGGGCAAGACAATAAATGCATACCTGAGATATCTTCTGGCATGTTCATTTTTATGACCAACCATGAGATAATAACATCCCACTGCAAACCAAGACACCTAAAATGTTCAAAATTTACCATGACCAAAAGACACTTAGTTTTCAACAAGCATTTCTAACACATTAGACCACACAAAAGTAAGACTAGATATTCCTATATCATTTATTTTATTCTAATTCAAGTCAGAAATTTCCCAGACAGTCTATCTATTTGGTCCTAGATGAGAACACAACAAGAACTCCACAACAAACCCCCATCCCCCAGTTGGCTTCAAAACCAAGACAGGGCTCCTAAGGCACATGGTATTTCAAAGCAAGCGGGAGCCCTGGCCCTCCTCGGCACTTCCTGGCTCTCCCCCTAGTGTGGCTCATGTCTAGCTGGCTTCTCCTGCACACTTCACACTGAGCCAGGGTGCAGATCTGACTCAGAGTTTGACTCCTGACTCTGTCATGAAGGACACAGCTTCTGAGTCCATTCCCATCCAGATTTCCCCACGGCAGCTTGGAAGACACTGATTCAGACAGCATGCAATTCAGTGAATCATCTTACACATACAATGTGAACAAGCCATCAATTTTTTAAAAATTATCTGAGAGGCGGAGTACACACACACATTCCCATCTGCTGATTCACTCCTGCAACAGTCAGGGCTGGGTCAGGCTGAAGCCAGGGGCCAGGAGCTTAATCCAGGTCTCCAATGTGAGTGGCAGGAACCCAACCACTTGAGCCACCACCTGTTGCCTCCCAGGGTCTACACTGGCAGGAAGCTGGGATCAAGAGCTAGGGATCCAACCCAGGTACTCCAATATGAGATGCAGGCTGAATAGCTACCCCAAAGCTATTATTAGCATTTTATTTATTATTATTATTTTATCACTATTTATTTATTAATAATTTATAATATATTATGTATTAATAATGTTATAATAATATAATATAATAATATGTTGTAATAATACTGTAATAATATTATTATTTTATTATTATTAGCATTTCTTCTGAAGAGTGGGAGTACTACTGGCAGAGTCACTACTTAATATTTCTGTATACTAAGTATTTTTAAATAACAAGCATGTATAATCTCTATAATAAGAAAAATGCAAAGGTTTTTAGTTTTTAAAGTTATTGTTTCAGTCTAATCAAAAAAGACCTTCGGGGCCAGCACTATGGCACAGGTTAATCCTCCACCTGCAGCACCAGCATCCCACATGGGCACTGGTTCGAGTCCTGGCTACTCCGCTTCCAATCCAGCTCTCTGTAATGGCCTGGGAAAGCAGCAGATGACCCAAGTGCTTGGGCCCCTATACCCACATGGGAGACCCAGAAGAAGCTCCTGACTCCTGGCTTTGGAACGGCTCAGCTATGGCAGTGGTGGCCAAGTGGGGAACCAGCGGCTGGAATACCTTTCTCTCTATCTCTCCCTCTCATTGTCTGTAGCTCTACCTCTCAAATAAATAAATAAAATGTTAAATAAAAAAAAAACGTCATGAACTAAAAAAGTTAATGCTGATATCTAAGTATCCTAAGCACCAAGAGATTCTAGTTCAACACTTTAAATAAAACATTATTTGCTTAAATTTAAAAATAAGCTATTATCTAAATACTAATTCAGTATTTTATTAAAGTTCAGGTAACAAAATACACTGTTGGAAAAGACATTTACATTACTTACAGGATTACTGGGATATAAATCCACCAGTTTATGAGACAGATAGAAAAGCTCTGTATTAGGGAAAAAGAAAAAAAAAAATACAATTACTCACATCAAATGCAATTTAAAATAGGACTTTCCCCTTAGTCCCAACTGTTCACAATGACAGAAAGTCTATTCTCACAGCAATCATTTCATACCTTCTTTCCTGCCAGATTCAACATCCATTTACCTAGTGAAGTAGAAAAACCTCACCAGGCAAACACAGCCCCAACACCTCACCAGGTGCCAGGCCCACAGCAGCCACCAAGCACTTAATGAGTGACTGAGTGCAGAGGGGCACTGGGTGGGCAGCATGGGCACCATGGTGCCCTGACAATAAACTTCGCCACACTGTCCAGGCCACCACTGCAACCACATACAACCAACGTGCCTGAGCAAACTCCACAGCTGACCAGACCAGCCAGATTATTTCCTTCTGAGAAATATGTAAACCTCAACATCTCACAACTCGGGGCACACTGTGCTGCAGCCACAGACCACAGTAAGCTTGACACCTGGGCTTCCCCTCCAGACAGGGCTCTCTATACAGTTTTGTTTTCTTTTTTTTTTTTTTTAAGATTTATTTATTTATTTACTTATTTGAGAGGGAGAGTTACAGACAGAGGGTGAGACAGAAAGGTCTTCCATCTGCCGGTTCACTCCCCAGATGGCCACAATGGCCAGAGCTGAGCCAATCCAAAGCCAGGAGACAGGAGCTTCCTCTGGGTCTCCCACAAGTGAGGGGGCCCAAGTACTTATGCTATCTTCTACTGCTTTCCCAGGTCATAGCAGAGAGCTGGATCAGAAGTGGAGGAGCCGGGACATGAACTGGCACCCATATGGAATTCCAGCACCACAGGTGGAAGCTTAGCCTACTATACCACAGAGCCGGCCCCCTCTACAGTTTTGAAACACTGAAGGGCAAATACAGTCCAAACACAACTGTTTCTGAAATGGAAAAATATAGAAAACACAACTGTCTGTTCCCTTCTGATTTTTAACACTTACTACCTCTTGCCACATCAGTTTTCTTATTTAATTTACAGAAAGAAAAAAAAACACTCTAACCCTAACAGACTCGGAACCACAAGTTACATCTTAGAGAAGGAAGCAGGGACTGGGGGCTGGTGCTGTAGCACAGTAGGCTAAGCTTCTGATGCAATGTTGGCGTCCCATATGGGAGACGGTTCATATTCCAGCTGCTCCTCTTCTGATCCAGTTCTCTGCTATGGCCTGGGAAAGCAGTGGAAGATGGCCCAAATGCTTGAGCATCTGCACTCTCATGAGGGACCCAGAAGCAGCTCCGGGCTCCTGGCTTAAGAGAGGCCAAGCTCTGGCCATTGTGGCCATTTGGGGAATGAGCCAGCAGATGGAAGACCTTTCTCTGTGTGTGTCTCTCTCTCTGTCTTTAACTACCTCTCAAATAAATAAATAAAATCTTACCAAAAAAAAAAAAAAAAAAAAAGGGAAACAGGGATAAAGATTTAAACCACTGTGTTACAGGTCACTGTGATACACAGTTCTTTCCCCTCATCTTATTTTTACTGGAGAACTCTGTAATGTTGTTACCTGCAATCTCAACTACCCAGGATCAGAAACACAAAATTTTAAGAGTTACGGAATTACTTTTTGTCTTAAGAACTGTTTTAGTAAGAAAGAAGTCTTACCATTCGCTTTATTCAGTTCCACCAGTGTCCCTATATGTACAGGCAAACAGTTTGCATGGAAAGGGTCTTTCTCCATTACTCTGAAAGTTAAAGCAACCCATCAGCACCTCAGAAACAGTGCGAGCACCCAACACTGCACCTCACTCCACCACCTTCAGACTAAGACAATGGCTAGCTTATAAATGAAAAAATTCTGGTATATTTGGAAAGAATGAAAATAAACATTATCACATATGTTTACCACAAATCAACATACTTATATAAAATAAAGTCCAATTATTTAAAAGCATCAAAAACAATATGAAGTATTAAATGGATCACAAGTATTTGTCAATTATACATTTTGTGATTTAAAAAAATCTTACACTGCCCAAAAGATACACACAATTCAGCATATATAATTTAGCTGAAGGATAATGTGAATTACACAGACTGGAATACTGTTGTGCAAGTGAGGTGCAAGACCCAGCACACAGTGCCTGTAGGGTTCTATTAGCCTATACTTGACTAAAGAGCACATTTTATAAAAAGCTGTGTGCCAAAACAGTACTTTCACATTTGCCAACAATGATTAAGACTAGGGCGACGGCCAGGGCCGTGGCTCAATAGGCTAATCCTCGGCCTTGCAGCGCCAGCACACCGGGTTCTAGTCCTGGTCAGGGCGCTGGGTACTGTCCCGGTTGCCCCTCTTCCAGGCCAGCTCTCTGCTGTGGCCCGGGAGTGCAGTGGAGGATGGCCCAAGTGCTTGGGCCCTGCATCCCATGGGAGACCAGGAGAAGCACCTGGCTCCTGCCTTCGGATCAGTGCGGTGCGCCGGCCGTGGCGGCCATTGGAGGGTGAACCAATGGAAAAGGAAGACCTTTATCTCTGTCTCTCTCTCTCTGTCCACTCTGCCTGTCAAAAAATAATAATAAATAAATAAATAAATAATTCAAAAAAGACTGGGGCAAGGAAGACGGACACTCCTCCCAGTGTGAACAGTCACTTGCAATCTGCAGTCCTGTGCTTGTCAGTTGCTCTTTTAGGACAGCGCCCTGTTTGGTGCTCAGCAAACAGTAGAGGTGACCTCATTGACCCACACCTAGCCCAAGTATACAGAAAGCTCATTTGTGAGTTACTTGGATATGTGCTAGACCCCAAGGCCCTATACAAAAACGGATGGATATACTCACACAGAAGTAAGCTTGTAGCACATCTTAAAGTCACAGTTATAATAATGTCTCTCGGCTAAAGACACCACCACATCCAGGTTCTCCTGCAGGCCATCTACAGACTCGGGAATGACAGTTTCACCAGGCTTATTATACTGAAACAGAGAAATCAAAATATAAACTCAATGAACAACAACAAATCAAAAGACAAACTCAATCTCTGTTTGGCCTAAGCGGCTGAAACATTTACACAAGCAGGGACAAACATGAATCTCTGACAACTTCACTGACTTCAAGTGTCATCAAGACTCCTCTCAATGTCCTTGCACAGTCCCATGACAAGAAGCACATCACCAAGTAGGGGCTCAGGAAACACAAGAAAAATCCTTATTTACATGTAACACCATCCCATTGATTTGATAATTCAACCTTTTAGTATAAGGAGTCCTTGGAAGGAAGAAAGTTTTATTTGGAAGTTTTTTTAGGAATCATTATGTATTTTAAATAATCTGGGTCTAATCTTACAAAATATCTTAACTTTTTTTATTTTTAAAAATAGGAGGCCAAATTTAGTGGAAGAAACAAGACATTTACATAAAGTAAATACTAATTTTGTGTTTTTCCTTACCTTTTTTAATTTGTTCTCAAATAGAAAACGTAGCAATTCCTGTTCTTCCGCACAAAGTTTGTTAAGAGGTAGTGAGTCAAGAAGTTCTTTTTCTTATAAATGGTAAGAAAAAAAGAGAATGTCCTCATAATATTCATAGAAAAAAACAAAGCAGTTAAAAATATTCTCCTTTAGTTCCTACTAAATAAAACTTCAAAAAAGAAAATAAGTTTAGAAGGTTCTAGACAAAGCTGGCACTATGTTCCCAAACCCAGGTGAATCAGCCGGAAGGCAGAGACACCTCTTCTAGAGCTGGGCCAGGAAGCCTGCAGGTGGCTGCTGACACCAGTCGGACTGAGGCCCCCTCCCCACCTTAGCTCCACTGTCTGTTGTGAGAACATCCCTGCACTGCATAGTATTCAGCAGAACCTGTGACCTCCAGGCACTAGATGCCAGCAGCAACCTCCCACCTCTCATTCCTGCCCCCTTGTGGTGACAACCAAGATCTGCAGACAAGGCCAATGTCCCCAAGGGCAAAAATGTACTGGACTGGGGTCCGCACTGTGGCATGGCAGATAAAGCCACCACCTGCAGTGCTGGCATCCCATATGAGCACCAGTTTGAGACCCAGCTGCTCCAATTCCGATCCAGCTCCCTGCTATGTCCTGGAACAACAGTAGAAGATGGTCCAAGTCCTTGGGCCCCTGCAGCTGCATGGGAGACCTAGAGGAAGCTCCTGGCTGCTGGCTTTGGATCAGCACAGCTCCAGCCACTGCAGCCAAATGGGGAATGAACCAGTGGATGGAAGACCTCTCTCTCTCTGCCTCTCTCCTTCTCTATGTTAACTCTGACTTTCAAATAAATGAATAAATCTTTAAAAAAAAAAAAAAGTGCACTACACAAGAATCACTGCACTAGGCTGATGTCTGAACCCCACTTTCTGTTCCTTCTGTCACCCACTTCGCACCAGCACTGAACACCAGGTGAGTGGTTCATCCCCTATGGTACATGAGGGTCATCTGGAGCCTGAAGTCATCTGATACCTCACCTCTGGAGACTGACTGAGCTGGTATGGAGTTGGGACCTGGTATTCTCAATTTCTCAGGGACTGACCATGCAGCCAGGCTGAGATCACTGAATCCAATACTGAAGCCTCAGTTCCACCTGCACTACTTCAGATCACTCCCCACAAAGATGGCCTCTTCCATCGTATAAATCCCTACAATAGCAAAAGGCAGTACTGCGTCTGGCGATGTGCTCTCACATGAAGTCACTGCGAAAATTATTTAGCAGGTCTGCTTACACCTACTCTTGACTCCAGATTTCAGAGAAAAAAACAGCATTAACTGTGCTAAACTTAAGAATATCAGAGCTCCCGAACCTTCTTGGGCTGTTAACATGTGGTGTGACGTTAAAAGATCAAATGCCTCAAAACAGTAGACGTCGAGCTTCAACGCTTCTTTGTAGCTGTAGGTAGCTAAGGTTCGGTTATCCAGAGCATCATAGATCTTCCCTCGTAAAAGACAAATTGAACTCTTTATCTGATGAAAATACAAGTCACATACTAAGTCATTAATGCTTCTAAACTTATTTTTTTACTATAAATTATCTATTATTACAATGGCGAGAAGCTTTAATACATCTGCAAGATTTAGTTCATCCCAACTGTTACATCATTGTTAAGAATTACTTGAAGGGCCGGCGCCGTGGCTCACGTGGTTAATCTTCCACCTGCGGCGCTGGCATTCCATATGGGTGCCAGGTTCTAGTCCCGGTTGTTTCTCTTCCAGTCCAGCTCTCTGCTGTGACCCAGGAGGGCAGTGGAGGATGGCCTATGTGCTTGGGTCCCTGCACCCTCATGGAAGACCAGGAGGAAGCACTTAGCTCCTGGCTTCGGATCGGTGCAGCTCCAGCCATAGCGCCATTTGGGGAGTGAACCAACGGAAGGAAGACCTCTCTCTCTCTCTCTCTCTCTAACTCTACCTATCAAATTTAAAAAAAAAAAAAAAAGAATTAAGTGAACATGAGAAAACAAAACACAGATTCTCTAGTCTTTCTTCCTGGAGTTCAAATCACTTTAGCCCAATAAATCTTCCTGCATATGCCACAGCTACTGGGTTCATCACTTGTTTTGCCCCAAATACAATCAAGGAATGAAAGACAGCAAACTTTCTTTCTCCTGTGAAAAGATCTTAGTTTGTGAAAAACTGACAGCAATGCAGCACAGGGGTCCCACTAGCCAGGAGTGTGGCTTAGTGCAGCTGGACACACATGAGTTCAAATCAAAGCCATGTCACGTACTCATGAGCTTAGACAAGTGATCTACCCTCTAATGGCTTCTGTTTACTGTTCCCATTGGTAAAGAGGGGGAAACACAACCTAACTTACAGACCTCTGGGGGTTACAAATGCTACTACCCCCCTGGGCCAACACACAGGAACATGCACAACAGCAACTCAGCACTACCACTTACAAGAGATTCATGGAAACCTGATTCCCTTTCCAGAACTGCACCTCAAGAACTGCAGCTGAGAGGCAGCAAGAATCATCAAGGATTTGAAAGGAATTTGTCAATTGACATTTTAAAAACAACTGACATTGTGAGAATCTTAGACCTAGACAGTATCTTCTGAGACACTGAAAAAAAGTTATTTTACAACATAAACAACGTTACAAATGAATTACCCATTTCTTTTTTTTTTTTTGGTTTGACAGGCAGAGTGGACAGTGAGAGAGAGAAACAGAGATAAAGGTCTTCCTTTGCCATTGGTTCACCCTCCAATGGCCGCCACAGCTGGCGCACCACACTGATCCGAAGGCAGGAGCCAGGTGCTTCTCCTGGTCTCCCATGGGATACAGAGCCCAAGCACTTGGGCCATCCTCCACTGCATTCCCGGACCACAGCAGAGAGCTGGCCTGGAAGAGGGGCAACCGGGACAGTACCCGGCACCCCAACCGGGACTAGAACCCGGTATGCTGGTGCTGCAGGCTGAGGATTAGCATATTGAGCCGCGGTGCTGGCCAATTACCCATTTCTTAGCAGATAATTGCTAAAAGGTCCAAAAACAATATCAAACTCACTCATAAAAGAATTTCCTGGCAGAAAAATTAACTTGCTTCTGAATACATAAAGTAATCAGAGAAAGACGGAAGGAAGGGAGGAAGGGAGGGAGGGACAGTAGAGAAAAAAACCTAGAATGTGTAATTGTAATATTCCTCATGTACTAAGATGGAAACCAGAACCAGGTTCCTCCTACGTCTGATACAAAGAACTGTGGTGAAAATCAAGGGATTCAGGGTCCCTGAAGGATAAAAGATGTTCCGAGAACTGACCACGAGGCCTGTACCACTCTGCAAATATACTAGACATTCCAGAACTGACCACTTCTGTGAATACGCTAAATATACTAAACACCTTCAAACTGCACATTTTTAAGTGAATGAATTGCACTGGGTGTGAATTATGTCTCAGCAAACTGTGAAAAAATGTAACAATTCGTATTAGTCGTCTGACTGTGGCTGATGTGAAGTTATATTTCATAGTGTCTGTATGAGATCTTGGGAAATATGCAAACTGGAACATATGAGGAAAACAGAACAAAGAACCATGAAATAAACAGTATTTCCTGGAAAGAAACAATCTGAGCCAATCAAGGTTTCTTTGGGTCCAAAACACAGAACATAGAACCAGGAGGAAGGCTGTCCCACCTACAGTGGTGCACATTGTCAGACGTGAAGAGCGAGAGCAGGCCAGACCACCTCAGGTGCACCTGAGAACCTAATTACAGCTTCCAGCCGACTGCTCAGAAAGTTCTCATCTTGCTGGGCTCTGAGGTACATAAATAAGTTGGCAACCACCATTACACAAGGATGCCAGCAATGTGAGTTCTTCCTGACTTCAATGAGAGTGAAAATGTTGTCACTTACTGAGGATGGTGACATCTCCCAGTCGCTGGAGGAGTCTTTCAAGCCACTCTCATCCTTCAAGTATTTTTCAAATAATCTTTTGTTGATTGGCTCCTCCATATCAAGAATGTCAAGAGCCTGCTGGTGCTCTTTCGCAGCATACTACAGAGAACAGAATCGCTAGTTATCAGCGTGGCTTCTCACAGCAAACAAACACACATACTCTACAGCTTTAAAGGGAAATCAAAGTATTATATCCACAGATTTTAAAATGTCTAAAATAGAATTTTCTTCAGGCATGTCAGCTTTTAGTAAATGAAGAATCAGTATTTTACAGCAAACAGTGAAAAAGAAATGGACATTTGCTCATGAAATACTTTAGTAACCTGCCACGAACCACCATTAAAATTCTCACATATACATGCAGGAGGCCTAACACTGCATGATCAAAGTCTCATTGAACAAAACTGGAACTGAGAACACTTACATGGCATCTAGCTGCAAGGTATCGACATGCTTCATATAGCTAGGAAAGAAAAAAAAAACTTCAAAAAGTAGTCAAAATAGTAAGTCTCTTCACTTAAAAAAACTGGAAGGATAGAGAGCTAATTTCATAATTTCTCTTTGCAGTGTAAAAAAATATTCCAGTACTTTTAAAACCTATATTGATCATTAGCCTTCTGTTCACTAAGTACCAAGGATTCAAAAAGGAGTGAGGGTCTGCTTTAGCAGTTACATACAACAGGGAGACAAAAACAGCACAGCGGGATAAGCACCACAACAGAACTACACACAAAGCACCAAGCAGCTCAAGAAGGAGACATGGCAGGGAGAGGGTTGGTGAGGAGCTGGGCACAACCAGGCACTGGGTGCTACAGGTCCAAGGAGCCGGAGGCAGCTCAAAACAGACCAGAGTCTGTGCTACTTGCACTGATGGTGGCAGCAAGTTAAACACAGACTAGAGAGAAATCCTGGAGGACCTCAGGCATCTAAGGCATCTGACTGGATCCTGTAGGTAACAGGAAATTGCTGAAAGACTCCATGGGTGACATAATCAGATCCAGGCCATCCTTGTAGTTTACAAGTGAATTGGACCCAGAAAAGGTGGGAAGGGAGGATGAGTTAGTGGAGAAAAGAGACAAGACAGAGAGTTTAGCAATAGTGGTGAGGAGATGAAAAGAGACACAAAGCTGCAGAGAACACAGAATCTGCAGAACTCAGTGACTAGATGGAGGGACCATGGTTAGAAATAACTAATATCTTTTCACATTCAAGAAAAACTAAATATTGAACCCTTTTAAACAAGTCTGACATAAATAGCAGATGCTCCTAAAACACTAATCCAAGTTGTTAAGTTCACACAACTCTGCACTCACTTTGTCCAGTTTCCGAGAGCGGAGCGCATGGGCTGCTCTGTGATACTGTGCGGTCAGGTACAGGCACTGAGCCAGCCAATATACGTCCTGGGGCTCCTCTGCAGGAAACAGTCACACAAGACGTCAGAGGTGCAAGGCCAGACAGAAACATTTCAAAAGGTTAAACAGAAAAAACTTGGCACTGTCACTTACCATGAGAGAGGGAAGCTACTTTATCTGCCCAAAACAGAGCACTCTGATACTGTTGCTGAGCACAAAAAAGAAAAGGCAAGCGGTGAGTGTGCTGTCACTGCTACAGCTTTAAACAGAACCTACAGCATACACCAACACCTCCAAACAACAGCCTGTTACATGTAGCATGGGGTCTGTCACACCAGTGTTACAGCTCAGCTAGCATGAGTTTTAGTTCAATGGCACAATAAAAATATTACTGTAGAATTTTTGCATATACAATTCATTAAGGCTTTTTATTAAATTATGTTTTTATTTCACTTGAAAAGCAGAGAGGGGCTGGTGTTGTGGTACAGTTGGTAAAGCCAACGCCTGAGACACCAGCATCCCTTATGGGTGCTGGTTAGAGTCCTGATTGTTCCACTTCCAATTAGCTCCCTGTTAATTGCCTGGGAAAAGCAGCAGCAGATGGCCCAAGTGTTTGGGCCTCTGCTACCCAAGTGGGAGACCCAACTCAAGTTCCTGGCTTTGGCCTATCCCAGCCCTGGCTGTTATGGCCATCTGGGGGTGGTGAACCAGTGGCTGGAAGACTGATCTCTCCCATTGTAATCCATAAGCTGTACTTTGGAAATTTATATTCTTTAAATAAAAAAAGCAGAGAGAGAGAGATCTTCCATCCCCTGTTCACTCCCCAGAGTCCTGCCATGAGCCAAGAACTCAACCCAGATCCCTCACAGGGACCACCAACTTCAGCCATCACCTGTTGCTTCCCAGGGTGCACATTAGCAGGGCACTGGATCAGAAGCAGAGCCAGGACTCTAACCAGGTGCTCTGACATAGGGTGCGGACATCCCAAGGTGCCTCTCAAACCCCTGCAGCAAACCCCCACCCAGGGGGTGTTTAAACTCATACACTGCAAAAATGTATCAGCAAGTATCTAAAACTGGAGATAATTTAAATGATTATTTTGCAATACCTCAGTCTCTAGTCATTAGTACTCCTTGTATTGATATTTACAGAGCAACACTTTCAACAAGCTGTTAGTGAATCCCAAAATGAAATTTCCTAGATGAAACCCTGCACTCAAACACCTCATACAACACAGTTGTAAACTGGGTACTACTCAAATTTCAAACACACAAACCTTCACTGACCACTGGGAAAGTCCCCTCCTCCGGCCAACTCCACCAGAAATGAGCCACTCAGATTCACCATGGCCACTGCAGTCTCCTCACTCCTCAGTCCCTCTCCCACCTCTGCCCGCTCCCTGCACGTGACACGGACATCTGCTGCCGGGGGTCGGGAAGGGAACACCCACGGGATGGTTCCCTGGTGGCAGAACCAGGCCCGTCTTACTCCTCGATACATCCCACGGCCAAGAAAAAAAACGGCCGGAACACATCTGCTGTTTGATTCAAGGGACTTATGGCAAACAAAACGACAGCTCTCCAGTAACTGCAAACGTCTGGCCGAATCAGCAGCGTTCAACCCGGAACACTGCTGGAACGCGCCTTCTCCTCACTTCGTTTCCACGCACTGCCCGCCAGCGTTTTAGCAAATCTTCACGGCATCAGGCACAAAACGTGGCTGCAGATTCCGGAGGCACTGCCTGCCTTAGCACGCTGTGCTGTCGTCCAAAGCGGGCAGGGAGCGCGGATGCGGTCAGCAAGATTTTAAAAGCGCTGCTCGGGACAGCAGGCGTGGTGACGTCCTCGCTCAGTCAGTAAGAACCACAACTACGACTGCAGCCGACGCCCTGCTGGCCGGCCAAGCTCACGGAGCACCCCGCAGATCTCTCTCAAACGACCCCCGATCCCGGCCGGCCGCAGGCCTGACACGTGGGCGGCCTCCCTGCAGCGGCGCCCGACCCCCGGGCCTCACGCCGGCCGGGGCTACGCGGCCCGCGCCAGTCCGCCCCCTCCCTCTCCCCTCCGCCATCCCCGCGGCCCCCAGGGCCGGGCACACTGAGGCCCAGGGTCCCGGCCGGACCACCCACCTGGTCCAGGTACTGCCGGACGCGCTTCCGCAGCCTCTCCAAGTTCATGGCCGCGAGCCGGGGAGTGAGGCCAAGCAGGCGCCCGTCGCCGCCGCACCCGCCTCCCGGAAAGCGCCCGCGCCGAGGCTCGCGAGCCCTCTCCCCGGACTCCAGCCGGGCCCCTCCGACGCCAGGATCCCCCGCGCCCCCCCCCCGCCACCCGGCACTTCCGCTCCCGAAGGCCCCGCCCCGGAAGTCACCCGCAAAAGCGTTCCCTCCGGTGCGAGCGGCGGCGCCTCTGGTTCCGAGGCGTTCCGGTTGCCCCGAGTTCCTGCCCCAGCCAGGGGGCGTCTCGAGGCGCCCGGGCGCCGGGCCAGTTTACCTAGTCCACGGGAGGGTCGCAGGCGGGCGCCGGGGCGGCGCGAGCTCGCTGCCATCCGCAAACGGGGCGTTGACCAGCTCAGTGGCCCTTTCGGATGCCTTTTGGCAAAACCCAGGAGTCTCATCTCAGGCTCTAGTAGAGGGAGCTGTGAACAAAAATAAGCAGAAGCCTAAGAAGCTGAGGCGCGCCGCTCGGGCCGCTGGCGTCCCAGGTTCCCGTCCAGCTTCGGTGATGGCTCAGATGAATGGGTCCCGGGCAGGCACGTGGGAGAGCGGATGGAGTGCTAGGCCCCCGGCGTCGCCTGTCGCACCCCTGCTGTGTCGGGCGCCTGCGGGTGGAACCAGCTGATGGGAGAGCTGGCGCGCGCTCTCAAATTAAAATAGGTGCTGTGGCACAGCGGGTTAATGCCCTGGCCTGAGGCGCCGGTTCGAGACCCGGCTGCTCCACTTCCGATCCAGCTCTCTGCTGCGGCCTGGGAGAGCAGTGGAAGACGGCCCAAGTCCTTGGGCCCCTGCACCCTCGTGGGAGACCCGGAAGAAGCTCCTGGCTTTGGATCGGTGCAGCTCCAGCCGTTGCAGCTACCTGGGGAGTGAACCATCAGATGGAAGACCTCGCTCTCTGCCTCGCCTCTCTCTGTGTAACTCTGACTTCATATTTTAAAAAATAGGTGTTTCTTAAGGTTAATGACATTTTGTTGGCAAGGAAATGAGCTTTCCCGTATTTCTCTATAATGAACGGCATTGATGAACAAGTTTGAAATATTTTCTCAAACTAAAATTTCTCATACTCCGACTTAACGATTCCAATTCTTGCTAAATAGCCTTTAAAAATGCACTTTTGAGGTTTACTCTCTCTGGCAGAGACAGAGAGAAAGAGACTGCCATCTGCTAGTGCTGGTTCACTCCCCAAATATCTGCAATGGCCCAGACCAGGGCCACAGCCAGGAGCTGGGAACTCAGTCCAGGTTTTCCGCAGGAGTGGCAGGAACTCGGTTACTTGAACCATTCCTGCTGCCTGCCAGGATCTGCATTGGCTGGGGACTGTGAGTTAGGGGCAGCAGCGGGAATCAAACCCAGATTCTCTTATCTGCCAGGCCAAACACCTGCCCCTGAGTATCTCTTTCAGAAAGTGTTCCTGCATGTAAACTTTCTGGATATTTGCATGACCAAATACATTTTGATTTGCTCTCCTAACTTAAGTATAGATGAACTAAATATAGAATTCTAAATTAAAATAAGTGCTAGGTTAACCAGGGTCTAGAATTCTGCATTGAAAATACTTTCCCTCTGAATTTTGTCTCTTAGCATGAAAGCTGCAGATGAGAACCTTGTGCTAATTGGCATCAGTCCCTTCCAGGTTATGGGAATCCCTCTCCTTCCCCTCCCCACCCCACTCCACCCCACCCCTGCTTTTGAGACTCACTCTTTTTCCCTGGAGTTCAGAAAACTCACAAGGAAATGGAGTCTCATTCTTCTGGCCCAGCCCTCATTGGGCCCCTTCAATTTGTAGACTTGAATCTTGCTTCAGCAGAGGCATTTTTTTCCTTTGTTATTTATTTATTTATTTATTTGACAGGCAGAGTGGACAGTGAGAGAGAGAGACAGAGAGAAAGGTCTTCCTTTGCCGTTGGTTCACCCTCCAATGGCTGCCGCGGACGGCGCACTGCAGCCAGCACACCGCACTCATCCGATGGCAGGAGCCAGGTGCTAGGTGCTTATCCTGGTCTCCCATGGGGTGCAGGGCCCAAGCACCTGGGCCATCCTCCACTGCACTCCTGGGCCACAGCAGAGGGCTGGCCTGGAAGAGGGGCAACCGGGACAGAATCCGGTGCCCCGACCGGGACTAGAACCCGGTGTGCTGGCGCCGCAAGGCGGAGGATTAGCCTGTTGAGCCACGGCGCCGGCCTTCCTTTGTTATTTAATCCCTGTAGTTCTTATTATCTCTTCTAGACATTATGGTAGACAATTTTTTAAAACTTGTCCCCAGGCGCATGACTTTTAGTATTTTTCTTGGTTTTGCCTTCATTCACTGAGTGGGGAAGACTGATGCGATTTAGTGAACTTCGTGTTCAGGAACTTGATCTTGATCTTCATCCATGCCTAGTCTGCTCTTCAGTTATTTATTTGTTTTTTTTTTTAATTTATTCAAGAAGGAAACAGAAACAGACAGAACTCCCATTCACTGGCTTACTCCTCAAATGCCCATATGGCCAGGGCCAGGGCTGGGAATGCAATCTAGAAATCCCTTGTAGGTGGCAGGAACCCAAACACTTGAGCCGTTAAGGCTGCTGTTAGGTAGGAAGTCAGAAATTGAGCCTGTGTGTGTGTGTGTGTGTGTGTGTGTGTGTGTGTGTGTGTGAAGGGCCTGCAGACCAGCACCTGCGGCAGAGGCTCCAGAAGCCCAGCCTCTTGCACTTCAAAGTCCTGCCCAGTCCCTGATAACCTCCCAGGTAGTCTACCCCCCTCCACACACACACACACACACACACACACACACACACACACACACCCCTAGGAAAGCTCTCAGAATTCTCTCCTCAGGACCAAATGGGTTACCTGACCTGATAACAGGGGCCAGTAAAACCTTCACAGATACCCTAAGGGAAAACCCTCTACTGGGGTGGGGGCAGCAAATCTGGGGAGGAATTTGCTAATTTTCACCCAACAAATCCTTCTGATAGGACTCTACATCCTTTGTCCTGGAAGAAAGGGAGACGACGCCCTTACAGACCTAGGGAGTCCAAACAGACTGCACGCTCAGCCCTCTCTCTGCTGAGCTGGCTGCCTGGCCTGCCCAGGTGTATTCTCTCCATTAAACCATGTAACCTCACTCTCTATCCATCCCTTCCATTCTGATAGGTGCCCTATCCCCAGTAAAACCTTATCACTTCGGAAAAAAATGCATTTTTGCATGGCTACAAGATGGCCTGTGTAAGGATGTTCACTATAGCACTATCTGTAATAGTAAAAGGTTGCAGACAATTTAAAGACCCATCAGGTAGGAAACTAATTAACTAAGTCACAGTGCTCAGACTGCTGCAATAGAACACTGTGCGGCTAGAGAACAAAGAAGCCCCAGGTGTATGGACATGAAACACTCTCCAAGATAAAGTAAATGAGAAAAGGCAGTTATATGACAGTGTTTATTGTAGCCTCCTATTTGGGCTGTTAGGGTTTTCAACCATGACCAAGAATTGTTACCGGAGAAAATTGCAGGGTTCTTGTCTTCGCACAAGAAAGAATTCAGGCGTGAGACAGAGAGTAGTGGGAGGTAAAATAGCAAGGTTTATTAGGGAAGGGACATCCATAAGGATGGATGGGCACCTCCCCAGACAGAGCCTGAGAGGGTGCCCAGTCGCTCAGACTTGGGGGGGGGGGGGGGGGCGAGGTTACATGTTTGAGTAGAGATTACACCTGACCAGGCCAGGTGGGTGGCTCAGCAGAGAGACAGAGGGCTGAGCGCAGTCCAGTTGAGGCTGGGAGTTTTTAAGGAGATGGGTCTCATTTCCCCACCTCTGCTCCTCTTGGAACAAAAGGCTTTTGGGATGTAAATAGAAAAACTTCTATCTGAGTTTTCCCCTGAAGGTATCAGACAGAAGGAAGCCTAGCTGACTTCCTACCAAACAGAATGACAACCAAGACTGTTAGGTAGGAAGTTAGATATGAGCTTATGTGTGTGTGACATAAAGGCCTAAAGAGAAGACATCTATATCCAGCATATGCATCTACATCTCAAAGTCATCCCGATAATGTTTCAGGGGCAGACCCAGTGTTTGCATTCTGCCCTGCCCCCTTCTACCTGATAACCTGCCAGGTGGAGGTCCCTGCCCCTTCTGCCTGACAAATCTTCCACAATCTCCCAGATGCAGCCCAGTATCTGCATTTCAAACACCCTGCTCCGGATCCCCATTCTCTAGGGGGCCCTGCTCACCCTTCCTCTGAACCCAGGATGGTGCCAGCTAGGCGTCCTCCTGTCTGATACCCTCAGGGGAAAACTCAGATAGGAACTTCTTAATATTTACAGCCATAAAATCCTTTGTTTCAGGAGATGTGTGAAGACAAAGACCCATCTCCTTAAAAACCCCTGACCTCAACCAGAGAGTGTGCTTTCAGCCCTCTGCCTCTCTGCTAACACCCCCCCCCCCCCGCCTGCGGGTGTAATCTCTCCACTCAACCATGTAACCTCCTAAACTTTGCTGCTTTTTACTTTCCACTACTCTGTCTCACGCCTGAATTATTTCTTGCGCAAAGACAAGAAGCCTCCATTCTCTGGTAACAAGACCACGCTGAGCAAAGAAAGAGTTTTATTAGGGTGAAGAACTGCCGGGAGCAGCCTCAGAGGGAGAGGAGCTCTGGCTCATGTGTAATGCCGGGGCTTTCTAGAGAACCTGTGTCAAGGGAGGAGGGAGGTAGGTGGGAGATGAGTTGGAGCAGCTGAACAGAGGGATGTGGGAAGCGGGATGCGGGCTGGAGCAGCTGGAGAGGATACCAGATAACGTGAGACAGGGTGTCCCTGACGCAGGGAGTCTCTGGGGCTGCCTGATTTATAGCTGCAGTGAGAAGACACCTGCACAACCAGCTTTTACTATGCCCTTATTATCCATTATAATATTGCTAGAAAATATCATCATTATTTTAATGTAACCTGAAGTGTAATCACATTAGCTTATTAGGCAACTAGTAGTAATAATAAGCAATGCTAGGTGTCCTTGACTTTATATATGTATTATGTTGGATGTTGAGCTAAGTAATCCAGTAACTACAATAAGTTGATTGTTGTACAAACCGCACCACTGCCTGTTCCTGCCCTTGCTATCCTACACTCCCCCTTTCCTCCACCTGGCCAGATGTGACCATACCCTGACTCAGGTCCAGGAATATAAAAGGGAGTTTAAAGCTTAAGATAACAACCAGCCCCTACCCCTACCCTGGAGTCGGCAGCAGGTGTCTTATCAGAAGTGTCAGCTTGACCTAAGCATTCCCCTAAAGCCTGCTTGTACATGATAATAAAAGCTCTGTACAAATTGGGCTCGGAGCTTCTGGGGGGGGGGGCTTCCTCTTCTGGAGGCACTGAGAGGCCCGGGTTCGAACTCGTAATAAAAACGACCCTGCTAAATGGCTTCAACTTCGGTCTCTGGTGGTTGATTTCGGGGGACCACAGACTGCGGGCATAACAGCAGCTATAAAGGTTTTATTGGGACTAGGAAGCTCAGGATGTCTTCCTAATTTGTAGCTGGAACAATTTGTGGGAATGGTGAGGCTCTCCAGGTGCATGGCACCTCTGTGTTTTAGTTTTCCTGTCACCAGGAAAGAATGATAGAGGGCTGTCTTGGATCCAGTAGATTCAGGACTCTCACAGAGTAAGATAAAAAATAACAAAAGAAGTGGGTAGAAAGATCCTTAAACTATTCCTAATAGTGATAGGTAGGAAGTCAGATATGAGCTTATGTGTGTGTGACAAAGGCCTAAGGAGACAGTTAGGTCTAGCATATGCATCTCAAAGTCATCCTGCCCTGCCCCTTCTACTGGATAACCTGCCAGGTGGGGGTCCCCACCCCTTCTGCCTGATATCTGCATTTCAAATATCCTGCTCCTCCAGGGGGTCCTGCCCATCCTTCCTCACATAGGAGTTTTTTAGTATTTACATCCATAAAGTCTTGTTTCAGGAGGAGATGTGAGAATGTTAGGTAGGAAGTTAGTTATGAGCTTATGTGTGTGTAACATAAAGGCCTAAGGAAAAGACATCTATGTCCAGCGTATGCATCTGCACCTCAGAGTCATCCCGGCAGCCCGGCAACATTCCAGGGGCAGTCAGGCCTCCACATCCTACCCTGCCCCCTTCTACCTGATAACCTGCCTAGTGGGGGTCCCCGCCCCTTCTCCCAGGTACAGCCCAGTATCTGCATTTCAAACACCCTGCTCCGGATCCCCACTCTCCAGGAGGTCTTGCTCACCCTTCCTCCAAACCCAGGATGGCGCCAGCTAGCCTTCCTCCTGACTGATACCTTCAGGGAAAAACTCAGATAGGAGTTTTTCTATTTACATCCAAAAAGCCCTTTGTTCCAAGAGGAGCAGAGGTGGGAAGCAAGAGCCATCTCCTTAAAAACCCCCGGCCTCAAACCGGACGGCGCGCTCAGCCCTCTGCCTGTCCGCTGAGCCGCCCGCCTGACCTGGTCAGGTGTACTCTCCCTCTACTGCCCCCCCCCCACACTCTCTCTCAGGTCCTGTCTGGAGAGGTGTCCATCCGTTTTCACGGATGTCCCTTCCCTAATAAACTTTGCTATTTTACCTCCCACTCTTCTCTGTCTCACGCCTGAATTCTTTCTTGCGCGAAGACAAGAACCCTGCAAATTTCTCCGGTAACAAGAAGACAAAGACCCATCACCTTAAAAACCCCTGGCCTCAACCAGACTAAGCACTCAGCCCTCTGCCTCTCTGCTGAGCCGCCCACCTGGCCTGGCCACTCAACCATGTAACCTTGCTCTCCCAGTCTGAGCAACTGGGCACTCCCTCCCAGGTTCTGTCTGGGGAGGTGCCCATCTGTTCTTAAGGATGTCCCTTCCCTAATAAACCTTGCTATTGGCCGGCGCCGTGGCTCACTTGGCTAATCCTCTGCCTGCGGCACCAGCACCCCGGGTTCTAGTCCCAGTTGGGGTGCTAGATACTAGTCCCGGTTGCTCCTCTTCGAGTCCAGCTCTCTGCGTGGCCCGGGAAGGCAGTTGAGGATGGGCCCAAGTGCTTGGGCCCCTGCACCTGCATGGGAGACCAGGAGGAAGTACCTGGCTCCTGGCTTCAGAACAGTGCAGCACCGGCCGTGGCAGCCATTTGGGGGGGTGAACCAACAGAAGGAAGACCTTTCTCTCTTTCTCTCTCTCTCTTACTGTCTAACTCTGCCTGTCAAAAAAAAAAAAAAAGATCATAGTAATATTGATATCAGAATTGAACCCCTAAAATATATATGAAAATGTGGCACCTTAAAGTTCCCCAGAGGTCAAGTCTGGGGTGCAACATTATGTTACCAGAATTTGGGGTGCCATATGATATCACCATACACTTATTAATATATCTCCAATATTAATAAGCCCAAGAGGGTTCTTGCCTAATATTTAGAGAATAATTCTAATTACCAGCATAAATAAATGGGGCAGCATGGCACATTTTAAGCTTTTATTTAGTGAGAAAGATGCATAGGAGAGTGAGAGCTTTATGCAAGAGAGTGGGGTGAATCTGGGTTCATACTGAGCACCAGGAATCAGCCAAATGGAGGAGTATCTAGGCCAGGAAGCCTAGGGCAGGTGGCCCCAAGGTCACACAACCTGGAGGCGCAGCACTACAGCCAGCCCCCTCCTGGCTAGGGCTAGGGAAAAGAAGAGGCCAGACACACTGTGTCCCAGGCTTTTAACCCACTTCCAAAGGGGAGTGGTTAATTAACCTGATTGGCCAGTGGGCACTCAAGTGTGGCCAGATAGGGGCATGAGGTCACACAGGGACATGGTGAAGGTATCAGGTTGTCGGGAACCCTCGCCAGCAAGGGTCCAACCCACGGATTCACGCACGACACGACCGCTGTTGATCGGTTCTCAAGGAACTTTTATTTTTAGTGATAGCAGAAGGAAAGGAGAGAAAGAGAAAGAGAAGAGAAGCAGCCAAGAGAAAGAAAAAGACTTAAGAGGCTGCCCCTTTTCCCGCCCCTATCCTGGTCTCTTATCCATTCCCAGTCCCCTAGGACGAGGAGCCCATGGATCAGATCAAAGGGCATGCATATCCTCAGGTTGAAGGTGTATCTCTTGCATGTCTTGAGGTCAGTACTTCCTTGACTTTGTTATGCTCAGCAGGTTAAGGCACATTGCAATGAGGAGGTCCCCACAGGTGGCCGCCTGGCCTGCGCTTCCCCACATCAGGTAGGGGGTGAAGTCACACAGGGGCATGGTCTTCCAGCTCACAAACCTAATTAATTTTAACCTGTATGTCTGCTTACCTCAATACTTCCTACCAGACCCTCCATCCCTCCCTCACTCCCACCCTCCCTCCTGTTCTTTCCTTTTTGTCTTTATAATGACATATTTTCAATTTTCTCTATTATTACAAGCTTATCCCTACAATAAATAAAGAATTCAACAGGAGGTAAGTAAAAAAATGAGTGTTCCTCAAAAGTATAGACAAAGGCTATAAACAATAATTAAATGCTAAAATGTTAATTTTGCTGATATAATTTTTGGACTCCGTGTATTTGTTACAACAAATCAGGATTTTAATGGTGGGGTCATATGATAGATCTATTTTCAGATTTCTAAGAAATCTTTATACAGTTTCCTGCCAACAGTGCATTATGGCACCAATTTCCGACACACTCACCAGCATTTGTTACTTTTTGATTTTTGAATGATAGCCATTCTTACAGGGATCTCATTGTGGTTTTTATGTGTGTTTCCCTGACAGCTGGTGATCCTGAGCCTCTTTTCACATGTTTGTTGGCCACTTTTATTTCATCGTTTGAAAAATGCCTGTTTATATCTTTATCCCATTTCTTACTTGGAGTGTTGATTTGTTGTTGTTGAGTTTCTTGAACTCCTTATATATCCCAAATATTAATGCTTTATCAGGAATAGGACTTGCAAATATTTTATCCTATTCTGTCAGTTGCCTCTTCATTTGGTTGCATGTTTCCTTTATTGTGCAGAAGATTCTTTGTTTGATGTTTGTCAATTTTTACCTTTATTGCCTGTGCTTCTGGATCTTATCCAAGGAGTCTCTGCCAATGCCAATGTCTTCTTGTGTTTCCCCAACATTCTCTTCTAGTAATTTGATGATATCAAGTTGCAGATTTAGATCGCTGATCCATTTTGAGTTGATTTTTGTATAAGCTGTAAAGTTGGGGTCTTATTTCAACTTCTGCATGTGGAGATCCAGTCTTCCTAGCACCATTTGTTGAAGAGACAGTTCTTTCTCCAGGAATTGATTTTAACTTCTTTGTCAGATAAATTGATTGTAGATCATGGATTGATATGGGGATTCTGTTTTGTTCCATTAGTTGATATGTCTATTATTCTGCCAGTACCAAGCTTTTTTTTTTTTTTTTTTTTTTTTTTTTTTTTTTTGACAGGCAGAGTGGCAGAGTGGACAGTGAGAGAGAGAGACAGAGAGAAAGGTCTTCCTTTTGCCGTTGGTTCACCCTCCAATGGCCGCTGCACGGCGCTGATCCGAAGGCAGGAGCCAGGTGCTTCTCCTGGTCTCCCATGGGATGCAGGGCCCAAGCACTTGGGCCATCCTCCACTGCACTCCCTGGCCACCAAGCTGTTTTTTATTATAACTGCCCTGAAACGTGGCTTAAAATCTGTTATTGTGATCTGTCTAGCTTTATTTTTACTGCTTAAAATTGCTTAAGGGCTGGCGCCGCAACTCACTAGGCTAATCCTCCACTTTGCGGTGCTGGCACACCAGGTTCTAGTCCCGGACAGGGTGCCAGATTCTGTCCTAGTTGCCCCTTTTCCAGGCCAGCTCTCTGCTGTGGCCTTGGAGTGCAGTGGAGGATGGCCCACGTGCTTGGCTCCTGCCTTCGGATCAGCGCAGCGCGCCGGCCTCAGCAGCCATTGGGGGGGTGAACCAACGGCAAAGGAAGACCTTTCTCTCTGTCTGTCTCTCTCTCTCTCACTGTCCACTCTGCTGTCAAAAATAAAAAAAAATTGCTTTAACTATTCAGGGTCTCTTGTGATTCTTATGAATTTTAGGGCCATTTTTTCCACATCTGAGAATGTCTTAGGTGTTTTGATTGGGATCCCATTTAATATGTAAATTGCTTTGGATAGTATGGACATTTTGATTATGTTAATTCTGCTAATTCATGAACATTGAAATTTTTTCTCCCTTTTTTGTGTCTTTTTAAAATCTCTTTCCTTAATGTTTTATAATATTCATTATAGAGATTTTTCATATCCTTGGTTAAATTTATCCCAAGGTATTTAAATTACTGTAACTATTGTGAATGTGACTAATCTTAGAAATTCTTTGTCGGCCGGCGCCGTGGCTCAACAGGCTAATCCTCCGCCTTGCGGCGCCAGCACACCGGGTTCTAGTCCCGGTCGGGGCGCCGGATTCTGTCCCGGTTGTCCCTCTTCCAGGCCAGCCCTCTGCTGTGGCCCAGGAGTGCAGTGGAGGATGGCCCAAGTGCTTGGGCCCTGCACCCCATGGGAGACCAGGAAAAAGCACCTAGCACCTGGCTCCTGCCATCGGATGAGCGCGGCAGCCATTGGAGGGTGAACCAACGGCAAAGGAAGACCTTTCTCTCTGTCTCTCTCTCACTGTCCACTCTGCCTGTCAAAAAAAAAAAAAAGAAAGAAATTCTTTGTCAGCCATGGCATTGTCTGTGTATACAAAGGCTATTGAGTTTTACAGGTTGAATTTATTTCCTACCACTTTGCCAAATCTGCTTATAAGTTCCAATAGTCTCTTAGTGGATTCTTTTGGTTACCCTATATATAGAATCATGTCATCTGCAAATAGGGATAATTTCATTTCCTTCTTTCCCATTTTGTATCTCTTTGATTCTTTTCCTTTTCTTGTCTAATGGCTCTGGCTAAAACTTCCAGGACTATATTGAATAATACTGGTGAGAGTGGGCGTCTTTGTCTGGTTCCAGATCTTATTGGGAATGCTTCCAGCTTTTCCCTATTCAATAAGATGCTGATTGTGGATTTTCCATATATTGCCTTGACTGTGTTGAGTTATGTTCCTTCTAGACCCAATTTGCCTAAGCTTTTCATCATGAAAGGGTGTTGTATTTTACCAAATGCTTTCTCTGCCTCTATTGAGATAATCATATGGTTTTTGTTCTTTAGTTTGTTAATGTGATGTACCACATTGGTTGATTTGCAAATGTTGAACCATCCCTGCATACCGGGAGTAAATCCCACTTGGACCTGGTGAATTATCTTTCTTATGTTGTTGGATTAGTTGGCTGGTATTTTGTTAAAGACTTTTGCATCTATGTTCATCAGGAATATTGGTCTATAGTCTTATTTTCTATGGCTCATTGTTAATTCAGGAGCATATCATTCAGTTTCCATGTGTTTACATATTTTCTAGAGTTTCTAAAGTTGTTAATTTACAGCTTCATTCCATTGTGGTCAGAAAAGATACATGGTATGATTTCATTTATTTTTAAAGAAAGCTGAGACTTGCTTTATGGCCTAGCATATGGTCTGTCCTGGATATAGTTCCATGCACCAATGAGAAAAATGTGTATTCTGTAGCTGTGGGATGAAATATTCTGTAGATATCAGTTAGGTCCATTTGGCCAATAGTATAGATTAGCTCTCTTATTTCTTTGTTGATTTTCCATCTAATTGATCTATCCATTGATGAAAGTGGGGTTTGCAGTCCCCCATTACTATTTTTTTTAAGATTTATTTTATTTATTTGAAAGTCAAGGCCGGCGCCGTGGCTCAACAGGCTAATCCTCCGCCTTGCAGCGCCAGCACACCGGGTTCTAGTCCCGGTCGGGGCGCCGGATTCTGTCCCGGTTGCCCCTCTTCCAGGCCAGCTCTCTGCTGTGGCCCAGGAGTGCAGTGGAGGATGGCCCAGGTGCTTGGGCCCTGCACCCCATGGGGAGACCAGGAAAAGCACCTGGCTCCTGGCTCCTGCCATCGGATGAGCGCGGTGCGCTGGCCGCAGCGCGCCGGCCGCGGCGGCCATTGGAGGGTGAACCAACGGCAAAGGAAGACCTTTCTGTCTGTCTCTCTCTCTCTCACTGTTCACTCTGCCTGTCAAAAATAAAAAAAAAAAAGAAAGTCAGGGTTACACAGAGAGAGGAGAGGCAGAGAGAGAGAGAGAGAGGGTCTTCCCTCTGGTGGTTCACTCCCCAGATGGCCGCAACAGCTGGAGCTGCATCGATTTGGAGCTAGGAGCTTTTTCTGGGTCTCCCACGTGGGTGCAGAGGCTCAAGGACTTGGGCCATCTTCTACTGCTTTCCCAGGCCATAGCAGAGAGCTGGATTGAAAGTGGAGCAGCAGTTAGGTCTTGAACCGGTGCCCATATGGGATGCCAGCACTGTAGGCAATGGCTTTACCTGCTATGCCACAGCACCAGCCACAATAATTTCAAGGTTATTATTGATAAGTAAGTTTTGGTCCTATCATTTCCCCATAAAGGTTCCTATTGTTTGTTTTGGATTTACTTTGAAGCTTTACTAGATGTTTTTTTGCCTTCACATACTTTCACGATGTTGGCCATTTTTCTTTGCTTCTATGTGTGGCATATCCTTAAGCAAGTATCACCACCCAAGCACCTGTTTCAAATTGAATGTCAGCCTTCATAAGCCGGTGCTGTGGCGCAGTGGGCTAACGCCCTGGCCTGAAGCACCGGCTTCCCATATGGGCACCGATTTAAGACCCAGCTGCTCCTCTTCCAGTCCAGCTCTCTGTTATGGCCTGGAAAAGCAGTACAACTAGGCTAATCCTCCACCTGTGGTGCCGGCACCCCGGGTTCTAGTCCCAGTTAGGGCGCCAGATTCTGTCCCGGTTGCACCTCTTCCAGTCCAGTTCTCTGCTGTGGCCCGGAAAGGCAGTGGAAGATGGCCCAAGTGCTTGGGCCCCTGTACCCACGTGGTAGACCAGGAGGAAGCACCTGGCTCCTGGCTTCAGATCGGCACAGCATGCCTGCCATAGCAGCCATTTGGAGGGTGAACCAATGGAAGGAAGACCTTTCTCTCTGTCTCTCTCTCTCACTGTCTAATTCTGCCTGTCAAAAAAAAATGGCCCAAGTCTTTGGGCCTCTACACCCACGTGGGAGACCCAGAAAAAGCTCCTGGCTCCTGGCTTCGGATTGGTGCAGCTCTGGCCTTTGCGGCCAATTGGGGAGTGAACCAGCAGATGCTCTCTCTCTCTCTTTCTCTCTCTCTCTCTCTCTGCCTCTCCTCTCTGTGTAACTCCGACTTTCAAACAAACAAATAAATTTTTTAAAAAATCAGCCTTCAGTGTGTAAAATAATTTCTTTGTAATTAGGCAAACTGCAGCAGAAGAGTCGTATCAGTTGCTTCTTTCTTTCTGGGGAAGTCAGCAGAACATCTGCATGCCATTTGAGAGGTAGAACAAGAGAAAAGCAGTCTTTTCTATACCAAATCATGGAGGTAATGTGCAGAGAAGAAAAATCCACATTTCAAGAACAAGGAAAGTAACTGGATAAAGGAACCAGGACCACCACTCTAGGAGTCAACACAGAAATATTTGAGAAATACTGAGTTCAGAATATTGTTTTCGAGATGAATAAAAAGCACCTAAATGTCAAGGAAAATGTTCTTCCTGTGATAAGGAGTCTTACAAGGCCCATTTGCTACACTTGGCCTCTGGGGGACTATGTGCCCTCAGCGGAAGGCCAGCAGGCCATGGCGTGCCTCACTCTGCATCTCGCTCCTTCTTCCCACTACATTATTGAGTCAGTCACCCTAGGCTTGCCTTTATTTAGAAGCCATATGAAATGTAGATAGAGCAGAGAAAATCCAACTTCTTGCTGGAAAACAGCTAAAAGCATATGTTCCCAGGCCATCACTTCTTTATGACACTACAGCCATGCAGAGCAATGCAGGGGGGTACCTGGACCATAACAAATTGGGTGTATTCAAAGAGGTTCAGGCAAGAGGAAATGTTTAGAGGCAAGAAGCAGAGTACATCAGATACTTTGAAACAAAAAAACAATCCTTGGCTACTATGATTAATAACCAGAGTGATGAGGAAGGAAATAGGGTCTGGGGAGAACACCAAGAGGGAAACTCAGAAGAAAACTGTTAAAACTGCTAAAACTGTTCTACTTGCTTGAAAATGCCACTTTAGAAAGCAGCTAGCTCAAAGACAACCTACCTACATGCATAACCAACCCAGGCCAAACCCAGGGAGAGAACAGCTAAGGCTGATCTTGAGAAACATGTGTCACTGCGTCAGAAAACCCCTGACCAAATTCCCAAAGATATCTCTCCGCCCAGGACAACAACATCCCTCCACCCAAGACCTCTGGCCAGAGTCTCTCTAACATCCCCTCGCCAAAAGCATCTGGCCAGAGCCTCCCTGGCAACAACTTCTCCTCACCTATCTAAAAATAGGCTAAAAATTAACAGTCCATATGAAACTTGGGGCCCTGCATTTTCTCAGAGGCTGCTCCTACAGTCTTACGGAGTGTACTTTTGCTTTGCAGCCCTGGGAGGAGGCTCTGAGCCAGGTCTTTGTTAGAGTTCTCAGAGGCCTGCTTTCAGCCTCTTTGTGAAGAGTGCTTGCTTGCTATAATAAATCTTTGTTGCCTATACTTGCTGTCCCATGAGCAATTCAAAGTGAATCTTGTTCAATGGTCTGAGACTCAAAGAACCTGTCCTTCCCACCTACAACAGTAACATTGGTCCAAGGTTGAACAGGCGTTGCTGGGAGGATGGCCTTGAAGAAGCACTTTTCCCCTAAGGTTGTAGTGGCCTCTGTATAAGCTGTGTCTTGTGGGGAAATTAGGCACAGGAGGCAATTCAAAGATGGCGCCTGCAGGGAAATTAAGCACACGTGGCAATTCAAAGATGGCGCCCAAAGAAGTAAGGTGGGCAGTACCCAAAGTTGTTTACCACCAAAGCTGATTGGCCGTGCAGCATCAGGGGAGGTGATGACAACTGATGAGTGTACAGACATATGACTGGTCCTGTAGAAAATCACCCCGTAAAATGACCTTTTAAGTTGGTCCTTATGCCCTGCCCCAGTAATCCTGCGGTCTTGTGCTTTGTGCTTTAAAAGGCTTTGCTATACGTGCAATAAACGGAGTTCTTGCTTGCTTGACTTGACTCCCTACTGCGTCTGACTGTCTCTGGGATCGGGAGGCTGGGAACGGGCGAGCAGTGCACTTACCTTTCTTCAGACCCAGTCCATCCTCATTCGGGTGGACTAAGACCCAGCAGTGTCTCTGGCAGGGTCTCTTGTGACAGCCACCATCAGCAATCATGCATAAGAACTTAATCTTGGGGCCAGCGCTGTGGCGCAGTGGGTTAACGCCCTGGCCTGAAGTGCTGGCATCCCTGGCTGCTCCACTTCCAGTCCAGCTCTCTGATGGCCTGGGAAAGCAGTAGAGGATGGCCCAAGTCCTTGGGCTCCTGCACCTGCATAGAAGACCCGGAGGAAGCTCCTGGCTCTGGCTTCAAATGGGCACAGCTCTAGCCATTGCGGCCATCTGGGGAGTGAACCAGCAGATAGAGAACCTCTCTCTCTCTCTCTCTCTCTCTCTCTCTCTCTCTCTGCCTCTGTGTAACCATTACTTTCAAATAAATAAATAAATCTTTTTTTTTTTAAAGGAACCTAACCTTGACAACCTCCTACTTTTATTTTACTTGTTGTCAGGGTTGACACAACTGACCATCTTGATTCTGACAACTTTCACATTCCTGTCACAGGACCAGGTGAATGAGTTCCGGCCAATGGAGCATGCAAAGGTGCTTGTGCCATCTGTAGTCCCAAAAGCACAAAAAGGATTGAGAGGAGTTGGTGCTGTGGGGTACTCGGTAAAGATGCCGCCTGCAGTGCTGGCATCCCATATGGGTGCCAGTTTGAGTCCTGGCTACTCCACTTTCAATCCAGCTCTCTGCTGTGGCCTGGGAAAGCAGTAGAAGATGGCCCAAGTCCTTGGGTCCCTGCACCCATGTGGAAGACCCAGAAGAAGCTCCTGGCTCCTGGCTTCAGATGGGCTCAGTCGGCTCCAGCCGTTGTGGCCATTAGGAGAGTGAACCAGTGGATGCAAGACCTCTCTCTCTCTTCCTCTGCCCGTCTATAACTCTGCCTTTCAAATAAATTTAAATCTTTTTAATCAAGAATTCAGAAATGAATGATTTGCCACTGCAGGCATTGTGACAGAGCATGTTAAGCTGCCACTTGGGATGCATGCACCCTGTACTGGACAGAGGGCTAGTTTGAATCCTGCCTACTCTACTTCTGGTCCAGCTTCCTGCTAATGTGCTCCCTGGGAAGCAGCAGGTTGTGGCCCAAGTCCTTGGGACCCACCACATTTATGAGAAACTCTGATGGAGTTCCTGGATCCTGGCTGCAGCCTGGCCCAGTCCTGGCTGCTGTGGGAAGCCTTTGGGACATATCTCAGAAGATACACTACACACTTCACACACACACACACACACACACACACGAGACATACCCCAAGGTGCACACAGATATAAATAGCACACCTTACACATGATACACCTCATATACACCCACCTCAAAAATACAAACACACCTCACAGACACACATCACACACCACACAACCTCAGACACCTCACACATGACACATCTCACAAGACATACATACACCTCAGATGCATACCACAAACACACACACATCAGACATACACACAACATGTGACACCCCTCACACCTTACAGATACACAACATAGCTCAAAAACTCTCAACATACTTCACAGACACACCTCACACATGACACATGTCACACATACATCCATTGGCACACACCTCAGACATACTCTACACATGACCTACCTCACATGTACACCTCAAAAACACAATATACTTTGAAAACACATTTCACAAATCATGTACCACAGTCTCACAAACACCTTACACACCACATGACACACCTCATACATTTGACCCACCTCATAGACACACAAACCTCACAACCACACTGCGCATGTCACAACCACATGTCACACACCTCATAGTGTTGAATCCGAATTTCCCAATCAATGCACAAGGCACAGTCACAGATGCAAAAGCAGAGGTTTATTTGTTATCAGCCAGCTGGGACCCCCTACCCACACACAGCCATTTAGCAGTGCACAGGCAAAAGGCCCCCTCCTTTCCATAAGAGAGGTTTTTATAGCCTCATACTTACAAGGGTGCACGTCATCTCGTGCATAGGTTACCTTCTTATTCTCTATATGGCAAGATATTGGGACCCAACATGTTCATTGGTTCATTTATATGTAAAGACTATGTACCTTATGTGGCGGGATGTGGTGGGTGGAATGAGAAGGCCATGCCAAAATGGCTGCCGGCAAGCCAGCGTCAGTTACTCAGGAATGGCTTTGACACCCACCTGGCAACAGAGCCGGCCTGGCAACAGGCTGTGATTGGTTGGGGCACAGATGCCCCTTGACCGGATTGGCTGGTCTTGGCTATATAAGCTGCTGTACCAACTGAAATAAACGAGTCTGCGGGCTGCTCGCCTCAGGCCGGCTTTCATCCGGCTTTCATCCGACTACGTGCCTCTTGCCCCCGCCACGCTCCTCTTCTCAGAACGAATCCACTGCAACATTGTTGAGAAATCAACTGCAACAGCGGGAAGGCCACACAAAGGAGATGGCATGGGGAGAAACTGGCGGGAAGCATCCGGTCATAAATTCCAGGGGAGCATAGCAGGCAAGCAAGCAGCCAGAGTACAGAAGTGGAACCGGCATTTAGCAAGCTAGGGACCCCAACTCCTACAACAGAAACACACACACACATCCCGCACACCTCAAACAACTCAGAACAAACCTGCCCTTCACAGATACACACACCCCTCCGATGCAACCCACACACAGCACACACCCCCAAAACACACACGCGCTTGTGACAGACTTTCCTCTTTTGCCTGGGCTCTCCCTAATGGCCCAAACTCAAAAACCTATGCCTCCCCTGTCCCTTTCTTGGAAACCCCTCAGTCTTGGGCTTTATCAACCAGTCGGATCTTGTTTGAGCCCTGGCTGGAGGAGCGCCGGTCGCGCATGCGCAGAGGGAGCCCAGGCCCGGGGTCGGCGCCGCGCAGGACCTGGGCACGCGCAGAAGGAACGCTTGGCCCCAGATCCCTGGAGCGGGGGCGGCTCCTCGGTGTGCGGGTCGCTGGACGCTGGGGCTCACGACTCCGGGGAGAAGCGGGTCTGTGCGTGGCAGAGCCGCCGGCACCCTTACCCTCGGGCGGAAGACCCGCAGGAGTCATTGGCCGCGGCGCCAGGCGGGACGCTCAGCCTGGGTTCTGCCGCAGTGAGGGGCGACTGAGGGCGGCGAAGCGGAAAGGGCCGGGCAGGGGTGGCGGGGGCTTGCGGGGCCCCGGGGTGGAGGCGGAGGCCCTGGGGAGGCAGCACGCGGGGCCGCTCAGTCCGCGTCCGAGGGAGGGAGGAGGCGCGCAAATTGTTCGGGGGCTGCAAGTTCCTTTTGTGACCAAATCCTGCCCTTCGAACACAGAAACCGTGCTTTGTGCCAGGAATGCAGACTGCCGGGAAACAAACGCCGGGGGAGACCGGCCCTGGCGTGCGCACCGCTGTCTGAACCCTCACTTGCAGCACCGCTAGTGAGAGCCGAGCTGAAGAGACGTGGGATGTGTTAGCGCTGTGTGCGATTTAGGTAACAACCTTACCTCGCTGCTTCTACACATGATTCCCATGGAGATTCTCAGAGCATCTCACATTTTCCCAAGTGAAATTTCATAATTTGGAGAACCTTACTGAACAACAGCTTGTAAGAGCCATGACGAATTGCTGATTTAGTGAATGTAGCGGTGGTGATCGGGTAAATTATTGATAATTCTCAGCATTCTGCGTTACTATGTATTGAAAATGATTCCTACCATTTAGAAAAATGTAAAAATGATTATTTTGATGAACGTATTTGGAGAAATACGTTAGCAAAATTAGCAAAAAGTGCTAATTAGGGGACTTGAGGTTGAGTGCTGCTTAAATTTCTCATCAAGCATATAGAAAGAGAAAATCCTCAAGTGCAAGGCCCCTTAGTTAGGGGCTGCAGTTCTGCAGAGCATCACTAGGGGGCCCGGTTTCCTCCCAGTCACTAGGCTTTTCTCTAAGGCCCCTGGGGTGACTGGCCAGCCTGGGCATTTCACTTTTGTGGAAGTTACCCTCTAGATATGCTTGGTCGGGCTGGGACCATCTGGAAGTTGACAGGAGGCCCAGGTCATGAAGATAAGAGCACCATACTATTCTTGCAGATGGTTTACAGATAGGCACCCTACAGACCGCTGTGTAGTAACTGCCCAGTCTGTTCCATTTGCCACTCTTTTGAGTGCCTCTCTCTTTGTGGTTTCCTGTAGTCTGCTTGTGTGTTATGTGGAAATTAATTTCATCATTAAAGACTTATCTGTTATATATACAGTGTTTCCCGACATTATAGTTGAAGAGAGAAGACAAATACCTATACTGGAATGTCCTATTTGCTGAACACCAAGATGCTCTGGCAGTGAAATCAGCAAAGTGAGTTCTCACTGAGTGGCTCGAATCATGTGATACAGGACAAGTGCATCTGAGCAGTGTGACTGCCAAGGGGTGAGCACGTGTCTCATATTTAAGACCAGCAGCCCCCACTTCCTGCTGTTTCAAACCTGAGTCCTTAGTTACAAACTTTGGTAGCGCTGCAGTGTGTACCTTAGCGTTCTGTCAGACTCAGCTCCAACTTTGCCTTACAGGTGTTTACTTTCCCTGCTGGCAAGCCTAACCTCTGGGCTTCAAGACTTTGGGAGTCAGAAATTGTTGCATTTCAGCCTGGAAGAGCTTGGATCTTTCATCTAGCCAATGATGCCTGCAGTGCTGGAACATCCCCTCATGCTTAGGACTCCATCCCCTTGGCACACAGGGACCTGTACATACCCACTTGTGTCCTTTTGAGACACCCTTCACTGATTTGGCAGCAACAGAGGACAAAATAACAGAATTGGCCCACAAGGGAGTTCAAGGGTAAAAGAGTGGAAGTTGCCCCATATGGGAAAATTTTGTCCCCTTTTGACCAGGTGGAGCCATTTGATAGTCTTCATGAACTGTTGACTCTGAAAGATGGTAGACAGAAAAAGAATACAATGTGCTGTAACCAAATAACAACATCTCTAGCTTTGCAAGAGTCCTTTAGAGCTCACAGGCCAAGACCAGGGGTGAGGAAGCAAATCAGGGAACAGACTGGCACAATTGGACATGATGCTGCCATTAGAAAGGAGGTACAGATTCAAGGCTTGTAAACCAAGGACACAGTCGTTGGTGAGAGATCATTTCTCTATCAAGTTGGGCACAAATCTAAACTGTTAATGAAAGTGTTATGTCAACGTTGGGGTTTCTAGCAGACATGGGAGAGCCCCAGGGTCAAAGCTGCATTCAGTCATATGGGGCCGACATGGTACAGCAGGTTAAGCTGCTGCTTACAAAGCCAACATACATCAAAGTGCTGGTTTGAGTCCCAGCTGCCCTGCTTCCCATCCAGCTTCCTGCTGGTATGCCTGGGAAGGCAGCAGAGGATGCACTTGTGCCTCTGCCACCCACGTGGGAGACCAGGAAGCGGTTCTTGGCTCCTGGCTTTTGCCTGGCCCAGGCCTAGCCTGCTGAAGCCATTTGGGGAGTGAACCACTAGATGGAAGATCCATAGCACTCTCACTCACTCTCTCCCTGCCTCCCATTTATCGTCCTTTACATAAATCCTTTTTTAAAAAAAATAACAGTCACAAAGTTTTTAAGGTAATTACACAAATACCCCTAGGAATTGTAAACAAATCCACCATAGCTCAAAATATGGTAACAGAGTAAGTGTTGAAAAATCATTTAATTCCCAACATCACTCAGTGTGTTTATTTTCAATTATCAGCCAAAGGAGCAGAGAAAAACAAGTTTTGCAGCATTGTGCAGTCCAGCATAGTGTCCAATGACATGTAGCCATGACATGTAACACTGTCTCAGAGCTGCCTTGCCAGCATCTCCTGGCTGCACAACAGCAAAGACAGGAAGAGGAGGGGCTGCCCTACCTCGGCCTAGAGCCTGGTTCCCATGGAGCCCAGTTCTGGTGGCAAAGCTGATGTCCTGAGGCTGTGTCATGGGAGTACAGTGGGAGCCCCAGAGTGGTCGTTCCTGGATTCTGTCACCACCTTCACCAGGCTGCCTTGTCCCAATCTGTCCCGAGTCCTGTGCTTTCCCACTTGATGTTTAGGATCCACGCTTGAATGTGCTCTTCCAGAGTTTCAGTTTCTGTTCCTGCTGGATCAAAAATACATATTTGAAACATTTTCCTCATGCAAGAAGAGTAAAATATGAACTTAGTAGAACGCATGGGGACATAGTGTTTAGAATCAATCCTTTCAAAAACAGTTTTACAGAGATATAACTCTGTACCACAAACTTTACCCATTTAAAGTTTGTATTCCAGTGGTTTAGGCATATGCAGAGTTGGGACATAGTTATCACAGTCTAATTTTAGAACATTTTCTTTAAACTCCCCTAAAAACCCACACTCATTAGCAGTCACTTCCCAGTTCCCTTTCCCAGGCCCCTGACAACCACTAACCTACTTTTTTCTGTCTGCATGGATTTTTGCCTGTTCTGGGCATTTCACAAGAAAGGAATCACACCAAGTGGCCTTTGGATCTGGTTCCCACCACATGGTGCAGCCCGTATCCACACTTCACATTTGATTTTAGCCAAAAG
Source organism: Sylvilagus floridanus (assembly GCA_949820135.1). Classification (NCBI taxonomy): domain Eukaryota; kingdom Metazoa; phylum Chordata; class Mammalia; order Lagomorpha; family Leporidae; genus Sylvilagus; species Sylvilagus floridanus. The sequence goes on along the minus strand of OX463230.1, from coordinate 133,580,569 downwards.
GCCAAGAGAATGATTGTATCCACACTTGATTCTTGAGATGGTGGCATGGGATGTCACTCAAACTCCAAGGCTCTAATTCTTGTGGCAGAGGCATAAGGAGAAGGAAAAACTCAAATTTACTGTTTGCCAAGTCAGGGCCAACACTGTCTTTTGTCATGGTTAACTCATTTGGTCCCAACATGAGTCCTAGGAGATGGTCCGCACTCCATCTACAACTAGAAAACAAGGCCCTGGGTTTAGTTCCAAGCAGTAGAGAAGCCTGGGAGACCTGGAGCAGGCCTGCCCTGTGCTCCCACTATTGCACAATTTAGCAGAAGCTGATCACTTAAGGATTTACTGTAGCTCCTCTGTCTCATTTTTGTTTTCTTTCTCACAGATGTGGTAGGTTACTGGGTTGGGCTCTCGTCAAGAATGATGCATAATTCCAGGCTACCGAGGGCTCCATTGGAGCTCAGGACAGCAGTGATTTTAATAAGATCCTTTCCTAATTCAGTGAAAATAGTTGCCAAATTAGTATTTTCTCACTTTGGGAGTGGGCATTTGGCCTAACACTTAAGTCACTGGTTAAGACAGCAATGTCCCATAACAGAGTCCCCAGGATGGAGTCCCAGCTCCACTCCTACTCCTACTTTCTGCTAAATGCACCCTGACAGGTAGCAGCTGATGCCTTACATAGATGGGTCCCTGCCACCCACGTGGGAGACCTGAGTTGAGTTCCTAACTCTTGACTTTGGCCTGGCCCAGCTCTGGCTGTTGGGGACATTTAGGGAGTGAACTGTTGAATGGGATAGCTCTGCCTACCTCTTTCTTTATCTCTACCTTTCCGATAAAGAACTTAAACTTTTAAAACCTTAAAAAAATGTTGGGATACTTTGAAGTTAAACTAGAGTGCCACTACCCTCAGCAGACAAAAGCTGCTGAGGATAGGGTAAAGGCACCTGGGCTATTCTAGACAGGGTGAGTTTTTCTGCCAAGTCCATGGAATGTGAATTGCAGCTGTGCAGGACCTCAGAGGTCCCAGGAGTGGGCGGTGGGCATCCGATCCGAGGGTGGAGCCAGCTTGGCACTGAGGGTTTCTCAGGGTTCTCATAGGATTTGGGTCCTAGAAAGCTGAGTTATTTCCTTTCCTAAGCCCACATATCTGAAATCACCTGCTCTGGTTTTCTTTCTAAAGGGAAGAAACCTACCCTGAAATGTGTACTGCTATCTGCTACCTCAGTGTGGACGCTGGGAGGCACTTCAGGCAAGGCATCCACCCCGGCTGGGCTCCCAGAGAAGGAGGTTTGTCACCTAGGTGTTCCAGGGCCTGGGCCTGCCCCCTCTTCCTCCCTCACAGACAGGAAGAGCCAAAGAACCTAAAGCACAACACCACAGGCTGTGACAAGGCTGTCTCCAGGTTTTGAGACTCAGACGTGGCCCCTACTGCAGTGCAGGGACAGCAAGTTGGCAGCTGTCCCTTGGTTCTTGGTGGTTTCCATTTCTGCCTTTTCAGAAAGGGAGAAAGCGCTGGGCGGCTGAGGACCTCGCCCGGCAGGGGGGCACCGTGAGTCTTCTATGCACCCTGCAGGCCTGTGCAGAGCAAGGCCTGTAGGCAGCTGGCAGAGCAGGCTCTGTCCAGATAGCCTTGGGCTGGAGCTGCAGCTGCTAGAGACCTTTTTTGTCTATGGCTTCCGTTTTCCATTTATTTAACTTATCCCACCCTCCTTGCTCTAGGGCTTTATCTGTTTCCTGTTAATAAAGCAATAAAGTGGGGAGAGAGAGTCAAAGTAAATAAATGAAGGATGGGTTTGAAGCATACACTCTAAGCATTTTCTTGACATTTACTAAGAAACAACCCAACACTATGAAAAAGGGAAAAGTAAGGAAACACAAATGAAGAGCCAGAGAGGAGAGCAAGCACTCTTCTCATGTCCGGAATGGACAAACAGGGTTAGGGTTAGGGCCTAACCAAGACCCGGTTTAAAAGCAAAATTACACTATTCTGCTTATAAGACAGACAACCTAAAATGAAATGATGCCCAAAGCATGCCAGGAACACGTAATTGGAGGCAGCCTCTCAAAAATTTAGAGGAACTGAACACTGAGACCCCCCATGGAGCATGGGCCCAGACACAGACCCTTGCCCAGCAGGGAGGATTGTTGGAGGCGCTCTTCTGGCTTTCCAAGGAGCTGTATGGGGCTTCCTGGGCACGGGGCCATCAAGACAGAATGGAGGCACTGCTGGGCCAGGTCAAGGGTGGGGGGTGGAGGGTGCAGCAGTAACCCCTGGAGAGCAACCTATGTGAACAGCCTTAAAGGCGATTGAGCTTGTAATAAACCTGGAAAAAATAAAATTTGATCTCTAATTTATATAACATAAAAACTCCATACTTATTAGACAGAAAGCTAATCAAGAAAACCACAAATACTAGGAGAATATGTTCATAGGCTTAAATCTTGCAGGAGCCCTCCCATGTAGGACAGAAGAACCAGCTGCCTGGATGGGCTTTTGCAGAGCAGTTAGCGGCTGCCAGGATGCCCACATCCCATCTTGGAGTCCCTGGGTTTCAATCCTGGCTCCACTTCTGCATTCCAGCTTCCTGCCAGTGTGCACCCTGGGCAGCAGCAGGTAATGGCTCAATTACTGGATTCCTTGACACCCACTTAGGAGATCTGGATTGAGCCCTGGCCTGGCCCAGTCCTGGCTGTTGTAGCATTTGGGGATCTCTTTCTCTCTGTCTCCCTCCACCCTCCTTTTAAATAAATTAAATTTTAAAAAATTTTAAGAATTACTTGCCACAGAGGAAAGTACTGGTTTACAACCTAAAAATAAATGTTAGTAGAATAGTAAATAACAACATGGTACAGAAGACCCATCACATCAATCATAAGGGTAAATATTTTCAGCACATGGACAGCTACTGCCTCTTAATAACTGAAAGAAATGCTTCATAGGACACTGATCAAAGATATGAACAGACAGTTCATAGAGCAAGATATGATGGCCCAAAACTTAAAAGCACATGTACCACTCATTTGTTGGCAAATGGGAGAAAACAAGTACTTTGACACCACTGTAAATAGAGATGCAGATTGCTAGTACCTGTTGCAAATTTAAATATGTGTACCTGTTGATTTAACAGTTTTGCTTGTAGGAATAGAAGTTACAGAAATATGTACATGAGGAGATATCAACAGACTAGTTTCCTTTGGAACAGTGAAAAAAAAAAACAACCTAAATTTCTGTCACATGGGGGTTGGTGCAGAGCCAAGGCCCATCTGTGAGGAGACTCCATAACTGCTATAAAGGGAAGGGGAGGCCTTTTTGCACTGGCATGAGACTTTTCCATGATACGTTATTGAGTGAAATGAGGAATTTCCAGAAACTTCAGAGTGTGATCCCATTTTAAAATAACTATATCTGTGTCTATATAGAGAGATACACATAATGAATAGACATTACAGTTCCCACCCGAGCTGCTAAGAGGTTACTTCTAGAAAGTTCTGCCTTTTTTTAAATGAGCAAATATTTTATTACAATTAAGATCTGAAGTGGAATGTTCAAGTATTTAATGTAAATTCCAAGATAAATTAGATTTTCTTAATGAATTAGTAACCACTGCTTACTAGCTACACATCTTTGCAAAGGTGCTTGTCCCCACCCCACCACACCCCACCTCAGAATTCTATAAGAATTGTTCAAGCAGAGAATTGGGAAGGCTAGGAGGTCACAGTAAGCATAGAAGGAAGCTCAGTGGGGGCCATTGCCAACCCCAGTGCCCTGGGGGAGAGCAGAACTGGTGCCAATTGGGGGAGGTCCTGGCCTGGCTCGGGTAGGCGTCTGTGGTCCAGGAACATGCAGGTAACGTTGACTCCTGTGCATTTTCCCCTGTGATGGGTGGTATTTCAAGGAAAGCTATCTGGAAATGCTGCTGGCCATGAAGCTGTAAATACAGAGGAACGAGGGTGACGGAAGATTTTCAACCCTGCTTAATTTGATTTATTGGACATTTACAAGCATGATAATTCATGGTAAAATTTAATGTCATTTCTTCTCACGCAGAATTTAGGTTTTGCCAGCAATGTGGGTAAGACAAGGAGGGTGAGTCTAGAGTTTACAGAATCCAGCAAACCCTTTTGCCACCCTGGCCATTCTGTGTGGGACAGCTAATTCAGGATGGACACAATCCAGCCAGTGGGACAGCTAGTGTTGTGCCAAATTATTGTTTTCACCAAATCTTTCCCTCACAACTTATCATCCATCAACTAAGTTTAGCTTTAGCTTTTAAGCTTGTAAGGGAATAGTGGATGGATGCATCAGTTGAGTCGTTGTCCTGTGTCTTTTACTATTAGGATGTGGCCATTTGGCACTGGCCTGTGAACAATGGAATGAGGTTCCCTCACACTGAAGGCAGGCAATGTGGTACTGGATGCGTTTGAGTACAGTGGGAAGTACAGTGGGAATTTGAAATAGCCATAGATTCAGGACAGAGCCCCAGGCGCCTTTATGCATAGAGTACCTGCGTTTTTGGAGGTGTCCATCTTGAGCCCTGCCCGGCCTCCACGCTGCCTGTATGTACAATGCCACAGCTCAGCCTTTGAGACACCCTCTGGGGCGATTTTGTTTTCTTTTTGTGCTCTTTTCCTGGTTTAGACTCCAGAACAGAGCACACGTTTTTCCTGAAAGACCAAGATAGTTAGGGCATATGTCAGGGCCCAGCAGCTTCGGGGACTGCAGGGTTTGCACTTGGCATGACCGTGGACAAGTGCAGAGCAAACCCACGGGCAGGTGCTGGCTCCAGGGTGAGCTCTCAGCTGCTCTGGGGACCACACAGCCACTGTGGGAGGGACAGAGCAGGGCTCCTGAGGTGGGCACTCATGCCTCCCCAAAGAAGGGTGTCACAGGCCACCTGAGGAGTGCCTGCTGGGAGTTGACCCAGGCTGGATCTTGGAAGGGTTCCTGACTTATCTTGAAGATAGTCCATGACTTCAGACCACACTCACACAGTTTAGAAAGAACACTGAGGACATGGCGGAGGATGACTGGTGACAATGAGAAGGGACGGCACTGTGGGAGCACCGAGGGGCAGGAGCGCAGCATGGATTTCAAGGGCAGCGACACTGGAACAGAGACCTGGGTTGAGCAGGTGTGGACCCCTTCCTGGAACAGTGTTCCTGGAACACCTCGGTATAGTATTAGGCACTTGGACTGTGCCAGGCCCCATCGTAAACACCCCTCACTTTTATTTTTCAAAATGTATTTGTGTGGTAAGCAAACAGAAAAAAGATGGACATCTTCCATTCAATGTTTCACTCCCCAGTGCCTGAATGGGCTAAAGCCAGGAGCTGGGAACTCACTCCAGGTCTCTCAAACAGGTGGCAGGGCCCCAGCTAAGCCCTCATCACTGCTACCTAGGGTGTCCATTAACAGGAAGCTGGAGTCGGAAGGGGAACCAGAGCATGAACCCGGGCACTTGGACAGGGGATGCAGAAGTCCCAAGTGGCTTCCTAACCACTGTGCCAAACACCCATCCCTGCATTCGTGCTTTTTACTCCCCCCAAAAAGAAGCATTGCTGCCAGGAAAACCACACTTCACTGCAGTACACATGCACTTGAGAGTCACTGAGGTGGGTACGTGGTGTGTGTGGATAGTGTGTGGTGTGTACTGTACGTGTATAGGTGTTTGGTTGTGTAGTATATGTGTGTGGTGTGTGTATGTGTGTGGTATATATGTACTGTGTGGAAAGTATGGTGTACTGTGTGTGCTGTGTATTATGTGGTAGGTGTGTGTGATATTGTGTTCGTGCTGTGTGTATGATTGTGTGTGCTTGGTGTGTAGTGTTACTAGGATAAATAAAATACAGTTCTCTCATTTAATCCTGATAATAATTTCAACAATAGGATCTTGTGCCTTACTACAGCTAAGACCTTGCCTGGCGTCACTGAACCCATTCATGGTGGAACTGGAATGGGTTTGGGTCATGGTGAGATGTGTGGGTCCTCTGGCCAGCTCGTGGTTGGAGTGGCCACAGGGTTTACGGTGGGATCTATGGCCTAATGGGCACCATCTACAGTGCTGAATTGTGGCCCAGGGATGGGGCTAAGGGCCAAACAGGGAAGAGGGCAGGATTAGGGAGGTGGAAGCATGAGAGAAAGTGGATAAAGAGAACAAGGAGCGAGTGGATGTGGATTAAATGCCACAGAAGGGTCAAGTATCAGACTGGGTCTGACAAAACCGGCATTTTGTAGATCAGAAACAGTGGAACATCAACAACTTCACTCAGTGTAAGAAGAGTAGGACTGGAGAGTCCATGTGGACATTAGTGTCTAAACGTGTCCATTTCATGTCGGCTACAACAGCATGTGCTTGGAATTAATACACAGACCCAGTGATACGGGCTGATTACATTGTGTGGGTTTAGCTGTGATGAACCCCGTAACATGATATTCAAGAAAAAAAAGTCGTGTCTAATGTCAGGGTTAAAAGATTACTGTGAGGTAACTTTATTTTTCTTATTTTTATTTTTTGACAGGCAAAGTTAGACAGTGAGAGAGAGACAGAGAGAAAGGTCTTCCTTTGCTGTTGGTTCACCCCGCAAATGGCTGCTACGGCCAGCGCACCGCGCTCATCTGATGGCAGGAGCCAGGTGCTTCCTCCTGATCTCCCATGCAGGTGCAGGGCCTAAGCACTTGTGCCATCCTCCACTGCACTCCCAGGACACAGCAGAGAGCTGGACTGGAAGAGGAGAAACTGGGACAGAATCCAGTGCTCCGACCGGGACTAGAGCCCGGTGTGCCGGCGCCGCAGGCGGAGGATTAGCCAAGTGAGCCACAGCACTGGAGGTTCAACTTTAATCACTCTTAGCACATTTCTCTAGACACAGACTGTGCCCACTGGGAAGTGCAGAGGGAGGACAGAAGCTGTGGCCTGTGCTCTCCTGCGCCCTTGAAGTGGTATGCACTGTGCTGTCATGGGTGTGCCTCCTCTGGGTTCCTTCTGTCCTCTCTGGATTTCATTCGTAGTAGGGAGCTCTCTTTATTTGGTGTTTTGGAGCCTTCTTCTCTTTCAGGATGAGAACTCCTCCCTGATCCACACTCACATGTCATGGCCTTATGTGCCACGTTCTCCACGTGACAGGTCAGGCTCTGCCCTGGTAACCGCATTTGCAGCAGGTTTGAAGAACAACCAGTCTGGGAAGGCCCAGAAGCAGTGCGGTGTTTTATGTGTCTCATGTTTTATTTTTTTTCAATATTTTATTTATCTGAAAATCAGAGTGACAGAGAGAGGACAGATAGACAAACAGATCTTCCATCCTCTAGTTCACTCCCCAGATGGCTGCAACAGCTGGAGCTGGGCTGGATCCAAAGCTAGGATCCAGGAGCCTCTTCCAGGTCCCCACAAGGGTACAGGGACCCAGGCACTTGGGCCATCTTCTACTGCTTTTCTATAGCAAGGAGCTGGATGGGAGTAGCTGAGACTCAAACCGGCACCCACATGAGATGCCAGTACTGAAGGCGGCAGCTTTACCTGCTACGCCACAATGTCAGCCTCAGATCTTCAATTTTTTAACAATATTTTGTAATTTTCAGTGTAAGTTTTACATTTTAAAAATGTATTCCTATGTATTTCTTCTTTTTTTTTTTTCAGAAGAAGATTCATTTATTTATTTGAAGGGCAGAGTAACAGAGAGAGAGGGAGAGAGACAGAGAGACAGAGACAGATCTTCCATCTGTTGGTTCACTTCCCAAATGGCTGCAACAGCTGGGGCAGGGCCAGGCTGAAGCCGGGGTTCAAGGAGTTCCATCCGGGTCTCCTACCTTGGTGGCAGGGTCTTGGGCCTTGTTCTGCAGCTTTCCTAGGTACATTAGCAGGAAGCTCAATTGGAAGTGGAGCAGCCAGGACTCAAACCAGTGCTCATATGGGATGATATCCTCACAGGCAGCAGCTTAACCCACTGTGCCACAATGCCAGCCCCAATATTTATTCTTTGTGATACTTTTGTGAATGGAATTATTTTCTTAGTTTCATTTTCTGATTGTTCGTTGCAAATGTATAAAAATACAATGGATTTGTGTGTTTGTGGTCTTGTATTCTCCAACCTGTTGAATTTGTGTATTCATTTTTAGTGAATGCAAGCTCACTTATTTGTGAAGAGTTGATTCCTTGCTTCCCGGTGTCCATGTTGTTTGTCTTCATGTCCAGGCAGCCTTGCTCTTCTCCACACTCCACTGCAAGTGGAACGGCCCTGAGGGATTAGGGGCCACACGGCACGGCATTCCCAGCCTGCCTCCTCTCGGGTGGCATCTCAGTACCCTGGAGTTGGGCATAGGACAGGAGCAACCTCCCCTGAGGGATACGCCAGCTCCGCACTCCATGGTGTTGGGGACCATAGGTCCTCCCAGTGTGGGCCCCCTGCCTCGGGTTCGGGGCTCCAGTATCCCTAGCAAACCCGTGGCAGGACCCAGATTAGGGCCTCCTCTCTAGGGATGTGGGCCGAGCAGAACACAGGTGTCTCCCACACGCCTGGGACAAGAGATGCTCAAGTCCTGCCCCAGGAAGAGAACCACCGTCTGGTTGCTGGTAGAGATGGAGCCCGCGTTCTCATTCTCGGCTCAGCCCCTGCAGTGGCACCTGCTTCCTGAGCTGGGGACAGGGAGGGAGGGGCAGGCTTCAGTTCAGAGCTGGGGGTGCTGCTGTTCTTGACAAGCTATGGTGGGTGTGTCCTCAGGACCACATTCAGAGACCTCAAAGCATTGTTTTTAGAGGCTGCTCACCAGTGTCTCTGGGGAGAGATCTTGGCCCTCCCATGTAGTACCTGGAGGCCCCAGCTCCAGCTGACTCAGCGGAGATTCATTCAGCACAGGTGTCAGTCTCGGGCTGAGAGCACTGTTAGTCTCTGTTTTGTTTTTTAAACTTGAATGATCATTTCACACATGATTTTATTTGTAATAAAATGCTCTTCCACAGGCAAATGGATTCACCAACTGAGGGTCACACAACACAACACTACCCAGCAGGAAGAAGGCTGGTCTGCAGACGGACCAGGATGCTGAGGACAGCCCTGCCTGCAGGAAGAGCAGTTCACACGCAGGGACAGCAGACAGGCTCCTGGCCGGCACCAGAGTGTTTGTGTCCTATTGTGGAGACAGTGTCACAGGTGTAACATTGGGGAACTTATCAGACTGGACACTTTAAGCCGAAGTGCTTATCACACGCCGACTAAATCTGCATCAGGAGTGAGTGTCTCATTGCTAGCTGTTTCTCTCAAGGCACTGACTCCTGCTGTTGACCAAATGGCCTGCTGGGTACGTGTACATCGGAGCCAGTTAGTTCGCTGGGCTTCCCTGTAAAGGGACTGCTTCTCTTAGGTGCCTCATGTTAATTTGGCAGGTGTCAACCAAGACGAAACAGCCAGGTCCCAGGCACCAAAGTCATGGTTCTTGACAAACACTGCTGATGTTTCCATGGGGATGCTCTCAGCTGAGGGCTGCTGGGCGTCACTGGCTCCGGTATCCCTGGCAGCACCACCACATGGAGCTGGGCTCACTCTGGTCTGGATACTGGTCACTGCCGCAGTTCATCATAGCACACTTCCCAGCTGACAGGCCAGCACCTCCCCAGCTCAGTCCTCTATCCAGCCACTCCCAAGCAGGTGCCCTAGCAGCCTCACCTTGCAGGCAGCAGGCTGAGAAGCACACTTCGTGGGAACTGTTCCTGGGCAGCGTGACCTGTGGATGAGCCGCTTTCCCAGCCACTTGATTTGTGCTCAGGTCAAAACGTCTGTCTGTGGGGCCGGCGCTGTGGCGCACTGGGTTAAAGCCCTGGCCTGAAGCACCGGCATCCCATATGGGTGCCGGTTCCAATCCCGGCTGCTCCTCTTCCGATCCAGCTCTCTGCTATGGCCTGGGATAGCAGTAAAAGATGGCCCAAGTCCTTGGGCTCCTGCACCTGCGTGGGAGACCCAAAATAAGCTCCTGGTTCCTGGCTTTGGATCGGCGCAGCTCCAGCCATTGCGGCCATCTAGGGAGTGAACCAACGGATAGAAGACCTCTCTGTCTCTACTTCTCTCTGTGACTCTGTCTTTAAAATAAATCTTTAAAAAAAAAGTGTCTGCAAGCAGATGGTGACTCCAGGTCTCCCATGGCTTACCAGGGCTGAGGGTGGGTGCAGCCGGGAGTCACAGGGAGCTCACTCCTGACAGCCCAGCCCCTACCCTGCCTCTGGCCCAAGTGGACCATCTCTGAAGGGTGGAAGACATGTGCTCTGACCAGACACCCAGCCAGGCCAACTCACAAGGGTGTGCTCTGAGCAGCTTCTTGTGGGCCCTGGCCTCCGGGGTGTCCGAGGACCATGCAAGTTTTAATTTACTGTGAAACCTGGGAGCTGCCAGGTGCTTCTCAAGGTTTTAAAAGGTTCAAGCACTTCAGGAAAGACTGCTCTTATTGTGCTTGTCTCAGTCACCACAACCCCCTACACTGTGGGGAGGACCAAGGCGTGCCTATCGCCAGAATTCTGGGATCTGCAGGAGGTGGGGCCGAGGGCACTCACTTAGAGAAGAGGCTCAGGGCTCATACCTCAGCAGTCACGCGGTAGTCTCAGGGGCTACACCTCACAGCGGGGAAGCCACACTTTGGGGCCACTGAAGAGCAGACCTGGTGGCCAGCAGGGTGTCCACAGTTCACAGGCAGCCAGGAGTACACGGTCTACTCGTGGAGATACACAAACCACTGCTGCTTTTGGAAGCTGCCCTGGCTGACAGGCTGTAGGCCCAGCCTAGAACTCTGGGGTGTGGTGCCTGCTTTCCAGCTGCTGCACCGCCGTGCCTCGGTTTCCCCATCTGACACGACATGCTCAGTAGTCTCTGCCTCACTGGGTCACGTGAGGACTCAGAGTTAAACAATTAGCGGGCCTGGAATAGGCCTGGTGCCAGTCACATTAGCAGTTACTCTGTGTCTTTTTTGCTGCAGGTGGGGAAAACGGCTCGCATGTCTCAGCTAAGACCTGGATTCAGGGACTGAGGAGGGGAAGGTGCTTCTCCGATGCACAGCAATAGCTGAGCTCTGCACCAGAGCCCAGGCCTTGGGTTTGGTGCTGACCAGGGTGGGTGGTGAGGGCCCCTCTGTTACCTTGTGTCAGTGGAGTCATATCTGCTGCCAGGCTGTCCCTTTGTCTTCAGGATGTGGGCCACCCTCTCCAGGAGCAGGCGGTTGTCCCTGTCGATGGTGGAGAGCCGCTCCTCTTCCAGCTGTGGGTGGAGGAGGGGCCTGGAGCAGCCCTGGCCATGACTGTGCACAGATCTGGGGTGGGGCTCCCTTCTGCCCCCACTTTCTGTGACTGGAGACCCCTGGGTTTTGCTTAGTCTCATCAGCCATCAGTGAGGGCACGTAGCACTGCTCAGCAATGGCTGTGGCAGGAGCGACCTTGACCTCTTGTTTAGTATTGGAACACAGGCTGCAGTGGGATTCTATGGACTTGGAGCAGTAAAGTAGCAAGGTGACAGTGAGGGGAGAAGCTATCGTGTAGAATTAGGGCCCCTCTGAAATGGACACGTGGCTGTGATGCTAATGAAATAATTTCAGATTGTGAGAGAGATTTTTATACTGCTCAGAAGAAGATTTAGGTTTTAAAACAACTAACCCGGCCGGCGCCGTGGCTCGACAGGCTAATCCTCCGCCTTGCGGCGCCGGCACACCGGGTTCTAGTCCCGGTTGGGGTGCCGGATTCTGTCCCGGTTGCCCCTCTTCCAGGCCAGCCCTCTGCTGTGGCCCGGGACTGCAGGGAGGATGGCCCAAGTGCTTGGGCCCTGCACCCCATGGGAGACCAGGAAAAGCACCTGGCACCTGGCACCTGGCACCTGGCTCCTGCCATCGTTTCAGCGCAGTGCGCCGGCCGCAGCGCACCGGCTGTGGCAGCCATTGGAGGGTGAACCAACGGCAAAGGAAGACCTTTCTCTCTGTCTCTCTCTCTCACTGTCCACTCTGCCTGTAAAAAAAAAAAAAAAAAAAAAAAAAAAAAAAAAAAAACAACTAACCCGCAGTTGCTTAGGGCTGGTTGTACTCAGCCAAGCGCTCCACCCTTACCCAACAGGTGCATGAAACGCAGGGCGTTCTGCCTGATGGGCATTGCTGCAAGCGTGACCACACAGTTCTTGCTCTCACTAGACGGCCTGACTTTAAGAAACAATCATTCTAAGGGAGTTCAGTTTAAAGGAAGGATGCTGAGTAATATCTCAGAGCTGCACTGTATAACTGGCCACCGTGAATCACCAGCACCAAGTCTGAAACCTGACAGGTCAGCACAAAGACCAGAAAGCTTCTGGCCACCCTCTAATTCCATCAGGCCAAGACAGGCTCACTGGTTGCCTGCCCTGCACTAACTGCTGAGTGACACATACCCCTCACCGTGCCTGCCGCTGCCACTTCCCTGGGTGCTTGGGCAGATCTTCCCAAGTGGCCGTCAGCTTAACTGAGGGAGGGTGCTGCACACCTACCTTTAGCCTCTTGACCTTCAGCTGCAGGTGGCAGAAAGTTGGCGGGGCCCGAGTGTCCACCAGCGGCTGGGCGTTCTGCACCTGTGGCACAGAGTGGACAGTGACCTCTGGGGCAGGGCAGCTCGGGTTGCCAGCACCAGGGACACTTACAGACTGTTACCCAAGGCACCAGAGATTCCAAATCTGCTGATGGCAGGAGGTTCCCAGTGGGGTCATGATTTGATTCCAAGTCTGAACCCCCGGCAAGAAGAGTAGAAAGTAAAGTAGGCACAGGGCACGGCTCGTCACGTGCTGACTGCCAGACGACCTCGCATCCTGCTGACCTTGCATCCTGCCCTGTGCTGCCCAGAGGTATTTTACAGGACGCCCCCACCCTGTGATGCTGCTGAGCCCACTGGTGGTGCTCTCGGTGAGCTGCACCTCTGTCCTGGCAGAGCACCATCTCAGAAAACATCAGCATTAAAGGGACAGTTGTTCTTAAACATTGCACGAGGGCCATTCCATTCTGTTTGTCATGCACTCTGCACGCTGGCTGCTGGGGCCATCAGCTGATGAGGTGGTGACAGTTTGGGAAGCTCTACTAGCTGGAGAATAAACTGAGAGCTTACAAGGACAGCCAAGCACGGGGCTGGCATCATGGCCACAGTCGGACTCTGAGGATGCAGAAGGCAGAACACGCCGGATAGGGTGTTTGACAGGGCCCCACGGGGCAGGGCACCACTGGAAAACAGCAGCAGAAGAGCGGCGTGGTCAGATGTCCTCAGAGACTCTCCATGCAATGCGGGGAGGGAGTGCAATGGCCACTGTGCCATCCCAGGCCCTAGGGTGGCCACCAGAGAGAGATGGAATCTGCTGGAATTGGGCCTCTTGGAGGGGCGAGGGGGGAGGGAGAGGAAGGAGGAAGAAAGCCCCGTCCCCACCCCCTGCTTCCTGTTTGCAGCCTGGTGAAGGCTGTGGGTAGGTGTGGGGTGTGGTCCCTGAAGAAGTCTGCGCTGATCCCGTGGGTGGTGACATCCAATCAGTGTTAGAGAAAGACCTGTCATTCAAGGCCCTACTGCCCTGCTCTGGTCCTGCAGGGGAGAAGGGCGTCCTCTCCCTGCCCTCCACCTGCCCAGGCAGCACCTACCCTTTCCTCCCCGTTTCCATACTTGTTTCTGTAAGCAGCCTATCATTTTGTGGTTTTAAATTTATGAAAAATTGTATTTATTAAATAAATTTATGAAAAATTACGTATCTAACTACAATTACGATTCTTCTTCCTTTTTCAGTTAAATTTGTTTTCTAACTATTGTCTAAAATTGCAGACAAGAATAAAAATAGAGGAAGTGAGCCCATATAGGGCTTGCTGGCTCAGCAAAACCTGCCTGGGGTCAGCCTGGCTTCACCTCCATCCCTCCTGCAGCCTCTCCCTCACCTGAGAGCTGGAACCACATCCTTTCATCCGCAAATATTTTAACACATTTCCAAAGAAGAGAAACTTTGAAAAATATAATTTCAGTATCAGAGTCACACCATAAAACAGTGATAGTTCTTTAGCTGTTAAGGCCATGTCACATCTCCTGCTGTTTTCTATTGTCTGTTACTAAAATATGCTCTAGTCAAGTGTCTTTGCTGTGTGCCTCTGGAATTGCGGTTGGGGGTTAAGGGAGAGTGGGTGTGAGCCCCTGTGAGAGGTATGTGGCCCACACGCCTGCCCATCGGTGTCAACGACACCGCCTCTTTCCTCAGACTGCTGTAACAGCTTCTGATATTTTTATCAGTCTGATAGATGAGAATAAGAGTTAAGGTCAGAGTCAGGGTCAGGCATCGGGGTTGGAGTTAGGGCCTGCTCAGGTCCTGGGGTCATCCCTGTTGAGACGCCAGGCTGAGATAAGGCACTGGATTCTGGAGCTGGCTTTGGGGAGCCATTAGGGCTGTGAGGGCACCATGCTCTCCTATGCATCCTTTTCCTCTGTATGACATAAAAATTCCTCCTGTACCCAGGGATTCTCCACAGAGCAGTAAGAAGCTGAGTAACTCCGAGGGCTGACCCCCTCCTCGGAGGGGGAGACTATGTTCCCATTGACTCCCAGTGCTGGCAGGTGGCATTGGTGAGGGTCTGGCTGGCTCTTCCTGCAGCTCCCAGCCCTGTGGCCCCCTCCCCTTCTGCTGACACCCACAGTTCTCCTCCCCCAGGCCGTCCTTTGGGACTGGGCCATGAACACACTCCTCCTGCATTTCTTTGTCCTAAATGAGTTCTATGTCCATGGGACAGACCGGTCAGTCCCTCACACACTCCATTCTCTGACCTCCCTCAGCAGACCTGGGAGATGGGGCGGTGGTGACGCCCCTGGACTGTACCTGGGGCTCCCGCCCTCCCCACACCCCTCCTCCTTCCCAGCCTCCCTGCCAGCTGTGCCACGCCCGGTGCTGGCTCCTTGCACTTCAAGACTTGACTGGCCCTGTCCTCACCATGCTTCCTCCTGGGTGCCATGTGCAGTCCCTCCCTCAGCACCTTCCTGCCTGCTCGAGGGAGTCCTCAGTCCACACCTTCTGCCATCAGCTGCGAGCCACATGCAACGACCAGCGATGCCTTTCCCTGCCCCACAGCCATGGACCCGAAGGACGGGGCAGAGCTGTGGGTCAGTGCTGTGTGGGTCCACGTCCCCACCACACCTGCGCTTCAGCCTGAGTCAGCCTCACTGAATGCCACTGATCGGCTCTCAGCAGCATCTCCAGCCTTCTTTATCATACAGGTTCTCAGGAACAGAGCCTGGTTTCTCACTCAAGTTGGGGATATTTCTTGACAACCCTCCTCGGGACGAAAAAATGAACAACAGACCACCCATGGCTGTACAATCTCGCACAGTTTTCAGAGAAGTAAAATGCTCACTGCCAGCGACTTTCACTAGCTTCTTGCTGTATACTCCAGCACTGAGAACCTCGCCGTGAACCAGCTGGGGCCAGCAGCACAGAGGTGAGCATACAAACAAGACACAAATGAGGCATGTGTCCCTCTCATGGCTGCTGCTGTGGTGCAGAGGGTTAAGCCACAGACGGCGACACTGGCACCCCATAGGAGTACTGCTTCAAGTCCCAGCTGCTCCTCTTCCGCTCCAGCCCCCTGCTGATGCTCCTGGGAAAGCAGTGGAGATGGCTCAAGCACTTGGGTCCTTGCACCCGCGTGGGAGACCTGGAAGAAGCTCCTGGCTCCTGGCTTTGGCTTGGCCCAGCCTTGGGACATTGTGGCCAGTTGGGGAGTGAACCAGTGGATGGAAGATCTCTTTTTCTCTCTCTCTCCTCTCTCCACCCCTCTAACCTTTGCTTTTCAAATAAAGAAGTAAATCTTTAAAAAAAAAAATCACCACAGGGTCACACCTGTCTCCAGAACCAGAATCCAAACTTCTCTGGGGCCACCTCCGACCCTGACCCACGCAGGCACTCGCCCAGTGAGCTAGGGCTGCTGGCTGGTGACTCCAGGGAGGCTCAGGCCCACATGAGTTGAGTGGAAAATGCAAACAGTGTGTCTCCTGGAGGACAGGCTGGGCTTGTGGTCCCCTCTGAAGGGTGCTGATTGATGGGGGAGGGCTCCTTCAGACTCATTTAGGCAAAGTCTGGTGCTCCGTCAACCTTTGCTGTGACTGGGACAGGTCGTGAAAGAGCAGCCAGGAGCAGTGTGGGGAATGGAGCCACATGACAACCATGAGGTTTCCCTCCTAAGAAAGGGGACCTGGGCCCCTGTGCCCAGCTCTGCAGCTGCCTCTGAGCTCCCTGGCGAGTGCCAGAGTCTTAGGGCTGTGCCAGGAGCGGTGTGAGGGGAATGGAGCCACATGACGACCATGAGGTGACCCTCCTAAGAAAGGGGACCTGGCCCCCTGTGCCCAGCTCTGCACACAGTCTCAGGGCTGTGCCCTGTGGCTGCAGGGCCCTCCCTACCTTTCTCCTGTGGGCCTGATAGGCTTTGTCCCACGAGCGCTGTAGGTGCTCCCCGGCGTAGGGGAGCAGAGGCCGGGGGGCCCTATGCATCTTGAGTCAGGAAACTGTCCTGCTGCTTCCGGAGGGACTGGCCCAGGACTGTTTGCTGGCCACGTCACAGTCACCATGGCAGCCAGGCTGAGGAGAAAGAGGCAGCCAGAGGGCAGCACAGGAAGGGAACAGAGCTGGCTGGCCTGCCTCAGAGATCAGAGATCTTGCAAGCTCAGTGTGGCCACTTGGCTGGCCGCCCCCAGCTCCCCAGGGATGGGCACAGCTTCCTCCCCAGGGAGCTTCCCCTCCTCCCAACCCTGGCCCCAGTCTGTTCCTGCCTTCCCTGACCCTCCCCCGTCTTTGAATCCTTGCTAAGCATTTGGACAATTCCAAAACACTTCTGTTGGCAGCTCATGTGGCAGATTGCTCTGGTTCAGTCCAAGGATGTTAAGCCCTGCCTCTCTGCACTGCTTTTATCTAGGTTGGGAGGGGCCTTTCCTGAGACAGAACGAAGTGAAAACCATGCCAAGGCAGTGTTGAGTCATTTCTTTTTTGTCTAAACCAGATGTGTAATTTTGGAGACAGCATGATTAGAGGAACTGGTTAAGGACAAAACAGCACTGTCACTTTCATTTCAGAATTCCCGTCTTCCTACCCGCGTGGTATCCGCCCCTTGAGTGGTGGACGGGGCCTGGTCCAGCTCTGCACACGTGCAGAATAGGAAGCAGCACTTCTCGAGGAGCCATGCTCTGCATATTAGCATTAGCGCCTGTCAGTCTGTGAGATCAGCCAAGCTTAGATAGCAGAAGACTTGGAAGCAATAAGACCTTAAGGAAAGCAAAATGCGGCCCCCTCCGGCACACGTGGCAGGCACGGCACAGCCTCATTGGGTGCACTGCGGCAGCCATGGCCATGCTGTCCTCACGTTTGGTGGGAGACTTTGTGGGATGTAAAATTGCTGATGAGCTGAAAATCAAAAGTTGTGTGAGTTTTTGCACAAACGAATCTTTTAATACATCATTTTTCACAAGTTTCAACTTTCGGATGATATATACACACAGGATGCACAGTAGATACAGCCAGCACTTTAAGGCATAAGGCTAACTAAGATTTGTTGGGCTGGCACTGTGGCATAGTGGGCTAAGTCTCCATCTGTGGCACTGGCACCCCAAGTGGGTGCCAGTTTGTGTCCCGGCGGCTCCGCTTCCCATTCAGCTCTCTGCTGTGGTCTGGGAGAGCAGTGGAGGATGGCCCAGGTGCTTGGATGCCTGCACCTGTGTAGAAGACCCAGAAGACACTCCTGGCTCCTGGCTTCAGATTGGTCCAGCTCTGGCTGTTGTGGCCGTTTGGGGAGTGAACCAGTGGATGGAAGACTTCTCTTCCTGTCTCTCCCTCTCTCTGCCTGTAACTCTCAAATAAATAAATACAATCTTTTTTTTAAAAAGTTATATGTTGACACTGGCATTGTGGTGCAGCTGGTTAAGCCATTGTTTGTAATTACAGTATTCCATATCAGAAGGCCCACTTGCGTCCTGGGTGCTCCAATTCAGGATCCATCTGCACCTGAGAAGCAGATAATGACCCAAGTCTTAGGTCCCTGCCAACCATGTATGGGAAGGATGAATGGAGTTGCTGGTTCCTGGCTTCAGCCTAGCCCTGACCTGGTTTTTGTAGCCATTTACGGAATGAATCAGCAGATGGAAGACCTCTCTGTCTCATTCTCTCTCTCTCTCTCTCTCTCTCTCTATCTCTCTCTGCCACTTTGCCTTTCAGATAAATAAGTTTCTAGTAAAAGCTGTATGTCCTATTCAGAGGAATTACATCAAGATCATTAATTTATTTTACCCTGTTATGTTGAAAAGTCGCAGGAACAAGCCCAGCTTGCCGCAGCTCCATAAATACCTGCAGAGAATGAGGGGATAACAGTGGTGCTGTCTGCTGTTGCTGTCCACTGGGGCTCTTGGAGTGGGGCGGGCTCTTCTGGTCCTTGTCTAGTCTTCTCCAGAGACCGTGCCCTTGTCTCACACCCCAAACACTGCCAGCGATGTTCAGTGGAGGGGTGGCAGCTGTGTTCTGTCAGCTTTTCATACTCACTTGGACCACGCAGGAATCGAAGAGAGTTGATGAACTAAGTGATGTCCAAGCTTCTTCTTCCACAAGGTTACACATGGACACTGTTCCTGATGCACTTGGCTAACAGAGTCAGGTCCAAATCCCACACAGCTTCCCTGGGACACGTCTGTACTGCACGTCATGGACTCTTGGTCATCTGCATGTGTCGACATCACGGGCAACTTGGACAAACCAGGCTTGACGCCAAAGACCCAGAGCACCCTTCCTCAGCTGCATGGTCTGGGCTCTGACTGAGCTCAGACCAGGGGACTCAGTGACTAATAGCTGTTTGGAACCTATGCTGAGGACGTAATCTGAAACGCTGACAGGATTCAGGCCCTCAAAGGATCGCTCCCAAAGGGGAAAGGTAGGCAGCCTGGCACTCAGTAAGGGTTCGATTGGCTTACACTCATGTGCTGTGCTCCAGGTCCCACCACACAACCACACTGCATTTCGTATCTTTTGTATTGAGGTTTTTTTTAAGGTTTATTTGTTTATTTGAGAGAGAGAGAGAGAGAGAGAGAGAGAGAGAGAGAGAGAGAGAGATGGGATGCCAACACTGCAGGATGCCAACCCACTGTGCCACAGCACCAGATTCAAGATCTTTCTTCTTTCTCTCTTTCTCTCTTTCTTCTTTCCTTCTCTCTTTCTCTCTCTCTCTTTCTTTCCTTCCTTCTTTCCTTTTTTTTTTTTAATATTGGGCAGGGTTTGGAAGTTTGATATTATACAGATTCTATTTACACTCAGCAGAAAACAAACACCTGACACTGCTTTTGGCTTTGATTATCCAGATTACAGCTGTGTGTTCATCTCTAGGGTCAACTGATATTTAGCCTAGTATTAATTTTCTTTTATTTTTTGACAGGCAGAGTGGACAGTGAGAGAGAGAGACAGAGAGAAAGGTCTTCCTTTGCCGTTGGTTCACCCTCCAATGGCCGCCACAGCTGGCGCACTGCGGCCGGCACACCGTACTGATCCAATGGCAGGAGCCAGGTGCTTCTCCTGGTCTCCCATGGGGTGCAGGGCCCAAGCACTTGGGCCATCCTCCACTGCACTCCTGGGCCACAGCAGAGAGCTGGCCTGGAAGAGAGGCAACCGGGACAGAATCCAGTGCCCCGAATGGGACTAGAACCTGGTGTGCAGGTGCCGCAAGGCGGAGGATTAGCCTAGTGAGCCGAGGCACCAGCCCCTAGTATTAATTTTAATATTGTTTATCAGAAATGGTTTGAGGGGCTCCTGTTGTGGCTTAGCAGGCTAAACTCCTGCCTGCAGCTCTGGCACACCATATGAGAGGTAGTTTGAGTTCCAGCTGTTCCACTTCTGATCCAGCTCCCTGCTAAGGCCTGAGTACACAGCAGAGGATGGCCCAAGTGTTTGGACTGCTGCGGCCATGTGGGAAACCCAGATGGAGCTCTGGGCTCCTGGCTTCAGCCTGGCAGAGCCTCGGAAGTTGCCGCCATTTGGGGAGTAAACCAGATGATGGGGATCTCTTCCCACCCCACCCCCTTTCAAATAAGTAAAAATTTTTTGTTTTTTAAAGTATTTATCTATTTATTTATTTGAAGTAGTAACACAGAGAGAGAAGGAGAGAGGAAGAGGTCTTCCATCTGCTGGTTCACTCCCCAACTGGCCACAACAGCTGGAGCTGTGCTGATCCAAAGCCAGGAACCAGGTCTCCCACAAGGGTGCAGGGGCCCAAGGAGTTGGGCCATCTTCTACTGCTTTCCCAGGCCATACCAGAGAGCTGGATAGGAAGTGGAGCAGCCAGGACTAGAACCTGTGCCCATATGGGATGCTGGCACAGTGGCTTTACTTGCAATGCCACAGCGCTGGCCTCTTGTTTTGTCTTAAAGCCTTGAAATGTACCAAGCGAGGCTATGGGTGATAACCTTAGTTTTGCTTTGTTTTCTTTTTTTTTAAAGTTTTATTTATTTATTTGAAAGGCTGAGTTACAGAGAGGCAGAGAGAGAGAGAAAGTCGTCTTCCAGCTGCTGGTTCACTCCCCAGATGGCTGCAACGGCTGGGGCTGGACCGATCTATTGGAACCCAGGAGCCAGGAGCATTTTCCAGGTGTCCTACAAGGATGTAGGGACCCAAGGACTTGGGCCATCTTCTACTGCATTCCCAGCCATAGAAGAGAGCTGGATTGAAAGTGGAGCAGCCAGGACTCAAACCAGCACCCATATGGGATGCCAGCACTGCAGGCAGCTGTTTTCCCCCACAGCATCGACCCCTAATCTTGGTTTTCTAACCAAGTCCACCACTCCTCTCGAATGCTGGCTCTCTGCTCTCCCACAAAAGGTGGTGAGCATCCAATCTTGAGCACTGAAGAGGGTCTTTGGAAGGAAACTGCAAACAAGTTTAAGTTCATTCAGCTTTCGCAGGGAAGAGGTACTTCCAGTAGAGACCGGCCTGTCTCCAGCGCCCTGTTCCTGTGAGTTCTGCGAGGGCCACGGCTGAAGAAGCTGCTGTGCTCAAGCCAGCCCTCCCATCACCTCATCTGGGCCTTCGAGGTGTGGCGAGAGTCAGCGGGTGCGGGGCTTCTCCTGGGAGCACGCGCCATAGACGCGGCCCCTCAGCACGCGGGGCTTCTCCTGGGAGCACGCGCCATAGACGCGGCCCCTCAGCACGCGGGGCTTCTCCTGGGAGCACGCGCCATAGACGCGGCCCCTCAGCACGCGGGGCTTCTCCTGGGAGCACGCACCATAGACGCGGCCCCTCAGCACGCGGGGCTTCTCCCGGGGGCACGCGCACACGGACGCGGCCCCGTCAGCACGCGGGGCTTCTCCTGGGGGCACGCGCACACGGACGCGGCCCCTCAGCAGGCAGGGCTTCTCCTGGGGGCACGCGCACACGGACACAGCCCCCTCAGCAGGCAGGGCTTCTCCTGGGGGCACGCTCACACGGACGCGGCCCCTCAGCACGCGGGGCTTCTCCTGGGAGCACGCGCCATAGACGCGGCCCCTCAGCAGGCAGGGCTTCTCCTGGGGTCACGCGCACACGGACACAGCCCCCTCAGCACGCGGGGCTTCTCCTGGGGTCACGCGCACACGGACCCGGCCCCCTCAGCACGCGGGGCTTCTCCTGGGGGCACGCGCACACGGACGCGGCCCCTCAGCACGCGGGGCTTCTCCTGGGGGCACGCGCCATAGACGCGGCCCCTCAGCACGCGGGGCTTCTCCTGGGGGCACGCGCCATAGACGCGGCCCCTCAGCACGCGGGGCTTCTCCTGGGGTCACGCGCCATAGACGCGGCCCCTCAGCACGCGGGGCTTCTCCTGGGGGCACGCGCACACGGACGCGGCCCCCTCAGCACACGGGGCTTCTCCTGGGGGCACGCGCACACGGACACGGCCCCTCAGCACGTGGGACTTGTCCTGGGGTCACGCGCACACGGACCCAGCCCCCTCAGCAGGCAGGGCTTCTCCTGGGGGCACGCTCACACGGACACGGCCCCTCAGCACGTGGGGCTTCTCCTGGGGGCACGCGCACACGGACACGGCCCCCTCAGCAGGCAGGGCTTCTCCTGGGGGCACGCGCACACGGACGCGGCCCCTCAGCACGCGGGGCTTCTCCTGGGGGCACGCTCACACGGACACGGCCCCTCAGCACGTGGGGCTTCTCCTGGGGTCACGCGCACACGGACCCGGCCCCCTCAGCACGCGGGGCTTCTCCTGGGGGCACGCTCACACGGACACGGCCCCTCAGCACGCGGGGCTTCTCCTGGGGGCACGCTCACACGGACACGGCCCCTCAGCACGTGGGGCTTGTCCTGGGGGCACGCGCACACGGACACGGCCCCTCAGCACGTGGGGCTTGTCCTGGGGGCACGCGCACACGGACGCGGCCCCCTCAGCAGGCAGGGCTTCTCCTGGGGGCACGCGCACACGGACGCGGCCCCCTCAGCACGTGGGGCTTGTCCTGGGGTCACGCGCACACGGACCCAGCCCCCTCAGCAGGCAGGGCTTCTCCTGGGGGCACGCGCACACGGACACGGCCCCTCAGCACGTGGGGCTTGTCCTGGGGTCACGCGCACACGGACGCGGCCCCCTCAGCACGCGGGGCTTCTCCTGGGGGCACGCGCACACGGACACGGCCCCCTCAGCAGGCAGGGCTTCTCCTGGGGGCACGCCCACACGGACGCGGCCCCTCAGCCAGCGTGGGCTCAGGAAGAACCCCTCCTGGGACCCAGACCCGTGTTGCCTGAGCAGAGACTCTAGCTCGAGTGGCCCTGGAGTGCTGACCCTCCCCTCCTCAGCCCTCTCCCGGCCTCGGCCTCGCAGAGACCTGGGTGCATAGGAAGGGGAGCTGGAGCAGACCAGCAGCAGAGGCATCAGGGGCCCACGTCTGGAGCTCAAGCTGACTGGCAGCTGCACTTGCCACGCCCTGGGGAGCGGAGGACCACGCTGGAAATATCTGCTGGAACAGGAAACCATAACGTTTCAGCACAGAAGGCGCATTTACGAGCCAGGACTGACGCAGTGGAAACGTCTCCACACATTTCAAAGGAGTGGAGTCACGCAGATTTCACAGAGACTCAGAGCTGACAACAGGTAACTGGGAAATCCCAAGTTTGAAATAAGCAACACCGCAGTCACACGCCTTCTGCTACTCGGGAGGTGGCTCAGGGCTTGTCTGAATTTGTTAGGTGTTTTGAGCAGCAGCGATTCTTTGTGTAATTAGTGGCCTTCCTGTGGGATCACTCTTCAGAGAGGAGCAGGCCTGGAGGGTTCATGTGGGCCCACCAGTCTTCCCCTGGGGAATTCTTGGGAATTGGTGCAGAGAACAAGAAGGAAGGAAGGGCTGTCCACACACACACACACACACACACACACACAAGCCTGTCGGCCATGCTGCTGTGTGATATGAGGCTGGTCCCGGCACTCCTGGCATGGCAGCGACTGTGCCATTGGTCCTGCTGTGGTGGGAAGCTTGTCCCCAACAATGCAAGGACAAGATTGTGTCTCTTACAGAGCCCAGAGGACATCCTGGGAAAGTTGACTTGTTACAGCTGTAAAGTCATTTAAAATGGATTTTATCCTATTTGTGGTTGCTTTAAAACCTTATTTGATGTCCTGTACAGCTTGCCCATTCCTCCCTGACTCTTCTCGTCACTGAACTTAGAAAATTTGAACAATGTGGGGGGCTCCCACATTGTATCCCCAGGATATGCCCCAGCAGATTCTCCTGTGGAGCAGATAGGGATACTCTCAGCCTCCACGTGTTTCAGCAGCCACTTCCTGGGTTCCTGGGACCTGGCTGTGTAGCCTCCTGAGCTTCTGCAGCTTGTCAGCTGCACAACACCTCAGGGCTCTCAGGATAACTGTCTGGGACCATCCAAGGAAGTAGACACAGGGGCACACCCTGGTGCGGGGAGGGGGGGCTCCCACGCTCTGTGAACCTGCTGGGGTCTCCATGCCAGCTGCTTTTTTTCTGTCATTCAGAACTGAACACAGCTTTTGTGCTGCCTCTGGTTACCAGTCCTCAAGTTTGGCCTCACGTGAAACTCGTGTTACTGCAGGGGGGTCCCTCTAGGGTACAGAGGACAGTCTGTGGGGACCCATGGATAGGCCTGCCATGGGACCCCCCATGCTGGGCTTGGCTTATAGCAGTAGTGCGGATGTAGCAGCTGATTGAACTTTCCATCTAGCTGAGGATCGTGGAAAACAACAAGATGGCGCTGATGCCCTGCCTGCCACGTGACTCCACAGCTGAGCATGATCAAGTGCCGGATTGGAGAACTCTGCATGGACTGTGTTTGATTGACTGTGATTGGTCGAATTCGGTATATAAGCAGACCGCGGGAGAAGGAGCGGGGCACACCAGCTTTCCCCCTTAAGGAACGTGCGCGCCATCTTTTCCCCTTCTCCCAGTCCCCCACTCTCTTTCCCGCTCTTTCTAAGTAAAAGTCTACTGAAGACCGATTAACTGCGAGCAGCGTCGTTCCTTTTGCGGCCGAAGGAGCGACAACAATCCACGCACATTGCCTGCTGGAAAGCCCAAGGCAGCAGAGGCTGGGGAAGGTGCACCTGGGTTGGTTGTTCTCAGAGCTCTTATAGGGGCTGCGCACTAAACAGGATGTGTGTTCCTGGGCCTGGGGCTGTGTCCGGAGACCTTCCAGCAGCTCAGGGAGGGGACAGGCCCCATGCTGTCAGCCGTCCCCTGCTGCCATTTTAACACAGATGAAGTTGCAAAATAAACCGTTTTCTCCATCATAAAAGCAAGGAAGCAGTTGACAGGTATTTTTGGCAACATATCCTTCCCTTTAAGAGGAAGAACAAATGAACTGAAGCGGACTGCACTCCCCCCAGCAGAGAAGGAAAGCAAGAGATGAGAGGAATGAGCACCCACGTGACCCCCGAGGGCTACACATCCTGCGAGTTTCTGTCTGTGGGGGGAATGGCCACTTGGCGGTGCTGAGGTTGTTCTCACTTTCAAGGGACCAGCAGGGGGCTGTGAATCAAGGCTGCCTTCCTGGTGCAGCCTGATGGTTTGCAGCCTCCACTCTGGTGCACTGTAGTCCACTGTGGTCCTCCAGGCTGTCCTGTTGATGGAGATGTCAGGCTGTGTACAGACCGCTGTCAAGGACCTGGGCCCGGGAGACATTGCGTGTCCAGGAGAGCGAATGTCCCTTGACCAGCAGGTGTGCGTAGCCACTGGCATGGGCAGAAAGGGCGGGTGCCAGGAGAGCAGGTGCGTTTCCCCGGTGTGGTGGGTGGCTACAGCTGGCCTCAGAGGCAGGGCCTGCCCTGAAGGAGGCTGCTGCTTAGATCTGCTGCAGTGGACGAGGGCTGTGCAGACCCAGAGCCAGACTCAATCAGGGCTGCTCCTGGCAGACTGACCTGTGGTGACACTCCCCGGACACAGCTGGCAGGTTCTTCTCTCTGGGGCTTTGTGTCTCTCAGGGGCAGTCTGTCTCAGTCCCATCTTAAAATGCCCGCACTGTCCCCTAGCTACTTGTCAGAATTCCACCATGGCAGAAGGAGCCCCGGGTGGAAGCTTTGGGGTTGGCGCTGGGCACAGCTGGGCCCTGCCAGCCTGGGTCCTCAGGGTACTGCCGCCTGACCCGCAGGCTTTCAGATGCGTGGCCCAGGACTGGCTTGCAAGCCGTGGCAGCGCTCATGTTTTGGCTGAGACAGTTCTTGGTTGTGGGGGCGTCCATGGTAGGGGGCGCGGTGTCTGACAGAGCTGAATCCACGTGTGCTGAGCCCCAGCCTGTCCTCTGCTGGCTCCACACTGGTAGGAGCCTCTCTCTCCCAGTGTCCCCAGACACTTAACTGTCCCCTCGGGGGCAAAATCTCCCCAAGTTGAACACTGCTTGGTCTCCTCAGTGAAACCAGATAACCAGGTTAGTCTGGAGGGAGAGCTTCTGCCTAGGACACCCCACAGCTGGCTTTGCTGTCTGAAGTGCTGGCCACCCCTGCTCCCTTTCCAGGTGAGCCAGGGATGGCTGGCAGCTGGCCAGGTGGTAGCTGTGACAAAGGCAGTTGCGGGAAAGGTGACTCTGACCTGTGCCACAGCATGGTGGTGAAGGGCTGTGAGCAGGGCCAGGCAGCGGGCAGTGGGCCGGGAGAGTGGGGAGTCCTTGATGGGACTGCCTGTGAGTTTGCTGAGGGAGGTCAGCGCCAGGCAGCTGCAGGGGCACTGATGGATGTGGCAGCCGAGATGGGGGCCCAGGAGCTAGGAGGGGTACACAGGCAGCGGCTCACACGTTGGGCTTTCTGGAGCTGGGGTCATGTTTACCAGAGCCCAGGGGGACCCAGGCAGCCCATCTTTTACTTCTGGGCTCAGCAGCAGGGTGTGGAGAAGCGTGTGACTCAGATGTGCCCACTAGAGGCCGAGAGCCTCACCTGGCAGTGCAGCAAGTGGGGAAGTCCTGGGGCCCAACCCAAACCACACAGGCTGGGGAGGTCACTCACTTGCAGCCTCCTTGGGGGTGGCCCCGTGGATTTGGGGGCAGGTTGTGGAACTCAGACTCTAGAAGAAGCAGCTTGAATTCAGAGACAGAATTAAGATGAGCTAAAGTTTACCTTGTTTACACCTTTACCTCTGATTATTATTTTATTTATTTGAGAGGTAGAGTTACAGACACAGAGAGGGAAAGCCAGAAAGCTCTTCCACCCGCTGGTTCACTCCCCAAATGGCTACAACTGCCAGAGCTGGACTGATCCAAAGCCAGGAGCCAGAGCTTCCTCTGGGCCTCCCATACAGGTATAGGGGCCCAAGCACTGCTTTCTCAGGCCACAAGCAGGGCGGTGGATCAGAAGAGGAGCAGTGTTCTCATGGGCTGCCGGTGCCACAGGCAGAGGCTCGGCTTACCACACCACAGCACTGGCCTTACCCTGATTCTGTCTCTCCCAGTGAAGTTGCTCTGGAGAAGGAGGTGCCTTCCACACACCCTGCCTGCCCATCACCCCATTTGCAGGCAACACTTGTCCACCCCTGTGACCGTCCCTTCTATGGTGGGCACAGAAATGAATAAGATGGAGTGGGAGGCAGGCAGGAGCCCTGCCTGAGTCGCCCTCACCCTGCAGGTGTGGAATATGTGCTTCTGTCGGAAGAAGGGGTCATTTGCATGAATGATGTGGCAGCAAGAGGCAAGCTCTCGAAACACACAGACAGCTTCTGTGCCCTTGTCCAGCCTCATAGGTCCAGCGAGGACACTGCGTGTCAAGGGGTGAGTGGCTGTTGGGGTGGAGCTCCTACATCTGTGGAGAGGGGCATGGCTTCTGGTCCTTTCCAACTACGTGCTTGCTGGGCACTTTTGGGAGTGCTTGCTGAGCCCATGTGCCCCCCAGTCCTGCTATTTCTTACCACGTGAGCATTCCCAGGCCCAGTCCCTTCTCTGTACAAGGAGGCAGGCAGCAACTCTGGGGGAAAGGAGATGGAGGCAAGGAGTGAAGAGGCAGGGCCAGGAGGCCCGATGGGCTCCAGGGCTTCCAGCACTGGGTATGGATACACAAGGCACCTTTTCTCCCTGGGTTTAAGGAAGACTCCAGAATCTTCCAGTAAATGCTCCTCTGTCTTGCCCTATCTGGGTTGGACAGAGGCCATCTTGGAAAGCCCTGACTCAGGCAGAAGGGGAAAGTTGCTTCCATTTCTGCCTCGTCTTACAGGTTGGCCAAGTCTCCCTTCCAGGAAAATGGAGAACCCCCTCTCCCCTGCCTTTCCCACACACACTGCTTCCCAGGAAACTCCCTTCACCCCAGGAAGCCGGGAATGACTTGCACCATATTTAGGTTCAGATCCCACCTGCAGAGCTTCTGAGGTGCTTGGAACTTTCTGGAATAAGGGTGTTGTTGGCCCAGATCACTGTGTACCATTACCCGGCTAACAACTGTGTGGCGCAGTGGCTGCTCTGGTTCGTGGTTGCAGCAGTGACGCTGGTCTACACAGTCCTACTGCTTCTAAAAGGAGGCCCCCATCGGCCCCTACGAGTCCTCACCTCATGGACAGCAAAGCAAATGCTTCCCCAAAGCTCGCTTCTTCAGGACAAAGCTGAGCTGAGGTCCAAAAGACACTGTGCACCCCTCTTGCCCGTGGCCAGAGACAGCTCTGGGCTCTTTTGCTTTTCTTTAAGATTCATTCATTTATTTTTTTAATTTTTAAGATTTTATTTATTTATTTGAAAGGCAGAGTTAAAGAGAGGCAGAGGCAGAAGAGAGAGAGAGAGAGAGAGAGAGAGAGAGAGAGAGGTGTCTTCTGTCCTCTGGTTCACTCCCCAAATGGCTGCAACGGCCAGAGTTGTGCTGATCTGAAGCCAGGAGCCCGGGGCTTCTTCCAGGTCTCCCATGTGGGTGCAGGGGCCCAAGGACCTGGGCCATCTTCTACTGCTTTCCCAAGCCACAGCAGAGAGCTTGATTGGAAGTGGAGCAGGGGCCAGTGCCGTGGCTCACTTGGTTAATCCTCTGCCTGTGGCGCTGGCATCCCATATGGGCACTGGTTCTAGTTCCGGTTGCTCCTCTTCCAGTCTGCGCTGTGGCTCAGGAGGGCAGTGGAAGATGGCCCAAATGGTTGGGCCCGTGCACCCACATGGAGACCAGGAAGAAACACCTGGCTCCTGGCTTCGGATCATCACAGCACCGGCTGTAGCAGCCATTTGGGCCCCTGTACCCACGTGGGAGACCCAGAAGATGCTCCTGGCTCCTGGCTTTGGATCAGCCCAGCTCAGGCTGTTGCAGCCATTTGGAGAGTGAACCAACGGATGGAAGATTTATCTCTGTCTGTCTGTCTCTCTCTCTGTAATTATCTGCCTTTCAAATAAATAAATCTTTAAAAAAAAAAAAAAAGTGAAGGCTAAACTCAGACCCCTTGCTCCCTGCAAGCCTGTGTGGGGAGGTTGGGGGTGGGAGTGTGAATACATCATCAGACCACAGTCATCTCTCAGCCCGAGCCTGTGTAGACACCAGGCACCGAGTCCCCCGCCATATCTTCTTGTTGCTGGCTGGCATCGCCCTGTTGTGTGTGTCAGGTTTCTGGGTAAAGAGCATCTCAGACAGACAGAAGAAAAAAGGAACAACCTACAGGGAACACTTGAAAAAGCTTGGGGTACGTGGGATTGAAAGAGAAGCTTATTGTGAGGGGCAGGCATCTGGTTCAGTGATGAATCACCACTTAGAATACCAGTGTCTGTGAGTTCCAGCTCCACTTCCAACCCCAGCTTCCTGCTAGTGCCCATCTGGGAGATGGCACCTGATGGCTCAAGAACTTGGGTCCCTGCCACCTACATGGAACACCTGGATTGGGTTCTAGGCTCCTGGCTTCGCCCTAGCTGTTGTGAGCCTTTGGGGGAGTGAATCAGCCAATGGAAGATACCTATGTCTGTCTGTCTGTCTCTCTTTCTGTCACTCTGTCCCAGGCCATAGCGGAGAGCTGGACCAGAAGTGGAGTAGCTGGTACTCAAACCATTGCCCATATGGGATGCCAGCTCTACAGACAGCAGGGCTACCTGCTATGCCACAGCACTTGACCCAAACTTCATCTTTTAATGGCCAACTTGATACACCCTCATTCCCAGGAGGCACCTGTCTCTTCCAGGACCAGGGCACGTGCTAAGACCCTACCCTGTTTGTTCATCCAATTAAAGTACCGCCTGTGTGTCATAAAAAAGACTGAGAGAACAGGGGTGGGGCAGGGCGGGGGGGGTCTCTTTACCATGTACACTTGGAAGTACCCCTCTCTTCTCTTTCACGGGCAACGCTCTGGTCCACTCATAATGAGTACGTCTCCATGTGGGGCACCCCACACTCAGGTGTGAATGTATGTTTATTCTTTCACTGTTGAGTAAATCTTGTTCTCAATTGCATAATGTACAAACGGATGCATCTCCTTTGAATTCTTAACTCTGTGGGGGCATGGACCAGAAGAGAGATCAAGATACTCAGGCCCACATCATAGCAAGTGGAGTCAGAGGAGTCACAAGCCACCCCCCCCACTCAGAGGAGTCACAGATCACCCCCCCCCCATTCAGAGAAGTCACTGATCACCCCCCCTCAGAAGAGTCCATGGATCATATCACCCATTCAGAAGAGTCCACAGGTCACCCCCCCAATCAAAAGAGTCCACAGGTCACTCCCCCCACTCAGAGGAGTCCACGTATCACCCCCCACTCAGAGGAGTCCACGTGCTCCCCACACACTCAGAGGAGTCCATGTACCACACACACTCAGAGGAGCCCACGTGCCCCCCACTCAGAGGAGTCCACGTGCACCCCCACACACTCAGAGGAGTCCACGTGCCCCCCCCCACTCAAAGGAGTCCACATACCCCACACACACCTCAGAGGAGTCCACGTGCCCCCCCACACACACACTTAGGGGAGTCTGCGTGCCCACACACACTCAGCGGAGTCCACGTACCACACACACACCTCAGAGGAGTCCATGTGCCCACCCCACACCTCAGAAGAGTCTGCGTGCCCCCCACACACACTCAGAGGAGTCCACGTGTCCCACACACACACTCAGGGGAGTCCACGTACCACACAGACTCAGAGGAGTCCTTGGATCCACGGCTGTCTCAGAAGTTCTGGTCTCTAAGCACACAGCTGTGCCCAGTGGTCCGCGTGCATTCAGAAGAAAACCAGCATCACGGAGGAGAGCAGGGAACCCTGAAGATAAACAACTGGCCTTGAGGGGACGCCTGAGGCAGCAAACAGGAGAAAATCCACACCAGAAGCCTCAGTGTTTTCCTCAGAAAAACTGAAAAATATTGCACAGCCACAACGTGGGCAGAGGAGATGGAAAGTGGCTGAGGGCAGCCAGTGCTGAGATGCAGCAGGCTCAGCTGCGTGTGATGCTGGCGTCCCCGATAGGTGTCAGTTCATGCACGGCCACTCTACTTCAGCTCCCTGCCCGAGCACCTGGGAAAGCAGCAGACGTGGTCCAAGTCCTCGTGCCCCTGCATGAAGCTCCTGACTCCTGGCTTCGGCCTGGCCCAGCCATCTGGGGAGTGAACCAGCAGATGGAAGGTCTCTTTCTCTGTGTCCCTCCTTTTCTCTTTGTAGGGACTCAACCTTTCAAACAAACAAATAGGTCTTTTTTTTTTTTTTTTTTTTTTTTTGACAGGCAGAGTGAACAGTGAGAGAGAGAGACAGAGAGAAAGGTCTTCCTTTTCCATTGGTTCACCCTCTAATGGCTGCTGCGGCTGGTGCGCTGCAGCTGGCGCATCACGCTGATCTGAAGCCGGGAGCCAGGTGCTTCTCCTGGTCTCCCGTGCAGGTACAGGGCCCAAGCACTTGGGCCATCCTCCACTGCACTCCCGGGCCACAACAGAGAGGTGGCCTGGAAGTGGAGCAACTGGGACAGAATCCGGTGCCCCGACTGGGACTAGAACCCAGGGTGCCGGTGCCACAAGGTGGAGGATTAGCCTATTGAGCCGCAGTGCTGGCCTACAAAGAAGTCTTAAGAAAAGGGGCTGGCACTGTGGCGTAGTGGCTTCAGACTCTACCTACAGTGCCAGCATCCTATATGGGCATCAGTGTCCCAGTGGCTCCTCTCCTGATCCAGCTCTCTGCTCTGGCCTGGGAAGGCAGCAGAGGACGGCCCAAGTGCTCGGGCCCTGCACCCGCGTGGGGACCTGGAGAAGCTCCCGGCGTCATTTTGGCCCAGCTCTAGCTGTTGCAGCCACTTGGGGAGTGAACCAGCGGATGGAAGACCTTTCTCTCTGTCTCTCCCTCCCTCTGTCTGTAACTCTACATCTCAAATAAATAAATAAATAACATCTTTAAAAAGAAAAGAGAAAATGGCTGAGTGCAAGAAAGAAATTTGAAGTACAGTTGAGAACTTAAATCCCACAAAAGAGATGAGTTTTGAGGTCCAGTGAGTCTTGGAGCACAAGAAGCGAGGTGAGGGAGAGGCAGGAAAGGCAGGAAAGAGTGGTGGATGGCTTGTGGAGGAGCAAGTGTCTGATAGGAGTTTCAGCGGAAAAACAGAAGGGTGAGTGATTGCTTAAAAATAGCAGGGAAATGTTCCCAGTGCAGGAAGAAGGTGACTCATCAGAGTGTGGGCCGCCGAGGGCTGACGAGGCAGGGGTATGACGACCTCACACAGCCCAGCCAGAGGGACCGGGAACCCCATGGAGCTGACAGGAAGGCGGAACCGGGTCTCAGACGAAGCTGACGACCAGACAGGGTAATTAGGATGCTGCGGTGTAAAATGGCAGAGTGGAAATATTTCCCCCTTTGTTCTTCTAGGGAAAAATGAAGCCCTTGAAGCCTGGAGTCACCTGCAGCCTGCAGCAGACAGAGGACGTGGGGAGAGCAGGCGGCTGGCTCGGTGTCCTCAGGCCTCTTCCGGCGATCCCCACATGAGCCCGCATGCAGGAGCAGCACCTTGGGGAGGTAGCTGGGATAGTGTGGTGCTTGAACAGAAACATCCACCGTCATGGGGGCTCCTCCTCGCCAGACCTGGCTCTGATGCATCCCCCACCCTCACAGCCCCTGGGAACCTCTCATAAGCCAGCCATCTTGGGAGGACTTGTTCACTGTCCTGACTGGAAAGAAGCCATGAGAGACAAACAGGGCCAGAGCGAATGACACCAGTGGCTGAAGGAGCAAAGATGGCTATGAAGGGAATGCGAACTGGGACCAAACTCAACTCCTGGAGCAAAGAGCTCCCTGCCAAAG
This sequence comes from Sylvilagus floridanus, assembly GCA_949820135.1. NCBI lineage: Eukaryota > Metazoa > Chordata > Mammalia > Lagomorpha > Leporidae > Sylvilagus > Sylvilagus floridanus. The sequence continues at coordinate 133,547,917 of OX463230.1, read as the reverse complement.
TAGGGCATGATGCACAGCAGACATCGGAGCATTGAGCACAGTCTGTGGTGTGGGCACAAGAGGCCGAAGGTCAATGTCATCAATAGGATCACCTCGGGCTGACACACAGAGACTCCCCCAGTGGCCGGTCTGCAGCACAGCAGGTTCAGCATCCCGTATCAGAGTGCTGCTCCACTTCCAATCCAGCTTCCTGCTAGCACACCTAGGAGAGCAGTAGATGATGGCCCAAACTCTTGGGCCCCTGCCACCCATATGGGAGACCAGGATGGATTTCCAAGCTCCTGGCTTCGGCCGGGCCCAGTCCTGCCTATTGCAGCCATTTGGGGAGTAAACCAGCAGATGATGGATCTCTCTCAGTCTCTTCCTCTCCTAATATTGCTCTGCCATATAAACAAATTAATAAATCTTTTTAAAGAAGATTCTCATTAATCACAAAGCAAAACACCACTGTGAACTCAGTGTGAGAATATTCCTTAAACAAAGTCACTCAGGGTTTGTGGTGTAAGGTGGGCAAAGCCTCACAGGACATGGGCCACAGGACTGTGGAGGTTTGTTCTGTGATGGACAGAAAGGCCTTGATTGAAAGATGGACAAGTGAAGCCAAGGCTGTTCCAGAGTTCAAGTCAGCAAGCAAGAACGGCATGGCCATGAGAGCTGCCGGCAGAAAGAACCCAATACTGTGTGAGTTGGGCTAAGTCTGCAGAGGTCAGCTTTTTTTTTTTTTAAGATTTTTTTTTAAGATTTTACTTATTTTTATTTGAGAGGCAGAGTTACAGTGAGAGGGAGAGACAGAGAGAAAGGTCTTCTTTCCGTTAGTTCACTCCCCAAATGGCCACAACAGCTGGAGCTGCGCCAATTTGAAGCCAGGAGCCAGGCACCTCCTCCCAGTCTCCCACACTGGTTTAGGGGCCCAAGGATTTCTGCCATCTTCCACAGCTTTTCCAGGCCACAGCAGAGAGCTGGAAAGGAAGAGGAGCAGCCGGGATAGAACCGGTGGCCATATGGGATGCCGGTGCTACAGGCGAAGCATTAACCTACTGCGCCACGGTGGGGGCCCCAGAGTTCAGTTTTAACCTGGAGGTATCATGGTTTCTTGAAGTTTATGGGTACTTTTTTCTGTTTTTCTACCTAAATGGCTACCTGACTAAAAATTGCTCTTCAGAAAACAAAATTGCTTTGTTAAAAAATTATTTATTTGAAAGAGTTATGAGAGAGAGGCAGAGACAGAGACAAAGAACTCTTCCCTCTGCTGGTTCGGTTCACTCCCCAGATGGCCCCAATGGCGGTGGCTGGGTCAGGCCAACGTCAGGAGTTTAGAACTCCATCCTGATTCTTCACATGGCTGACAGAGATGCAAGCACTTGGGCCACCTTCCACTGCTTTCCCAGGTGCATTAGCAGGGAGAAGGATCAGAAGGGAAGCAGCCAGGACCTGAACTGGTGCTCATGTGGGATGTGGCCGTCACAGGCAGCTGCTTAGCCAGCTGCATCACAGCCTGGCCCCAAGAGAAGATATCTTGAGAACCGCTAAAATTTAAACATGATTTGGCTCCCAACTCACGGAAATTTTTTTAAAGGATTTATTTATTTATTTGAAAGGCAGAGTGACAGAGACAGAGACATCAAGAAAGATCTTCCATCTGCTATTCACTCTCCAAATGATTGAAACGTCTGGAGCTGCGCCAGTCCAAAGCCAGGAGGAGCTTTGTCTGGGTCTCCTTCATGGGTGCAGAGGCGCAAGGACTTGAGCCATCTTCGGCTGCTTTTCCGGGCACATCAGCAGGGAGCTGGGGGAAGTGGAGCAGCTGGGGCTTGAACTGGTGCTCATTTGAGATGCAGGCGCCATAGGCAGCGACTTTACTCACTATGACACAGCACCAGTCCTTCACGTAAATATTTAAACCCCAAATCATGTTGATGGCTCTGAGGGGGTAGAAACTTATTCCAGTTATGGTGCCTGGAGGGTCTTTGGGAAGTGATTGGATTGGTCCGGTTGCCGGTTGCATGGCCAGCTCTTGGTGGCTCCATCAGGGAAGATTGTGTAGACAGGCTGCCCCCTGCAGCTTCTGCCACCCCGACCCTCATCAGGCAGCAGAGCAGAGGGACTGCTGATCTCGGACTGTGAACCTTCCCAACCTTCTCTTCCCACGTAAGGAGCCTGTGTCAAGTCCTTAGCTGTGCTCGTGAAAAGCTGAGTGACCCACAGGAAGCCCAGTGCTGTGCTGCGTGCTCTCTGCAGCCTTCCTCATGCTTCGTGTCTCAGGGGGAAGTCGACCGTGGAAACTGAGCCCCTGGTGGATGCACCAGCCAGGGGTTCCCGTGGGGGAGGGGCCCAGGAGACATGATTTGTCCTGCTTGACCCAGGATGCCCCGGTTGTTATTCCAGGACTCCCTTAGTCTCTGACATCCTGGGACTGTCGGTCCTGGGCGAATAAGGAAGTGTCACTTGGAAACTTCATGAAATCAAACACCTGCTGAGCCTGCTCCCTGGGGTGGTGGTGGCACAGCTGAGGGTTGAAAGGCTGTGCCTGAGGTCTGTGAGGGCTTGGCGGGAGAGAGGGAGCCGCTTACACCCAGAAAGTGGGGAGAGCCTCAGTCTGCCACAGGCTTGGGATCCCATGCCCTGCTGAGCCCAGTCAAATCCTGGCACCAGCAGTGCAGCTGGCAAAGATCCGCGTGTGAATGCAGTGCCAAGACCTCGCACTCAGCCCAGCAGCGCTGAGAGGAGCAAGCGGGTGCTTGATGGGGGGCCTGGGGACATCACAGTGGTGTTCTGAGGCTGGGGGCCGGTCTCCATCCCTCATCCTCTGCTCTGTGAAAAGCTGCTGCAGGAAGAGAAGTGGATGGAGGTGTAATGACACACAAGTGCATGTGCCTAAGAGTACAGTCTTTTTTCTTATTTCTTGAGGAGAAAATCCGAGGTGAAGTGAAGACCATGGCCTGCTGGTCGGTGTTGCAGCCCTGTAGTTCCAGTTGCCTTAGGGTGGAAACCGTGTTTGTGGCGCTCACTGTGTGCGCTCACTGGAACTCTCAGTCAGTTTTGTGGTCTCGGCAGGGGTCAGGATCATTTGAACAAATGACCATGGGGCTCCCCCGTGCAGTGGGGCAGATGTAACAGGTGAAGGCCTGGTTTACTGCCAGCTCCAGCACGCACAACACTGAGACACGTGAATGAGAAGCTTCGCGCCCTGCTCTTGCCATGGGGCCTGCTGCACAGGCAGCCTCGAGAGGCCCCAGTCACTCCTCACTTCCTGACACTCTGGAAAGGATTTTCTTTAAGATTTTATTTATTTGAGAGGTAGAGTTACAGACAGTGAGAGGGAGAGACAGAGAGAAAGGTCTTCCTTCCATTGATTCACTCCCCAAATGGCCGCAACGGCTGGAGCTGTGCCAACCTGAAGTCAGAAGCCAGGTGCTTCTTCCCGGTCTCCCATGTGGGTTCAGGGATCCAAGCACTTGGGCCATCTTCTACTGCCTTCCCAGGCCACAGCAGAGAGCTGGTTTGGAAGAGGAGCAGCTGGAACTAGAACTGGTGCCCATATGGGATGTTGGCACTGCAGGCAGAGGATTAACCTACTGAGCCACGGCGCCAGCCCCTGGAAAGGAAATTAAAATGGGAATCAGCAGGCACACAGGCCTTGCAGAGTTTGAGTAGCCCTGTAACTTGTCCTGGTGACTTACCCAGGAATTAAGCATCTCAGGGTGGTCTTGAGAAGTTAAGTATAGCAAGATCTGGGAGGAGCTGGCCTCCTGGCAGCTCTGAGAGCCTCACGAGAAGTCAAATTGTAAAGGGCAGCTTGAATGGTGTTGGTTTTGTAAGATCTGTGAGCACACCAACTTGGCAGGTGTGAATGTGAGAGCCAGGGGAAAGCTTCAGTCCACGTTCCCACCTCGGGTGGAGCTGTTGCCTCTGTGTCTTGAGTTCCCAGCCCGGCGCCTTAAACAACTCAGGAGTTCCAGAAAACAAAGCTCAGTGAGCCTCGTGCCCTGGGTCTTCTCAAGCGCACTTTGAAACTCAAGAATTGAGGACTGAAAGGAAGTTCTGGAAGCGTCACAAATAGGGTCACTGGCTTAGAAATTGTGCCTGTGGCTTCCCACGACCTCAGCACTGAGCACCCAGCAAACAGATCTCCTTCAGCAGGTTCTGGGCGTCCACTGAGGCCAGCTGTTGAGCTGGGGGGGCTCTTCTGGATGGCAGTGACTGTGCCCAAGCCAGCATCCTCACCCTTGTTCTGATCCTCCTGGTTAGTCGTGGTTCAACCTCTCCTGGAGCTGTGCGTTTGAATGGGTGTGCAGGTAGCCGTGGGCGCTAGAGTGTGCGTGAAGGGTGCCGGCCTGGAAAGCATGCAAGGAAGAAGTTGCAGGGTGGCTCTGAGGAGATGAAGGCTCTCTCTGCTGCCCCTTTGAGGCAGAAGGGGTTTCCTGGGCTGGGCCTGAGCCGTTGGACTCTGTCCAGGGTGTTATAGGCCGTATCTGGACACAGCTGACACCTGGGAGCCAGTGACTCCAGTATTCCTGGGCTTCGAGCCAGATTCACCGGGATTGAAAAACGAAGTGCAAGAGGTTTCAAGACAAAGTGAACAAATAAAGCCCAATTTGCCATTCTGAGAGTGAATGACAGGGTGCCCTGTGGAGGCGGGACTGTATCTTCTCAGGAAGAGTGGCTGTGTGAATGTGTGTGGGATTGGCTGGGCGCTTCTGCAGGTAGGGCTGCACTGGCGTGGCCACACCAGCACTCTGGCAGCATCAGCCCCTGCCACTGGCACCACTATGGTTTTCATGACTTGCGGATTTATCAACTTCTCCAAGGAGCTAATTTCCAAGTATTTTTGGAAAAAAAAATGGCAAAAGCATCATCCATGTGACTACAGATTAATGGAGTGCTGCCTGTGATTGCAGAGTGAGATGCATTTTCACCCCAGTGAGTCGGAGTGACAGAGAGCAATCAGATAAATGCAGAGCAGGTGTGCTAGTCTTGCATGTCGAGGTAAAGCAATGGGGAGAGAGGGTGGGCTTGGGGATTTGATGCCAGGAAGCCAGAGATGTTTGACGGGCATCACCTAAGCCAAGTCCAAGAGACGAAACGCAGTTACAGGAGTCCTCCTGGGCAGAGAGGTCAGCAGAGCCTGCCCGGTAGAAATACAGCAAGGAGGCCATGGGCCGCAGCAGGAAGCAGGGGAGCATGGGAGGCACAGATGGAAGAGCAGAGCACCATGCCAAGGCAGAGGGCTGGAGGGACAGCCGGGCCTCTGTGGAGGAGGCAGGCCTGGGCCAGCATAGGATCCAGAGATGGCCCAGCGCTCAGTAATTGGCCACTAGGAATTCACATTCTAAGCCCCTGTGGTAGAGGCAGGATTCAGCATAGTTGCAGTGGGTGATGCGGATGGGAGCCTGCAGCCGCCCCAGCCACACAGCTGAGCCCACGAGGCCACCTGCTGTGCTCCCCCCCCACTTGGCTCCCCGCAGTCGTCTCCCCGCCACCTGGGGAACAGGAGGTTGACGAGGGCTGGGATCAGGTGCATGGTCAGCGCCCTGGCCAGGCTGACCTGGTGTTGTCTCACGCTGCCTTCAATCCCTGCCCCATTAGGAAACAACGCCTTGGCATGGCCCAGGTGCCTCATGGGAGGGGAAGTGCTGGCTCCAAATGGCGGGCAGCCTCCTGGGCTGGGGTGGGGCTGTGACGATGACGCCACCAGCGGCCGGCGACAGCAAACAGCTTTGGCCCAGGACCCTCGTGGGAGCTCTGGAAGTGGCTCTCAAGCGACTGTCAGGCAGGCAGGGCACCTGACACACACCCCCCACAAATGGCCACTGGTCCTGGTGGCCCAGGATCACAGGCAGACTCTGTGGGCACCAGCGTGGGGCCAGGATCAGCCAGAACACCACCCTGAGGTCCATTTTAAAAAGTCGGAGGCTGGCGTTGTGGCACCCTGGTTAAGCCACCACTTTTGATGCTGGCATCCCATATCAGAATGCTGGTTCAAGTCCTGGCTACTCCATTTCTGACCCAGCTCCCTGCTAACGTGCCTGGGAAAGACATAGAGGATGGCCCAGCTATTTTGGCCACTCATGTGGGAGATCAGGATGGACTTCCTGGCTTCTGGCTTTGACATTTGGGAAGTGAACCATTCCCCCTCTCTCAATATTGCTCTGCCTTTCAAGTGAAAAATTTGTTAAAAATTGAACCAGGTTAGTGTAAGTGAAGCTAACATAGAATGTAAAATGTTATTGTATATCATTTCTCCTCTGTTAAGAACTGTCTCACAAGGGGCCAGGGCTATGGCATAGCAGGTTAAGCCACTGACTACAGGTTAGAGTCCTGGCTGCTCTATTTCCAATCCAGCTCCTTGCTAATGGCCTGGGAAAGCAGGGAAAGATAGCCCAACTTCTTTGGCCCTTGCACCCATATGGGAGACTTGGCTTGCAGCCACTGGGGAACAAACCAGTGGACAGAAGATTTCTCTGCCTCTGCCTGTGCCTCTGCCTCTACTTCTCTGAAACTTCACCTTTCAAATAAATAATTTTTTTTTTGACAGGCAGAGTGGACAGTGAGAGAAAGAGACAGAGAGAAAGGTCTTCCTTTGCCGTTGGTTCACCCTCCAATGGCTGCCGCGGACGGTGCGCTGTGTCCGGCACACCGCGCTCATCCGATGGCAGGAGCCAGGAGCTAGGTGCTTCTCCTGGTCTCCCATGGGGTGCAGGGCCCAAGCACCTGGGCCATCCTCCACTGCACTCCCGAGCCACAGCAGAGGGCTGGCCTGGAAGAGGGGCAACCGGGACAGAATCCGGCGCCCCGACCGGGACTAGAACCCGGTGTGCCGGCGCCGCAAGGCGGAGGATTAGCCTGTTGAGCCACGGCGCCGGCCTCAAATAAATAATTTTAAAAAACTGCTTCACAATGTATATTTGTGTGTGCGTGGGTATGTGTGTTGGGCGTGACCTAATCCATGTTTATTCTGTGGCTTCTTTAATACGGAGACCCATCAGTCCTGGGCCGACACCTGCAGCTCTTTTCCTGCCTGCTGCTAGCTGGTGGCCACTCACCACCAGGGCAGCCAGGGGTCCTGCTGGAAAGACTTGGGAACAAGGCCCTGAGGCCAAGAAGTTCTGGGAAAGAACGCCTGTGTGTGAGAGACAAGATGCAGACTAATGCCCGGAGGAGCCTGCCAGTGCCTTGCCCCGGGCAGCCGCCAGCATCACCCACAGGGTGTTTCCTGCCATCAGACCACAAAGCAGCTCTGCGGTTTCTTCCGGCCTCAGCCCTCTCTCAGGACAACAAGGGGCCGCTCCCCCAGGGGGCTGCACGTGGCCAAGATGGGAAAACAGGAGGTCACGCCCTTCCTGCCAGGGGAGGTCCTGGTGCCCGCAGTAGAGGGCGGAGGCCACCCGGGCTGCAGCAAGAGCAGCAGGAGATGTCGCTGAGGCGCCTGCATGCCACGCTGCCCTTTGTTCTGGAGCAGTTGCAGAGTTGGCTGCAATGGTGAGGAGTGAACTAGAGAGACTGGGGTCCCCTGAAGCCAGCAGATGGTGCTTCAGGGACTCCCCAGCAACAGGACCCACGCTGCTGAGACCCTGCTGCCTGTGAGGGTCCTCACGCAGAGCGTGGGAAATGACACCGAAAGACAAGCTTGTTGTGGTACAAAAATCTTTGTGAGTGTGAGCACTGGGAGAGGAGAACGTGTGAGTGAGTGTGAGAACGAGTGTGTCTGAGTGCATCCAGACCTGGGCAGCCCTAGCACGCTGTGGACACGTGTAAACATACAGGACGCCTCCATCCCGCGTGGCCACAGCCACCTTCCTCCCATTCCAGCCCTGAGGACCCACTCCCCTGGCCCCCGGTTCAAGAGTTTCCTTGTTTTGAGAACGCTGTGTTGCTGCAGCCAGGCGGTCTGTGGCCTTCTTTCGCTCCCGATTCTCTCGCGGGCCGTCCAGGATGTCACGGAGCAGCTGCTGGGACACAGGATGAAGACTGTTTCTAGTTCTTGGCTTTGGCAAATAAATCTGCAGTGAGCCCTGGTGTTTCTGTGTGCACGATTTCTCTATAAAAACATTTTCATTTATTTGTTTATTTGTGAGGCAGAGACAGAGAGAGAGAGCTCCCCTGCCACTGGTTCGCTCCTCAAGTGCCTGGAATGGGGATTCAATCTGGGTCTCCTGCATGGTAGCAGGGACCCTAGTATTTGAGCCTCACCTGCTGCCTCCCAGGGTGCGCATCAGCAGGAAGTTGACAGTGGAGCTAAGACTTGAGCCAGACACTCAGATATGGGATGCATGTGTCCCAGCCACTGTCTGCAGCGCTACGCCAAGCCCTCCTGATGCTGTCTTCTTCCTCCAGAGGATAGGGCCCCAGGCCACACACAGTGATGGGTGCCAGACTCTGCTGGTGCAAAGCCTTCGCTGTGCAGGGACAGTGCCGTCTGTGGACGGCAGCAGCCCAGACCCGGGCCCTCCACAGGGTCTGCTCTTGTGGTCGTGTAGCTGCAAACTCACCACGCGCTTACTTGGTGCCCGGCATCGGGAAGGTGACAGAGGCCCGAGCTGGCCTTGCCCTTGTAAGAGTGACAAGCTGCTGCTGTTCCCGTTCACAGAACCTGGGCTGAGTGCTTCACAGAACCTGGGCTGAGTGCTTCACAGAACCTGGGCTGAGTGCTTCACACGCAGCATCCCAGGTCATCCACAGGCATGCGAGAGGCAGAGCATTGTTGGCCACGCGTGCAGCCCACGCGTGTCATACTCAGGGTGCTCATGACTTGGGATTCATGAGTCCACGCCGCTGAGCATCCCCTTCTTTCCTGAGGATGCTCAGTGTGGGGGATCCCCCCTCAGCAGGCTGCCAGGCTCTGCTCCGGCTTCGGGGCCAGGATGGAGAGCTGGGGCCAGGCCTGTATGTGCAGAGGCCAAGGTCTCCACCGAATTCCAGGGTTTTCATAGACTGCTCCTGTCCATTAGGATTCTCTCTAATGCTGATCTTGCTGGCCTCACCGTTCCAGGCTGGACCAATGGCAGGCAGAGGGGAGGCTATGCAAAAGCCAGGCTTTCCAGGCATTTGGTAGTGGCTGTGTGGGCATTTTGTGGGGCCGAGGTAAGAGGCTGTGTGGCGTATTTCTCTCTCAGACCACAGGGCCTGGCAGGCTCTAGACAGAGCCTAGGTGTCCAGTCATCCTTTGTTAAATAAATGAATAAGTAAAAAAAAAAATGCAAACACTCATTCAAACAAATTGTATGACTGCTCTATACAATTTTATGTAAATGTTGACAAAACCTTGGAAGAAACCCAGAGAAATAAGCCATTTGTGGTACGGTGGTGGACACACATTTTTGCATTTAAAATTTTTTTCTTCTTCTTATTACATCGGGATTCTGCATCTGACTCTCAGAAGGGGAACTGCTCTTCCTGGCCACTGATGCCATCTGTTTTGCCTGATTTCAATGACACTTGTGTTGACACTTCCTGCTGCACTTGTCACTGACCTCCAGAGAGGCCCCCAAACAGGAAGTCAGGGGGTCGTACGCCGGACTTCCTGCCGCTCCAGGGATTTCTGCAGTCCTTTGGAACGTGTGAAAGAGCCTGTGGTGAGAGCTGGGGTGCCAGGAAACGGCTTTGGCAGGTGCCCCTCCTTTTACTCTCCTGTTCTAATTTTATGGAGGGTTGAGATGGGGGAAAAACAAACAACCATCACCCCCACTCCTCCCCGCCACAGCTGAGAGGCTGAGAGGTGGAGCTGGAGCCTGCTGTTCAGTTCAGGGGTTTTCAGAAAGCACCTGCGGGTGGGCATCTGGCTCTGGGGCTAAGGCGCCACTTGAGACACCTGCAACCCACAGCGGAGGGCCTGGGTTTGAGTTCCAGCTCCGCGCTCCAGGCCAGCTTCCTGCTGATGTGTGCACTGGGAGGCTATGGTGATAGCTCAAGAACCTGGGCCCTTGCCACCACGTGGGAGACTCAGAGAGCCCTGGCTCCTGGCTTCTGTCTGGCCCAGGCCTGGGCTGTGGCAGGAGTTTGGGGAGTGAGTCAGGGGATGGAAAATCCATATCTCTGTAGCTCACAAATAAATAAATTTTTTAAATGTACATTAATTAAGAAAAGTATCTGGCTATTTGGCTAGTTATGGTAAAAATAGGCCGGTGCCACGGCTCAATAGGCTAATCCTCTGCCTGTGGCGCCAGCAAACCGGGTTCTAGTCCCGGTCAGGGCACCGGATTCTGTCCCAGTCGCTCTTCTTCCTGTCTAGCTCTCTGCTGTGGTCCGGGCAGTGGAGGATGGCCCAAGTCCTTGGGCCCTGAACCCCATGGGAGACCAGGAGAAGCACCTGGCTCCTGGCTTCGGATCAGCATGGTGCGCCAGCCGCAGCAGCCATTTGAGGGGTGAACCAACGGCAAAGGAAGACCTTTCTCTCTGTCTCTCTCTCTCACTTGTCCACTCTGCCTGTCAAATAAATAAATAAATAAAACAAACAGGTGAACTTCCTAGTAACAAAAGGCAGTCATCTTGAGAGAACATCCTTCATAATCAACAACCAAGGCATTAAGCAGGCCCCGGCAACAGGTGAATCCACTGAAACACCTGGGGTTTTATTTTACTGTTAGCTCACATCGACCGGTGCCAATCAAATAGCATCCGATAAAAACTTGTTTAAGGTTTTTATTAGTGAGCATAAGATAGGCTTGGGGTATGCAGACAATTTCCTGATTTCACGGGCTCCACCCCAGTATTCTCATTTGCTCAAGGATATCTGCGCATCCCAGCAGCTGTTTCACACAACTGCCGTCCAGGCTGCACCTTGGGGACCCCGGCCGCTTCAGATGCCGCGGCAGGGAAGAGACAGGTGGCAGAGCACCTGGGGCTCCCTCAGCCTCCAGCCCAGATGTGATGTGTGCCTCCACTCTCACTGCTAGGCACACAGTTCTCAGCTGAGATGTGGGAGGGTGGGAAGTGAGGCCTCACACACCCAAGAAGACGAGGACTAGACCCTGGCACACCCCACATCTCCTGAGTCAGGCTGGCAACTGGGCTTGCTGACCCCGAGCACTGGTCCGTAGACTCTCACAGCATCACCAGGACCTGGAGCACCTAAGGGGCACCACTGGCCTCTCTCAGCACCCAGTGCCACACAACTTACTCACTTCTAGGCTCTTTACAGGCTTCCCTTGCAGCACTGACTCCCAAGTGCCTGAATAAATTGCATCTGACATGATGGCTTGACGCGGCATCTCCAACATTTCTGTGAAATGTGTGCGGGAAACCACTACATTCACTCAACAAACATCCATTGCTTATTTTCTATGTTCCAGGTGGTTGTGAGCTGAAAACACCCTTTCCTAACTTGTTGAATATTCCTTCTAAAAATCTCTAAAAAGTTTCTTGTCTTGCTCAGTTGGCTAAAGTATCATCGTTTTTGAACAACCGATGCCTGTCTTCTGTGGGACACATGTACCTTGCCTGGATTGTACTATTGAGCTGGAAGGCAGCCAAGGTACTCAGGGCTGAGCTTATGTCTACTGGGGGGGGGGTGGGCTTTCTCATTATAGATTTTTTTAAAAGTTTTATTTATTTATTTGAAAGTGTTACAGAGAGAGTTAGACACACACACACACACACACACACGGGGGGGGGGGGGGAGTTTCCATCTGCTGGTTCACTCTCCAAATGGCCACAATGGCCGGAGCTGGGCCAATCTGAAGCCAGGATCCAGGAGCTTCTTTCAGGTCTCCCACGTAGGTGCAGGGGCCCAAGCTCTTGGGCCATCTTCTACTGCTTTCCCAGGCCAGAGCAGAGAGCTGGATTGGAAGTGGAGCAGCCGAGACTCGAACTGGTGCCCATATGGATGCTGGCACTGCAGGCCTGGGGTTTAATCTGCTGCACCACAGTGCAGGCCCCTCATTGCAGTTGCTTGATATGAAGACTGCTTACTTCAGTTCTTACTTTGTACCCTTTAAAATTAATCTGCTATGCACTGGCCATTCATTTTATGCTGCTGCGATTCTTTGAAAGCAGACTGGTCAGGTGGAAATAATAACTGATCTAATAACGCTGTCTTGGCAGTTACCAGATGGCACCTTGCTGATGAGCTGGTTCTCAAGGATGTTTGGTTGAGGAATCCATCTTGGGGCCAGCACTGTGACACATCTGGTGAGGCTGTCCCCTGCGGCACTGGCATCCCATATTGGAGTGCTGGTTCGAGTCCTGTTCCCATCCAGCTCCCTGCTGAAGCTTCTGGAGAGGCAGCAGATGATGGACCAAGCGCTTGGGCCCCTGCACTTGGGAGATCAGGATGGAGCTCCTGGCTCCTGGCTTCAGCTGGTCTAGCTCTGAACCAGTAAATACACCTCTCTTTCCTCTCTCTCTCTCTGCCTTTCAAACAAGCGAACAAGTAAGATTACATCCCAGAGAGCAAATGTAACCCTGAGTTACGGAAACACTGGAGATGCCATTGTTGTCACCTTTTGCTGTAGTCCCCCCCCTCCCCCCCATTTTCCTGTTTATTATCAGGTTCTAAGGGAAAATGTTCTAATAAAGAAACCCAGTGACCGACACGAACAGGATGCTGGTGGCCCGAGGAGCTAGGCTTTGCTGAGGAAGGATCTTGGATATGGAGGGAAAGGGAGGCCCTGCCCTGGAGATGCCTCTGATGCGCTCCCGAAGCTCATGCACCGGCAGCAGGAGGCCAGCACCTGTTCCACCTGCCCCGGCACCTGGAGCCCAGCACAGACCTCTTCTCTGGGGAGCACGGCCGCTCAGTTCCAGCGGTGTGGCAGGGATGACCCAAACGCTAGCTCTGGGGTGAGCTGTGACCCCAGCCTCACCCTATCCCGTTGTGTGGGTGGGTTCAGGAAGGCGCACATGTGCTCTGGGCTAGGCCTTGAAGGCGGTAGTGGGTCTCTGCTCCCAGCATGGCAGCGTCCGGTCCTGGGCCACGGGCCGGAGCAGGTGACCTGTGCTGCAGAAGCGCCCGTGGCATCAGGAGGTGGTCGCTGTAGGCCGTTGGACACCCGTGGAGTGCACCCCCCAGCTCCTGGTGGGCACCTCACTACCGTGGTCAGGAGCCATGCGTCCTGGAGAGGAGGGGGCGTGGAGGTCAGCAGGCGCGGGTCACTGGGAGTAGGGGTGGGGAGGAGAGGCGGAGAGGAAGGGGCTGCCCCTGCCGCACCAGGGAGGCTGGGGCTCTGTGTGGGCCGCCCAAGGGCCCCGGCTCCCCCTCGACCCCCCGCAGGTCGTTGGCTCTTGCTTGGGGTTGGGCCCGGGGCTTTCCCTTCCCGGTTTGATGTTTTAATTTCTCTATAACTTCCAGAAGCCTCGCGGATATCAACAGCGGGTCTGGGCCTCAGGCGACCTCCGTTGCTCTCTTCCGCCCGGAGGGTCTCCGAGCCGGGTGGGCCAAGGCCGCCCCAGGTCGCCCCGCCTGGCCGGGCGGGTCCCCAACGATCCCGCCTCTGAGACCCACCCGCCCCCGAGCCGGGACCAATGGGAAGCTGCGGCTGGGATATGGGCGGAGTCTCTCAAACCACTCCCCCTCGGGAAATCGGCCAATGCGGAGCAGGGCCCGGGCTGTGGGCGGAGCCCCAGGCCTCGCCGCGGCCCTCAGCCAATGGGCGGACGTGTGGGCGGTGCCGGCGGCTGGGGCTGGGAGGCCGCAAAGCGCGACGGAGCGCGGAACGCGGGGCGCTGAGCGCGGCGCGGGCGCTGGGCCGGCGGCTCCCGGGCGCAGCATGGCGGTGGAGGAAGAGGGGTTACGCGTCTTCCAGAGCGTGAGGATCAAGATCGGTGAGTGCCCGCGGCAGCCGCCCGGGGAGCCGACCCTGCGCAGCTTTCGGCCGGTGGGTCCGCTGCGGAGGCGCCCTCCTGGCTGCGCGCTCCCGGAGAGCCGAGCGGCCAGTGCGGCGTCCCCCACCTCGCCGGGGCCGGGCGGGTTCCTCCACGCCGGGGCGGGGGTCGCCTGTCAGGGGGCGTGCCTGCCCGTGTGTGGAGTGTGTCCAGGGTATGTGTCTCTGTGTGTGCACGTGCATGCGTGAGCATGGGCCTGGCTGGACAACTGCACTGCAGGGGTCAAATCCACTGGGTTGGGGTCTCGCGTCTCCCCTTGCCACTTGGCCCGGAAGCTTCCTTTCTGGGGGCTGTGGATGCGCCGCTCCATCTTTGCGTGGGCGGGCGGCTGGCTGCTGTGTGTGTGTGTGTGTGTGTGTGCGCGCGCGCGCTTGTGGTGATGTAGCCTCTGGCTGACAGCCTGGAGCTGGCCTGACAGCCACCTAAACCGCCAGCACCTCCCCCCTTCCATTGAGAGCCGACCGTGGGAGCTCGCAGTCACAGGGCCTGCCATTCAGGACCAGCTTTCCTCTGGGCAGCAGGAGTGTGGAGGGAATGACCAGGGAACCCAGAGTGGGCTGGGAGGAGCTTGCGGAGGGGCTGGCTCTGGACTTCCTGGAGAGGCTCCCGCCGTTGTTTTGCCTTGGGACAGTGATGGCTCCCCCAGCCCCCAGACCCGGTGGTCTTCTGGAGTGACATCGATGAGGGGTGGGATGGGGTTCTCAGGACCAACCCAGAGTGTCCCGTCCTGGTGGTCCTTCTGCCCCACTGCCTTGTGCTCCACATCCTGATCTATTCCCATGGGGGGAAGGGCCGCCAGGAGCTGTGCCAGGCACCAGTGACATTCGATGCTGCCCGAGGGATTCCAGCCACACGAATCAGTGTTTCCTGTCTGCTTTATTTGGTGCACAGATCATGGCGGGGTCGCTGTTTTGATCCTTGGCCCAGGGCACTGCAGATAGGAAGTGGCGGCCTGTGGGCTGTGATGGGAGCAGGAAGGGACCTCTGCTCACAGGGGAGTTGATGGGCGTCTGAGCGCGTGGGCAGGGCAGAGTCCAGTCCTGGGACCGTTCCTTTGCTCAGTGAGTGGGCCCAGTGGATTGTGGGGGCTGCGGTGTCTCCTCACCCTAGGGAGCAGGAGCAGTTCTGGGGAGATGGTGACTGGGGAAGGCGCCTGCCCTTCCGCCTCAGCCTCAAGGAAGGTTTCCCATGCAGAGTTCAACAGAGATCAGTTCTTTCCAGAATGTCCAGGGCGCAGCTTTGCTGGCCTGCCGTGCTGTTTGTGGGAGAAGCTGCCTGATTGGGCTGCCTCCCCCTCCCCACTGTGCACACTTTGAAAGGCTGTGAAATCCCCACACAGTGGAAGCTTAACCCAGTGCCCAGCGACCGGGGTGTTGGTTGCCTCTTGTCCCACGTGGGCACTGGGTGTTACTTGGTCCTCCGGTGTCCCTTGCCCCTCGAGTCTGGGAGCAGCAGCTGTGAGCCCTGCCCCTCTCTCCCCCTGCGAGGCTGGCTACAGGAGGGGTGTCTGTGTCTCGCTAGGGGGCAGGCGTGCATGGGGAGCACAGCTGTGCATGCAGAGGTGAGGCACATCCCCAAGTTTGAGGCAGGAATGGTTGGAGGTGTGTTGCTGAGATGAGGCCTGGGCCGGGGACTCTGCAGGCAGTCTGGGTGGGTTGGGCTTAGCCTTTCTTGGCACTCCCACTGGCAGAAGTCCCCCCCACCCTTGGGAAGACCCATCAGTGAGCGGGTCACGGTCACCGGCTGTGGTGTGCAGAGCTCGTCACCTTCTTTCCCTGGTCCTCCGTCTGTGGCCACCCTGGACTCTGTCTTCTCATCTGCCTGAAGTCTCTGGCGTTCCACGGGGCTGCAGCTGGCCTCTTGCTGTGCGTTCACCTCTGATGCGCGGGGTGCCTGTGCAGCCTGCGGTGACTGTCGGGGTGACCCTCTGCAGGCTCCTCCCCCGTCCCAGCAGGTTTTCCAGCAGGAGGCGATGATGACTTCTGCATCCGGGGGGAACTTGCCGGGCAGTGCTGTTCAGCTCAGATAAACACCCCGGAAAGGACAGGGAGGAGAGCAGTCCCGCAGTCACACATCAGCAGTGTCTCTGCTGTGCCACCTTAAGAAGGGACAGAACTTTTTTGGGGGGCGGGGAGAGCTTTTTTCGGAATGGGAGCCTTGGCTTTCTAAACAGGTTTGGAAAGTGTGCTGCTCCTTGGGTTCATTCAGAGGCTAATGCTGGGGAGGATGGGAAGAATCCCTTCCTTTTTCGCCTTCCTCTTTCGTTTCCCTTCCACACTTTGCCAGTGAGATGACACAGGAGAAAGCAGAGTAAACGTAGATGTTTTTCTGGCCATTGGCTGGAGCCCTGGTCCTGCAGAACCTGCCGCCCTCGTTCGTATCTTGCTCAGCTCTTTCTTTGAACCCAGCAGTCAACACTGGGTTGTCACGGGGGTCTGGGTGTGTGTCGGCCACGTGAGTGCTGCCGGGAGCAGGTGTGTGCTGTCTCTGTGCCGACGGGGCCGTGAGGAGCGCTCTGAGAGTGCTTGGTCCCACAGTGCTCCCTGGGCACTGCCAGTGATGTTTTCCGTTGCCATAATATTTACCACTTGTTTTAAAAAGTGTCATCTCTGTTGATAAACATGTTCAATAAAGAGCAATAGTGCTTCTCTCAAGCTGTGTAAAAAATGGAAATAAAACCGTAGCCCTGCATTCCAGAACAAGGAGCTGTCTCTCGAGCTGCCCGAGTGTTAATGTCATCGTGCCATCAAGCTGTGTTTGGGTGCCTGTGGGCCCTGCGGGCTGTGCTCTGCCTCCGCCTCTGCTGCCACACTTCCTGTCACTCCTGGGTCCTGCCCCCCACCCCGCCACGTCATATCCCCCTGAGCACTCACGTTCCCCTCCTGTAAGATTAGAACTGTCTTCCAACAAGGGCCAACTGTGAGCACCAAAGCTGACAGCGCCTCCCTCAGTGAGCTGTGGCCATGCCCTTGGCCTCTGGGAGCTGGGGGCCAGGAGCTGGCCACCTGCAGACTCAGCATCTCCCTGCCCCAGCTGCAAGCAGAGTCTCAGCAGGACAGAGAGGCGGGAAGGGTACCCCGGCCTCTGCTGCCCTGGCATGGAGGTGGCAGTGGGAGGAGCCTCCGTTTTTCTCAAAGGACTCCTACGCGGGAGGTGTGAGGCCCTGGTCTCAGTGTGCCGCAGCAGGTGGCGTCCTGGCTGAAACAGACATGCAGCAGCCTGTTAGGTGGAAGTGGTTCCATGGCTGACCTCAGAGACAAGCAGTGTTCCGTGGACCTGAGGCCGTGGCAGCAGTGCTCCAGCTTTGCCGTTGGACAGAGCAGGGCAGGGCCGGGCTGGCCACACGTGGGTCTTGGCATCAGAGATTTTAGGTTCTCCTGAGCGCTCTGATGCTAAAATTAACTTGGATATTCTCTTAACCAAGCTCAGCGGGCAGCCTGTGCTATTTTCATCCCCGAGGGTGGTGTGCATGACTGTCTGTGTGTGCAGAAGCCGAGGTGCTGGGTCCGAGGGCCATTTTGGCCAGAGGCTCCAGTGTTTGCTGGGTGCGCGTTGGGAGGAGGAGGGATGCAGGCTTAGGAGGGTGCTGTGAGACTGTTGTTTAATTCCATTTGAATTCTCACAGTTCCATGACGTTGACACTGAGGAAGGGGGAGTCATTGGAATTAAGACAGGCCCATTCACCCCGCCTGTAGGTGCCCAGCTGAGGCTTGCATCCTAGAATGGGCTTGTTCCCACTGCTTCATGCTCTCTCCTGTCTCTTCATTGTGGACCTGAGTGGGGGCATTAGGAGGGCTGGGGAAGAGAAATGGCGACTTTAGGAACAAGAGGCAGTCGGTGTTCAGGAGGGAAGGAAGGGCCACTAGCTTGTGTGCCTAGGCAGTGGGGTAAGGCACTGGTCAGGGGTGTCTGAGGCCTGCCGCTGACCAGAGGGGCAAGGGTAGAAGTTGGAGAGCAGAGGAATGCTGATGGCCAGGTCTTGAGATTCAGAGGTGCTTGAGCAGGGTCATTGGCATTTCTCTGGCCCTGTGGCTACAGGGCGGGTGGACCTGTGGTTGGACTGGGGTGCAGAGGCCTCAGAGGTGACCCTGTGGATGCAGTCACTCAGATGGCAAATGGCCTTGCAGAGGCATCTCCACATGCTACTCTCGCCACAGAATCTGAACGACCACCCCATCCCACCTTGCCCCCGAGCCACAGCGCTGCCTCCACAGAGTCTTCCTGGAGCTGCCTGCGTCACGTTTCAAGGCAGCGCACCACGATTTAAACATGGCGAATCCTGAGTGCACAAAGGAGGTGGAGGTACTGGTCGGACACAGCCACAAGGGAAGAGGTCGTTGCCCTCGTTTTGTTTATGAAGCCTGAGATGCGAATTTTGCAAGTGGCACTTGAAGGCTAAGGCAGCTGAGTGCCTTTGAGATGGTTCTGGCCTGGCTGCCATGGGGACTTGTTAAAGAAAGAGAATCAGCCCCGTTCAAGTTCACAGTTTACTTGAGCAAGAAGAGGTTCTAGGAGGGGCAGCAGCACTCTGGAGGGAGAGGCTCAGAAAGCCCCACCTGGACCAGGTTCTATTTGTAGCCGAGAACAGGAAGTGACCTGCACAGCCTGGCTGACTGCAGTGGCATCTGTCTTCTGTGGTCAACTTTGATAGCTTTCAGCCTGTGACTGGCTGCAATCCAGCTGCCTGGTTGGGGGCCCACCCTTGGGGCAGGTCACCTTGTGTTTACACGTCAGGTAGGGTGTGCTTCACTGTTTGCAGAGGCCCCTCGGGGCTGACTGCATTGTGGTTCAACAAGTCCCCCTTTTGGTCATCTCAGCCTTCAGCAACTGACCAGAGCCACGAGCATCACAATGCCAGAGTTTCCAAGATTTCCCAGTGTCAGAGTAGTTACTGACTGACATTCCACGCCTTTGTTATTCCAATGGTAATCAGACCACTTTTTTCTGTACAAGTACGTACAGCTCTTGGGTGAGGACAACACATCAGGAAGGTGAAGTGCGCTTTCCATCAGGAGTCAAACAGCTCTGACCTCTGGCGTTAAAGACAGGCCAAGGGCACCTGAGACCTGTCTTTGGGGGATGATGGTGGCCGAGGACCCCAGAGCTCTGCAGGATGGTCTGACCTCGAGAGGTGCCCAGCTCTGCAGTTAGTCTAGTGACAAACGTCCTGGTGGTGTGGAGCTCCCTCCGTGCAGCTCTAGGTCAGGAGCCCCTGGAGCAGCCAGGTGTGCCCTGCAAGATGGCACAGGTTCTTTTCACCTGAGCCGTTTCCTTAGTGCTTGTGCCGTGTCTAGAGAGGAGGCAGCACCAGCCAGCCTGTAACCACGCTTTCAGGAGAATCCTCCCGGGGAGAAGAAAAGCACAGCGGCTGGTTTTGTTCAGCACCAGGCGTAAGCCTCTACCTGGGACAGAGAGAAGACCGAGCGCCTCACAAAGCTCACACAACTCTCAGGATGAGCCCCCAGGAGCCCCACTGGACCCTCTCCTCAGTGGAAACTCATCCGTCTTCCCCTGTGTCAGGATTTCAGTAACTGGCCCCTTGAACCCTAAGGGAAGTATGTGGGACTTCCAGGGAACTGCTTGGTAGACAGAAGCCAGGCCAAGGAGCACGAGCTGAACCAGTGCGAAGGTGGAGTACAGCAGGGGAATTCTCCACAGCCAGGTTAGCCCCAGGAGCTGGGGGGTCTGGGCAGCTCCTGACCACGGTTCACAGGGACCACTGCTCTTGGCTGTAAGGGTGGTCGCCACACCTCCTGGCAAAGGATACTCAGTGACGACAAAAAAGGAATCCCTGGTACCCAGGCAGGCAGCTCCTGAGACTAGAGCTTGAGCCGCCTGGAAGCACAGCACACCTGCTCAAGTAACCATCCTGACAGGTTTTCTTTTTAAGTACTCTTTTCTTTTCTTTTTTTTCTTTTCTTTTCTTTTCTTTTCTTTTCTTTTCTTTTCTTTTCTTTTCTTTTCTTTTCTTTTCTTTTTTAAATTTATTTGACAGGTAGAGTTACAGATAATGAGAGAGACAGAGAGAAAGGTCTTCCTTCCGTTGGTTCACTCCCCAAGTGGCCACCACGGCCGGCGCTGCACCAATCTGAAGCCAGGAGCCAGGTGCTTCCTCCTGGTCTCCCATGCGGGTGCAGGGCCCAAGCAGTTGGGCCATCCTCCACTGCACTCCCGGGCCACAGCAGAGGGATGGCCTGGAAGAGGGGCAACTGGGATTAGAACCTGGCACCCATATGGGATGCCAGTGCCGCAGGCGGAGGATTAACCAAGTGAGCCACGGTGCTGGCCCCTGACAGATTTCCTATGCTTGCAGCAAGTGTAGGAGAAAAGAAGCTAGTGATGTTTAAAACACTAGGGATAACTTCCACTCCCACTGTGGGGCCTCAGGGTGTCTCTCCTTGGGCACACAGAGAGAATCAGGACTTGTGGAAATTGCCTGATTTTGTTTTTTGGTATTGGTCGATGCAGCCAGCGGTGTCTTGCTGAAGCATCAGCCTTTGCTAAGGCCACCCACAAATATGGTCCCAGGGATTCTCCTGGCAGGAAATGGAAGTGGTTAGCACAAAGGAAGTAAGAGAGGTAGGAAAAAGGACTTGTGTCAGCAGAGATATCCTGGTTCACAACCTTGGGACGGCTGCCCACTTCCTCCGCTGCTGTCTGCTCCTGGAGTCCCCTGGGTGTGCAATCCAGGAGCCTGGAGGGCCCTGGACAATATGAGGAGTGATCCTGAGGGTCACCATTCTCAAGCTGGGCTGCAGGTGGGGGGTGAGGAGCCTCAAGGACAGTCTTCCTCTGATGTCTCCTCCATAATGCCAGTCTCCAGGCTCTGGGTCATGAGGAGTTTGTCTGCAGTGGGTGGATCATGGGAAACCGCTTTACCTGATGGAAATACACTTGGCCATATGATACCTGACAGCAAAATTCAAGAGGTTAGGAGATGCATGGGCCTGCTAGTAACTGATTCCTAAAGCCAACATCTGTTTCCCAGGAGCAGTAGACCTGACTACCATTTACAAGGTGTTTTTTTTTTTTTTTTAAGATTTATTTATTTATTTGAAAGACACAGTTACAGGATGGCAAAGGCAGAGAGAGTGAGGGAGAGAGATAGATCTTCCATCCACTGGTTCACTCTCCAAATGACCATAATGGCCGGAGCTGGGCCAATCTGAAGCCAGGAGCCAGGAGCTTCTTCAGGGTCTCCCACATGGGTGCAGGGGCCCAAGAACTTGGGCCATCTTCTACTGCTTTCCTAGGGTGTAGCAGAGAGCTAGATCGGAAGTAGAGCAGCTGGGACTCAAACTGGTGCCCGTATGGGATGCCAGAGCTGCAGATGGTGGCCTTACCCGCTATGTCACAGCACTGGCCCCTAAATGTTTTTTAATTTTTATTTTATTTATTTATTTATTTTTTTGAGAGAGCTTTCCTATTCAGCA
The DNA here is from genome assembly GCA_949820135.1 of Sylvilagus floridanus. Taxonomy (NCBI): domain Eukaryota; kingdom Metazoa; phylum Chordata; class Mammalia; order Lagomorpha; family Leporidae; genus Sylvilagus; species Sylvilagus floridanus. The sequence goes on along the minus strand of OX463230.1, from coordinate 133,526,666 downwards.
ACTCACTCCCCAAATGCCTTCAATGGTTAGGACTAAGCTGGAAACTCAACCCAGGTCTCTCCTTGGGAGCAGCAGAGACATAATCGTTTGAGCCATAGCTGCTGCCTCCTATTCGGCTGGAGTCGGGAGTTAGAGCCCGGCATTGAACCAGGTACTCCTGAGTGGGACAGGGGCATCTCATTCACCGTGAGAAACGCCCGTCCCTGCAAGGCTCTGCACCACAGGAGAGTCAAGGACTTGGAGGGCCAGGCCGCCGTCCGGGCTTGTGATGAGCCCGCACTTAGGCTGGGTCCACATCTGCTTATGCCAGCTTTGTTTTCCCGAGTCAGGCACATTGTGTTGTACTGAAGAGATCATCGTAGCAAAGCTGACAGGGACCAGTATTACAGCATTATTGAAACTGCATATTTTCATACTTTTAGTAGTGATTGACTTAACCTGTAAACCCGCCAGAGCCTTTCCTTGGTATTCAACCAGTTCTGGTTCTGCCTGATTTGTGTGAGCCGTGAGAAGTGGCCGTCTGTTCCCTTAGAGTCCGTGAATTCTTACCCAGGCCACTGGTGTCGGACTGTTGGACATTTTGTCTTCAGTGCACTCTTGCTACCAGTGTCTGGCCGCTCAGGAAATTTGTAAGTCATATCCCATTCCCATGCTTGTCGGCTGGACTGCGTGTAGAGACCCTCTCACGAGATTCCTCTTCCCTCCCCTTCCCCATCTTCTCTAACCCTGACCTTACATACTCATTCCAGTTGGTTCTTTGCTGCCTGTCTTCCCATCCTGAAACAGCCCAGGTACTTTAAGACAAAATTTGCTTTCTTTCCTGTAAACAAAACAACACCCAATAAAACATCTTCACCCTTTAGCCTTTCTTTATCAAAGACACATCTTACTCCTTTCTATTTCCCTGTTGTTTTTTTCTCATTGTTTCTGTTAGTTACATGCACACATTAAACCTTTAACCCGCCATGACTTCAGTTTCCTGGGAACGCCAGAAAGCCGCCTCTACATTGGTAGTCTGTGCGTCACAATTTCTAGAAGCAATTTGTTGATTAGAGTGTTTCATGATGTCACAGATTGCTTTAGTCTATTTGCAATAAACAACGGAAAGTAGGCAACATTTTATGTCCATCCCTGTAGGTTTTCACTTATTGTACAGATTTCCCTCAGCTTCAGCTTTCTTTCTTTCTTTTTTTTTTTTTTTTTATTTGACAGATAGAGTTAGACAGCGAGAAAGAGTGACAGAGAGAAAGGTCTTCCTTCCGTTGGTTCACTCCCCAAGTGGCCACCATGGCTGGAGCTACGCCGATCCGAAGCCAGGAGCCAGGTGCTTCTTCCTGGTCTCCCACACGGGTGCAGGGCCCAAGGACTTGGGCCATCCTCCACTGCACTCCCGGGCCACAGCAGAGAGCTGGACTGGAAGAGGAGCAACTGGGACTAGAACCCGGCACCCATATGGGATGCTGGCACCGCAGGCAGAGGATTAACCAAATGAGCCATGGTGCCGGCCCCTCGGCTTTCATTTTTGATAAGGAATGGTTAAGGCCTTTCGCTGTGGAAACTTCATCTTACTGTCTAGTGGATTGCTTGTAACCACTGTTTTAAGTCATTTTTTCCCACTAATAAATTTTGTAAGATGCAAGCTTATTTTCCTGTTAATCTAGGTAAGAAAAGTAACGCCCCAGTATTAAATACACTCAAAATGCTAAGAATCCTAAAGAGAGGACTTATTATTGTTATTACCTACCAAAGATTACCCAAGCAATGTAAACCTCAAGCATTGGGTCAGTTAATTTTCTGCAAGACTGCTTCATTTATATACGTACTTATTTGTTTACTCTTAATTGGTTACACCCTATTGTCCTTTGTATAGGACACATATAAAGACTTAAACTGAGCAATAGATGTACCACTTATGTTAACCTTGAATTAAATATTATATTATGGAATTATTGGAAGAAGTGAATACTTAGGGCTTACTGGGTTAAGGCCAGTTATATGGCACTCCTTGATAATTTGCCAGAATTATCAGGAGACAGAAAGATTCTCTATACGCTACACTTGCAAGCATACAGCGATCAGAATTCACAGCAGAGGCCTGCATTCACGTGTGAGTGAGTGTGGGCCACCCCACACAGAGGAATCCCATCGCAAGTGGGCCAGAGGGTTGCTGGAGAGAGAGACCTCCAAACATGGTTCCTAGTGAACCTCTTCCCCATTCTCAGCCTCTTTTATGAGCTAGAGGTGGTACCTTAACCAGATAAATAAGTGAGGAGGGGTCTTAGCATGCAGGAAGACTTTGGGGACTTTTATGACACTTCCATGTGGAATTTAAATTCAATGTGGTCATCGTGGTGGCTCCTCCTTCCTGGTCCCAGATGAGATACAGGTGCATCCTGGGAAGGTGGGTAGATCATATCGACAGTAAAAAAGACAGACAGTAAATTGCAGGGCTGAAGGGATTCCATCACCTAGGCCTCACGATGTACCTGCCTAGTTACATCATGCCGGTTAAGGTAGTGTCACAAGGAGAATACTTGAAGCACAGTACGGCTTTCTTCCTTCCTTCTCCCATCCCCTTCCCTCTTCCCCCATCTCCTCTGTTCCTGTCCGTCTCTGGTCTCTGGACCTGCCCTCCTCTCCTTTTCCGAATTTCCTCCCTCTGGTGGCTGTCCTCCTTTCTTCCCTTCCCTTCCAAGTGGTTTAATCTCTTGCTTCCTTCTCCCCTCCCTCCCTCCCTCTGCCTATGCCTTTCTTTAGCCTTCTTCATCAGTGTGCACCCCGCTCCCTTTCTCTCCTCCCTCCTTCCCCTCTGCCTGTGCCTTTCTTGCCCCTCCAGTCCTCCCCTCACTTCCTTTCTCGTGCCTTCATTTCCTCCCCTTCCCTCCTCCTCTCATAGCTTTCTCCCCCATTTCCTCCTTCCCTGCCCCCCCCATCTTCCTTCGTCCTCATCTTCAGTCCTTTAACCTCCTTCCTTCCCTTTTTGTTCTCACTCCCCCACCCCGTCCTTGCTCTCCTTCATTTCCTCCTTGGTTTCTGTCCCCCCATCCTTGCCTCCCCTCCTCCCTCCTTCCCTTCATTTCTCCCTTGGTTTCTGTCCCCCCACTCCTTGCCTCCCCTCCTCCCTCCTTTCCTGTTTCCCTCCTTCCCTTAATTTCCTTTCCTTCCCCTCCCCGTCTCCCATTTCTTTTTCCCTTCTCTCTCTTCTTAAAAGATCGATGAGTGTGTTTGAAAGACAGTGACAGAGAGGCAGACCCAGAAATCTTCCATCCACTGGTTCACTCCTCAGGTGCCCTCAACAGCTGAGGCTGGGCCCAGCTGAATCCAGGAGTCAGGAACTCCCTCCTGGTCTCCCAAGTCGGTGACAGGGACCCAAGGACTTGGGCCATCCTGTACTGCCTTATCAGGCACTTTAGTGGGAACCTGAATCAGAAACGGAGTAGCTGGGACTCGAACCTGCACTTTGACACTGGATGGGTGTTTCAAGCGGTGGCTTAACCCCCTGTGCCACGCCTAACTCCTGCCTAATATTTTCCTTCTGGATGTTGGGCATAATACCCACAGTGGGGAAGTACTGACCTGTGATCATCCAGGCTATGTCTGTGAGTCCCCACCAGTGGGGCAGTACTGAATTGTGATCATCCAAGCTGTCTGTGAGTCCCCGGGTTCTCTCCAGTGGAGGTGGAGGTGGTCAGGTGGTGGGGTTGTGCTGCAGTGGTGTAGACAGAGATTGCACACAGACAAGTGAGGAATTTCCCAAGACGTTAGTCCGCTTTTGGAAACAACCGAGTTAGACTGGAATTCAGTAGATTTTCCACAGCACATGGAACCTGCAAGAAATGCTCCTTTCTTAAAACTGACTGGGATAAGCCCTCTACTACTCAGCAGCTACTTTGAAACAGTAAATTAGGTTATGCCTTAAATATGGGCCTGTTCCAGTCTTTGCAGGAAATAGTCCTTGTTGCACCATTAGCTCAGACTCTTCCATAAACAATTTGTTTTTCTAAATACACTTTGCAGTCTGGTCGTAAATCTCCATCTGCAAGACTGTGCGATAGACTCAGCAATATTGTGTAGCAATACCCTGGGAATCAGGAATTCAAAAGGTTTTCAGCTTGCACGGGAGAAGCGACAGCACGGGAGAAATAAACCAGCACCAGCTACCTGCCTGCCTCGTGAGGGCCCTGGGAGTGAAGCCTTGGGCTTCCTTGAGGGGGACAGCCTGACACAGAAGTGGACAGCTCCTTTGCTACTTGCCTGGCTGGCTGAGAGCACAGGGCTCTTTGGTCTTGGCTTAAAATCTGTGTAAGTAGGTGCTTTTGGTCCGTGTCGCTCTAAAGAAATGTGCCTCCTTGTGTTTGCTAAGGAAGCAGTGTTTTGTTTAATCTGTTAAATGTCTCCATGTACCAATTAAAAATACATAACATAGGCTGGCGCCACGGCTCAATAGGCTAATCCTCCGCCTGCAGTGCTGGCACCCCGGGTTCTAGTTCCGGTTGGGGTGCCGGATTCTGTCCCAGTTGCCCCTCTTCCAGGCCAGCTCTCTGCTGTGGCCCGGGAGTGCAGTGGAGGATGGCCCAAGTGCTTGGCGCCTGCACCCGCATGGGAGACCCGGAGGAAGCACCTGGCTCCTAGCTTCGGATTGGCGCACTTGGCCGTAGCGGCCATTTGGGGGGTGAACCAACAGAAAAAGGAAGACCTTTCTCTCTGTCTCTCTCACTGTCTAACTCTGCCTGTCCAAAAAAAAAAAAAAAAAAAAAAACATATCATTGTTGTGAGCTTTTTGACCCTTCCCCTGCTAACTTACCCTGCAAATAAGCAATCCTTTGCAGATTAGAGCCTCCTCAGTGCTTCCACCGTGACTGGGCGTGGGGAAGGCGCATGCTTTCTCCAGAAAGCTGCAGTTCTGGGCGTTTGTTCTCAGACACGACGCTGGAGGAGTTCTAGACTCCGGGATCCAGGTGAAGCCTGACTGTCCCAAGGTTCTGCACACACCCAGGGCCTGTCCAGTTCCACCAGGGATGTATCAGTCACACACACCCCCTGGTTTAAAAAGCCAAAAAACCCAAAACTTAAATGCCCTCTCAACATCCGTAAGGGGCCCAGTGTAGGTGACTGCAGAGCCGGGGTGCCCGTGAATCCAGGGCAGCGTCTGAGCTCGGTGAAGCAGGAAATGCGGGATGGAGATAAAGGAGAGACGAAGGTGGGTGCTCATGGCAGCTCAGCTCACTGGGAGCGCCTCTTTGGGCCCTGCTGACTGCGCCTGAGCTGGCCCAGGGAAAGTCATCTCATGCCGGTAGGGACCAAGCAGGACAACAGGGGCTGTGGGATGTCCAGCAACTGCATGGCGGTTTTTTGACATAGTTTGAAGCCCTTATTCTGTTCATCTGGGTAGACTGGGGCAGGTGGTGGGCATGGCTCGGAAGGATGTGGCTGAGGTTACTGGGCTAAAATATCATTTCAGCCCTGGGTCACAGGTCACTGCAACCAGGGTCCCTGCAGGTCTGGGTCACAGCTGTGCAGCAGAGGTCACTGCAGCCGAGGTCGCTCTCGGCTCTTGGGGCTGGGCTGTGCAGTGTAGTAGTCGACATGGCCGCACAGCCCTTAGGATGTGACTCTGTGCCCGTGGTCAATGTGGCAGGGGTCCCTCCTGGGGACCTGGCTATGGGACAGTGGCTACCATGGTTGAGATCTCTCTAGCTGTGTTGCGGTGATCACCATGGCAGGGGTCACTTGTGCTCTTGGGGATGTGGCTGAGGAGCAGTATTCACCATTTCACCATGGCTGGGGTCACTGAGCCCTGGGGCTCTCATCCCAATTGGTGTAGTGACCCAGGGCAGGACAGTGACAGAGACCTAGGCATGGTGTGTGTGGTAGACCTAGGTGGCTGGGTGGTGTGGTGACCACTGTGGCTGGGGTCACTCCCGTCTGTGCGCTTTGTTGCTGTCAGCTGCCAGGCGCAGGGCAGGACCGTGATGGAGACCGAGGCATGGGAGCTAGGTCTGTGCTGGTGCCAGAAGGAGGTGACCTTCGGGTGACCCTGGGGCACAGAGGCCTCCACCACAGGAGTGCAGCCCGGCCAGCATTAAATGACCAAGCAGCAAGGGTGAAAGCCAAGTGCAGCAACTGCCAGCTGAAAGGTGAGACCAGGTGACGTGCTGGCTGTGTGGTGTGTGTCCTTCGGAGGCAGTGAGACCGGGGACTATGGGAAGTCCTTCAGACAGAGGGACTCACAGCGCCCCTCTGTTGGTGGAGCGACAGGAGCACTCATGCAGGGTGACGGACAATAGGTGAGCTCTGGAAACGGAGCCCACCACCGTTGTGTGTGCATCTGCTGTGTGTGAAGACAGGTAAACGACCTGAGGACAGAAGAGCTGAGAAGTCACAAGAGGTTTTTTTTTTTTTTTTTTTTTTTTTTTTTTTTTTTTTTTTTTTACAGGCAGAGTGGACAGTGAGAGAGAGAGACAGAGAGAAAGGTCTTCCTTCCTTTTTGCCGTTGGTTCACCCTCCAATGGCCGCCGCGGCCGGCGCGCTGCGGCCGGCGCACCGCGCTCATCCGATGGCAGGAGCCAGGAGCCAGGTGCTTTTCCTGGTCTCCCCATGGGGTGCAGGGCCCAAGCACCTGGGCCATCCTCCACTGCACTCCCGGGCCACAGCAGAGGGCTGGCCTGGAAGAGGGGCAACCGGGACAGAAACCGGTGCCCCGACCGGGACTCGAACCCGGTGTGCCGGTGCCGCAAGGCGGAGGATTAGCCTGTTGAGCCACGGCGCCGGCCAAAGAGTTTTTTTAAAAAGATTTTTTTTTTATTAATTTGAAAGGCAGAGTTATATATATAGAGAAAGACAGAGAGAGAGGTTTTCCATCCGCTGGTTCACTCCCCAAATGGCTGCAACTGTGAGGCCAGGAGCTTCTTCCCAGTCTTCCATGTGGGTGTGGAGGCCCAAGCACTTGGGCCATCCTCTGCGGTTTTTCCAGGCTCATTAGCAGGGAGTTGGATCAGAAGTAGAGCAGCTGGGACTTGAACTGGCACCATACAGGATGCCGGCACTGCAGGCAGAAGCTTAACCCACTGTGCCACAGTGCCGGCCTCCCAAAACAGTTTTAAAGATGAAGGAGGGTGGAAGATTGCTGAGGCCTCGTTGAGGAAGGCGTTCCTCCGAGTGCGTCAGAGGGGACCGCTGCATCGGGGTCCCTGGGACTCCATGTGCTGCCCGGCAGAGAGGATGGGGCTGGCTCCCGGGGCGCCTCAGGCTCTGAGCAGACTGACTTTGTGTCTGGAAAGCTGTGACATGCTGTAATGTTCTGTCACCTGCAGCAGAGGGCCCAACATTTTTCTTTGAGTCTAAGAAAGACGTTCGAACTCTGGTCCAGATGCAGTTGTCATAGTACCTGGGTGCCTGAGGAATGAGGAGGAGTGGCGAGTGTTGTCCCCCGTTTCCTGGCTTCACAGTTGCCTCCGTGGGCCTAGAACCCCAGGGAGTGGTTCTCACATGGGGGTCATTATCTGGAGCATCAGAGTGCCTGGAAGATTTTGGATTGAGTGTTTTATTTTTGCTAAAAATCACAGATCAACAAAACCATGGATCAGAACCAGAGATTGGACATGTTAGTGTCTGGAAGCATTGGTTGTGTTGAGTTTCTGTGTTGGTGGCCATGCTTTTCCTGGTTACAGAAAGGTCCTCTGGTCCAGGATCACGAGAATGGCCATGGGAACCACCTCCTCCCTGCCTGCCCTGGTGCCACCAGCATTCCCTGGACTGTGACAGGAGTCTTTGGGGTATTTCATGAAGTTCATGGTCCTAATCATTAGTGTGCCTTTTTCTGGAGTTTGTTTTCTGAGCTTGGTGGTGTCCTTAGCTCAGCATGGGTCTAAACTAGGTGTGATCCATACCAGACAAGTTGTTTGCACTTGTAGGAGCCGGTTTCACTTCCCTGTCCTGTTCTGTTTTCTGAGTGAAGGAGCCACCGTGGGTAATCCCACACTTAGTCCCTCACGCAGTAGGAGACATGCCCCGCCCACCATCAGTCCCTCATGGAGCAGGGGACATATCCCAGTCAGCCCCTCACACAGGGCAGGGGACACAGTCCCTCAGGGAGCGGGAGACACATCCTGCCCATGGTCAGTCCCTCACTCAGCAAGAGGCGCACCTGCCCTTGGTTACCCCCAGCCCTCATGCAGGGGTCATGTCGCACTCAGTCTGCCTCAGCAGGTAGCAGGGGGCATCAACATACGGCTCTGAATCCGCTCTGCAGCTTTGTTTTTTGGGTGTGTATGTGGGTTTTTTTTTTTTTTTTCATTTTGAGGAAAAAGATTTCACTTTCATTTTTAGATCTTGTGGTTTCTCTTTTTCATCCTAAATCCAGCTCTAGAAGGTACTGGAGCATCCAGTTTGCTCTTTATTTCCTGTCCACCAGTGGCTGTGGGAAGTGTGGAGGCTCTGGCAGAGCCCAGTCATGTTGGAATCTGGCTGTGCCTGTGCCTAGAACAGGGAAGACGTTTTAACCCCTTCTGCTCTGAGGCTCCGAGAAGCTGAGGGCATGCACCTGGACTCAGGACCAGGCTGCCACAGCTGCTGAGTGTCCTGGGGGGACCTTTATTGCCAAGGCGCAGGATTTGTGGCGGGCAGGAACCCTCCCCTTGGGTTGTCAGCTCTTTCCACCCGAGGCCCCTTTCTTCTGAGAGGTATTTCAACCAGTGTGGACAGCCTGACCTACCCGAGAGCGAAGGCCTTGGCGTTGACTGTGGTCCTGCTGGAGGCAGTGCAGGAGCAGGGAGGCCAGGGCCCAGAATCAAGACTCACCTGCCTGGAGTGCTCACTTAGGCTGTGTGTGAACGCAGGGCCAGCCCCTGGGGAGGCAGCTCCCTTTCTTGCACTGGTGCCTGGCTCTCGTTCTGTGGCTCCATCTGAGCGGTTTCCTCCAGGGCCAGGCCTATCCTAATGCAAGGAAAGCCCACCCCTGTGAGGTGGGCACAACTTGTAGCTGGTGGGGCTCAGGGAGCTCAGCTCAGGCACTTTGAGGCTGGTTCAGCCCCACACCTCCTGGGCATTTCTTTATTGTGCCCCAGGCAAAGTTGGGGTTTTCCAAGGCTGGTGTCATGTTCCAGGAATATGGGCTGTTTGGGAAAATCCATGTGTGTGCATATGGACCCTGGGGCCCTGCTGTGTTGGGTTCCTGTTCAGAGGTCTGGAGTGGGACTCATTTTCCCACGGCCTCTGGCCTGGACTGAGCTGGGGAATTCCGGATTCTTCAGACAGCAGCTGTTGAGCTTAGCCTGCCCAGCGAGCCCTGCTGGCCCTGCATGGGGCTGACCCTGGTGGTGGGGGTGGGGGCGGCACAGCATGGGAAAGTGGCTGGGAGAGACACTCACCCCCTCGTCCCTGCTGACCTCCAAAAATCCCACTGCTGAGGTCACCATGGCTGGGATCTTTGTTATTGCAGAGGGGGGAACACAGACCCATGTGCCTGGGCTGGGCACTTGAGGGAGGTGCAGAGGTGGGCACAGGATCCAGCCCCCAGCCCCAGCCTGACTCCGCAGAGTGGAGGGAAGTGGCCCTGACTGGAGGCAGGGAGAGACCTCAGAAGCACGCTCCTTCCAGTCTCCCTGGACCTCTGCCCCAGTGGCACCGGTGAGTGCACCACTGAAGGTGGTCCTGCAGCCAGGGGCGTTTCAGGGGCAGCAGACACTCTGCCTGCACAGGGCGTCCAGGGATTCGAGGGGTCCACAGAAGCTCTTCCTCGGGAAGCGGGGTTAGGTGGAGGGAGGGGCCCCGGCTTTACTTTCCAAGGAGGCTGTGGCGTGGTTGTGTGTGCACACGCGATATCTGCACACAGACACTAGGGACTGCCTGCAGGGCAGAGGTGTGCGTGGCAGACTGTCACAGTCAGGAGGCAGCCCCCAGCGGCTCCCACTGCCTTTCCCCTTAGGAGCTCCATGGCCGGTGTGTGCTGAGCTGCATGGAGTTTACAAATTGTTCCTTGTTATCAGACGGTCCTCCTTCTTTTCAGAGTCTGACATGGGTGAAGCTGCAGACACACCGCAGGCAGTCACGGGGCTGGCCACGTGGGCGCGGCCCCCAGGAGGCTCTGGGGTCTGTGTGGCTGCCCTGTCGCCAGGCTGTCTGCACCTGCCTTTCCTCTTCCTGTGACTTAAATCTCGTCCCGAAGCTGCTTTTTGATTTATAAATATTTTGGATTTGTGTAAGAAGCTGTTAGTTTTTAGGCCCACATCTCAGGTTTGTTTCATGCAGTTTTTCCCCACTTGCTTCTGACCCATTCTCTCTGGTGGGAACGTCCGAGCTGAGCTGCCAGGGATCTGGGGAACAGCCTCAGCACGATGCCTGGAACGCAGGGGGAGGGGCCCTATTCCTGGGACAAACTGACACCATGGGCAAGTAGTCGAGAGCCTCTCCCTGCGGGTGCCAACAGGTGTGAGTGTGGGTCCCTGCCAGCTAGGAGGTTCTGATAGTAGAGGTCTTCCCTCGGTGCCCCGGGCAGGCTTGTGGGCAGTTTGGGTATGGGGCTTGCTTTAGATCAGATGTTTCTGGTACAAGCATGGGCTGGTGCAGATGCCTCACTGGAGGGAGGCCAGAAGGTCCCTGGGGGCAACACGTTCCTCTGAGCCAACGTGGATGCTGGCTGCAGGTGGCTTCCCATTGCACGGGAACACAGCAGGAGCTCCCTCCAGGAATCACTCCTGTAACGTGCCAGGAGTCCCCCACGGGCCCCACCTTCCGCCACCTTCCGTCCTCCCCACTGCTGAGAGCTGTGTTCAGTATTTGGACAGTGGAAAGGCAAGGCTGCGTGATAGCAGGACACACTCTCCACCGTGTCTCTGCAGAGTTGTTTGGTTTTCACATTTATTTTGTGATAGCAGGACACACTCTCCACCGTGTCTCTGCAGAGTTGTTTGGTTTTCACATTTATTTTGTTTCCATGTTTTCTTCAGGGGAGTCTTTTTTTGTAAAAAGATTTATTTATTTATTTGAAACTCAGTTATGGGGTGGGGGAGAGATATCAATCTTCTGTTCATTGGTTCACTCTCCAGATGGCCGCAATGACCAGGGCTGGTCTAGGTTGAAGCCAGGAACCTGGAACTCCATCAGGGTCTCCCATGTGCGTGCAGGGACCCAAGCACTTGGGCCATCTTCTGCTTTCCCAGGCCATAGCAGAGAGCTGGATTGGAAGTGGAGCAGCCAGGACTAGAACCTGCGCCCGTATGGGATGCCAGCGCTTTAGGCCAGGGTGTTAACCCGCTGCGCCACAGCACCAGCCCCTAGAGTAGCTGCCTTTTAAGAGCTGCCATAAGGCTATGGTGAGAGCCTATACTCTTGCTGTGTCCATCACAAGGATGAGTGGCATAAGGTTATTTTTCAAGGCCCCCCCAAAGTACTTCCAGGTTCATCAGTGGGGCCTGCAGTGGTTACTGAGATTCTGCCAATAGGTGTCTCCCTGGCCCTCAGGAGCTGTGGGCTGGGGATGCCCCAGGATATGCGGAAGATGTAGGCCATGCTTTCCAGGAAGTTACCAACTCAAGACTCACTAGGACACACGTCACAGGATCACTCGTGGGAGTGCAGCTGGGGGCTTTCCATTCCCTGGGAAAAGGAGCTCCTGTTATGCTAAAGAAGCCTCAGCCGTCCAGCTGCTGCCCCTGTGTGCCACGAACAGGCTGTACACAGGACCATGCACAAACATACACTGCCCTCATGCAAGCACATACATCAACAGGCATGCACACCTCATGTGTGTGCACATGCACACACGTGTACGCTCAGCCCCATGCTGAGCACAGTGTCGTTTACAAATCTGGAAACTCACTGCAGGTGATGGGAATTGTTTGCAGAATTAATTTTTGGTTTATGAAGTGGCATTGTTAGGAAGAATGGAATGAACCTGTGTCTGTCTGTCCTGAGGCAGTTTCTCTCCTGTTCAGGGGGCTCCAACGGCCGTCAATGTGTTGCTGGAATTGCCTGCTCTTGGTGGCACTGGCCGCTGTCACACTGGAGGCTACTTGGGGCCTCAGCATGTGGCCTTTTCTTGGACAGCAGAAGGGGGGCCCATGGGTCTGTGGATACCATGTATTTACGCCTCACATGTGTGTATTTCAGAGGCTCAGTCCCTCTTGTAAACGCCAGGCCTGGCTTACAGGGGATTGGGTGTGGGAGGCGAGATGCGGTCACGCAGAGGGGCTGGCTCTGCACAAACCCGCGTTTTGATTTGTGTCTGTCTTCGCTCAGGAGGTTCCTCTTCAGTCCGTGGGGTTCTAGTGTGGACAGGCGGGTAAGGGGCAAGAGTGGAAGGGGGGCCCTGGGAAAACATCCAAGAGGCACCGCCCAGGGCCGGGTGAGGGCCGTCCTGAGTCTGGGGCTTTTGGGACATCCGTGGGGTCTGTCATCCATGGCTTGCTGTCAGGACACACAGAAAACCAGGAGGACTGAGGAGCTGTGTGGCATCCTGTGTCCTTTGTCCTCGGTAATGGCAAACCTGTCCCTGCTCAGCCGGCAGCCAAGGCCTCTGCACAGGTCACAGCTGTGCGGCACCGTCCAGCCCCAGCACTTGTCAGCGCCGCGGGGGCTCTGAGCCCGGCAGCTTTGCCTCTCAGGCACATCTTGTGTTAGTCATGGTGGGGGGTGCTGCTGGCATTGAGTGGTGGAGGGGAGGGGGCGGCACAGCCCCCTGCCAGATGAGGGGCAGTCCCAGGGTGTCGGTGGTGCTCAGGACGAGAAGCCCCTGTGGCCCTGAAGGACCCTTGGGAGGAGAGATTTGGGGACACAGGTCAGACACCTGGAGACTGCAGGCTGGGGCTGGGAGCGGGTGTCTTTCTCCACATCTGACCAAGACCATGACTGCAGGAGGAAGGGGCGCTGCCCGGTGTTCAGGGTGGGTGAGACCTGCCAGGGTCATGGGAATGAAACTGGCCTGGGTGTGGTCCTGCCGCCAGCTCCTCGGGTCACGTTGGAGCCAAGTGAGGCTCCAAGAGGGTCTGGGTCTGTGTGGGTCTCGGGACTCTGGGGGGCCAGCCCCTCACTCTCATGCTCAGTAGAAGAGATTGCTCAAGAGTCTGGTGTTTTCCCAACGCACTCAGCTGCAGGTGACAGCCTCTCGTCATCACCAGCTGTGTGAGCTGAGTTAGCTGCTGCCTCCCGCCCCAGGGCTCCCACTATTCCCTCAGGGTCACAACAGCCTCCAGGGGACCCTGGAAAGCCCCAGGCCTCTGAGCACAGACCCTCTGTTCACTGGGTGCTCAGTCACCTCCTTTAAGCTAGAAGAGGAATCTCACACATGATGTGGCTCCCGTGCACGGCAACTGCCGCAGACGTGGGTGTGCTGGGCTGCTCCTGGCAGTGCACGCACAGAGGGGAGCCTGGTGAAGAGCATGTCGGATGCTGTGTGACAGCTGTCTCCTCTTCCTGGATCGTGCTTTGGCTTTCCACACGACCCTGCTCTTAGGACAGGCAGTGGGTGTTGATGAGTCGTGAGCTGCTCTGTGGACCGCTGGAGATTTTTCAGAGCAGGGAGAGGCTTTTGTGCGTGGAGCACCTGTCTGGGCAGAGCAGAGTGGTTGCTCAGCCCCCGCCGAGAGCCTGGTCATCAGCACTGTGTTCGTTTGCCCAGCTTGCATCCAGTGGAACTTATTGGACTGTGCTCGGGAAAGCTCAGCTCACAGTGAGATGAGGCCGGGTGGATTTTGCTGCAGGATGTGAATGAAAGTGGCAGGTGTCCTTTTGGAGGCGGTCGTGCCCCTGAGGCCACAAGGGAGGGAGCCCGTGGAGCTGCCAGTGGGTCTGGCTGTTTATACATTGAGAGACCTTGGCTCTGTGGCTCGTCCCGTGGTCTCTCCACGGCTGCCCATGTCGGCAGGGTAGGGGCTGAGTCCCTGGCTCCGCTCCCTGCTCCTCTGGGTGGATGCCGAGCCTGGTTCCCCTCCTTGTCTGTGCTGTGGCGATGGGCTGCTGGGAGGCCCTCAGGCTTACACAAATGACTTGTTTGGATTTTATTATTTATTATTCATTTATTTGGAGGCTCTCGGGCTCACACGAATGGCTTGCTCATGTTTTGTTAAGGGCAGGAGTCAACAAGAATGGTGACGAACAAAGAGAAAGTTTGCTTTTGCAGGTAAACCAGATGCCCACTAAAGCCCAGCGCAGGGCAGCCTGTGCAGCTGAAGGAGCGGACAGAGTAGGTGTGGGCACCAGGGAAGGGCCGGGAGGTGCTGTGAGGAGCCCCACACGGGCAAGGCTGAGATGTGCCAGGCTCCTTCCAAGGCAGTGCTGGACGTGAGTCTGATAAAGGAAACCCAGGAAGCGCAGAGCAGGAGGTTCACACGTGACAGGAGGAAGTTCATTTTAACCCCCAGGTGCATCTGTGGAAGGCGTCCTGTCATGGTGCCGTGGCTGAGGACAGGGCGACTCCCTCCGTTGGGGTCCCCCAGTGCCAGGCAGTGTCTGCCTGGGACATCGTGAGTGCTGAGTAACCCTGCATGGAGTAGATTAGTGACTGTAGCACACGCCAGCCAGCCTGGGATGCGCGGTTTCCGTCTTGCAATCGAGGCAACAGATGCTGCCGGTCTGATTTTCTCATTCATTAGCAAGTCTCTTTCTAATTTTAAAATTTACTTACTTGGAAGAGAGAGAGCGAGCGAGATAGAGCTTTCATCCTCTGGTCCACTCTCCAAATGCCTGCGGCTGGGCCAGGCTGAAGCTGGGAGCTCAGTTTTGGTCTCCCATGTAGTAGGCAGGGACCCAGTTACTAGAGCCATCACATGTATCTGTGTCAGCAGGAGCTGGATTGGAAATGGAGCTGGGACTTGAACCCAAGGGACTCGGGCATGGCTTCGCTGCTACCCAAAATCTCACTCTGTGTGCCTCTCTGTCACCGTTTGTCAGGGGTGACCCAGTAGTTCCTGCGTTACCTGGGACTTCCCTTTTGTTTGTCCTCAGCCGGTCTGAAGTCACAGCACTCAAGGTGGAGCTGTGTGCCCTCCACAGGTGGGGCCCACCCAGAAGGAGACCTCCCACCCCCAGTCTCCTGGATGTCCTTAGAGGCAGGGCCCATGCACGGGGCTGTGTCCTGGGACGGAGAGGGACACGGTGAAGCTGTTGATCACAGAAGGAAGTCTCTGGGTTCAGGAATTGGTGGTGGATTAGGGTGCACTGAGCCTTACTAGGGTCCCGCATCCTGCAACTCCCATCCTGGAGTGCAGGTCAGCCTCTGCCAGAGTAGTCTGGCCCTCTCTCTACGCCCTGTGCACCTTCTGCCCTCGCCACCTGCTGTGTGCTCCTGGCTCCCTCTCTTTGCCCCCTCCTCATCCCCTCCTGCTAGCCTGTGAAAGGGTTAGGGTCAGGGGTCAGGGTTCAGAGTTCAGGGTCAGGGTCACTTTCCTGCTGGGCAGCAGCTGCATCCTCTCTGCCCTTAGAGACCTGAGGGTAGGTTGCAGTCCCCACCCCCACGGCCTTCAGACTGCCTTCAGCACCACCTTGGGGGCTCAAGGTACGGAGGTCGGGCCCCACCCCACCCACAGAGCCAGACACGGAGGGTGAGAGTGGCTGTGTTTACACAGGTCCAACAGGGACTTCGGAGGCTGCCGTGGTGAGAACCCTGGCCTGAAGCTCGTAGGTCTCTTACAGTGTTGCAGGTTGTCACCTGAGGGCCCCATGCTCTGTCCCCAGGCTGCAGTGCTTAGAAGGCAGCCTGACCTGCCGTCCAGGTGCTGGGGTGTTTGCAGAGTGCGTGCAGCATCCCATACAGGCCACACGAGGCCACACCCGGTGGCTTTTGTCTCCTCCACTGAAAAAGTTCTTTGGAACTAGAGCGAGGGCTGTCCCTCCACCAGCAGCATGGACTGGAGATACTTTGGGTCAGCCGTGCTCTGCTTTGAAAGGCTGTTCTTGTGCCTTCCCCCAACCAAGCCCTGGGTCTCACTGTCCCCTGTAACAGGACGGGATGTCTGGTCCAGGGGCCATATGAGGCCCATGGAGTCTTTTGGTTTGGCTCTGCCAAGGCAACCACATGTGGGACTGGAAACTCAACAAATCTACAGCAGGTGCATTTTTAGGTTGATAATTTTGTACAGCCCACAAATAATGTCATCAATATGCAGGTATCCTTGGCAGAAAAAAGGCTCCCCAGCCCTGCAGTGGAAGCATGGTTGTTTTAAGTTGCAAGTGGCGAGGGGGGTGGATCCTAACTACTGACCTTAGGTGGAGGTTGTACATGATCTGCATTGCATTTGAGGTTTATCAACAGGTTGCAGAGTTAGAGGCCAATATGGGAGGGAAAGAGTTACAAGTGTCATGGCGGGCCTGGTGTGGTCCAGCGTGGTAAACCACTGCCTGTGACAATGGCATTCTGTAGCGGAGTACCAGGAGTCCTTGCTGCTCCACTTCCAGTCTAGCTCCTTGCATTGCGCCTGGGAAAGCAGCAGAGAATAGCCCAAGTGCGTGGGCATTGGGATAGAGTTCCTGCATCCTGGCTTCAGCCTGGTCCAGACCCGGCCTTTGTGGCCATTTGCAGAGTGAACCAGTAGATGGAAGACCTCTCCCCCACCCCTTTCTTTCTCCCTTCCTCTTCCCTCCCTCTCCCCCTCCCTTCTTATCACTCTGCCTTTCAGATAAATAAATCTTTTTTTTTTTTTTTGACAGGCAGAGTGGACAGTGAGAGAGAGACAGAGAGAAAGGTCTTCCTTTGCCGTTGGTTCACCCTCAAATGGCCGCCGCGGCCGGCGCACTCCGCGCTGATCCAATGGCAGGAGCCAGGTGCTTCTCCTGGTCTCCCATGGGGTGCAGGGCCCAAGCACTTGGGCCATCCTCCACTGCACTCCTGGGCCACAGCAGAGAGCTGGGCTGGAAGAGGGGCAACCGGGAAAGAATCTGGCGCCCTGACCGGGACTCGAACCCGGTGTGCCGGCGCCGCAAGGCGGAGGATTAGCCTGTTGAGCCACGGCGCCGGCCAGATAAATAAATCTTAAAAAGCAATGTCATGGGAAACCCTGTTCCTGGGGGCTCGGCAAGCCTAATTCTGCACGGGGACAGGAAGTCTTTCTCTGCGTGTCAGCAGGGCATGGTTACAGCGGGTCTGTGGCATCACAAGCTGTGTTGTGCATTGCAGTTTTAGGGCTTTGCCTTGAGCAGCAGCTGTGATGATAGCGTTTGTGTGCAGGGCCCGGTGGCTAAACGAGGGTCGGCGGGTGCAGCCCAGAGAACCCCACTGCTCAGAAGTGGGCCGTGAACTGGGAGACCCAATGCTGGGCTGAGGCAGGGACATTGGTGCCAGGAAATGGGCAGGGTGCCCAGCTTTGCTGTCCCCCTCTTCCTGTGACCGTCCACTGTCAGCCCACATCTTCTCTGTCCTGGTGCCTTCAGGTTCCCAGTCCCCACCATTGCCCTAACCACCAGACCCTGGTCCTGGGGCCTTCCTGCCTGGTCCCTGACCCTGACCTCTGCCCCGAGCTGTGGTGGATGGGGGTCCCTTTTGTCAGCTTCTGCAGGGTGGGGACCAGGGAGCTCTGACTATCCCGTTTCTTAGGTCCAGCAGAGCTAAGGTGGGAGTTTTCTTTGGAATCTGCTTAATTCACGGCAAGTCAGGAATGGCTCTTGGCTGAATAATGAGGCAGCCAAGGGCTCGGATTCCCAGGGTCAACCCTGGAAGCAGTGTGGGGGCTGAAGCTGAGTGCGAGCCCAGGGTGCAAGCCTGGGAGGTTGAGTGCCCCGAGCCCGGGACCCGTGGGGGCAGTGAGGGCGCGGCAGGTACCGGGTGCGGGCTGAGGGTCCCGCGGCCACGCTGCGCCGGCTCACAGCCCGTGTGGGACTGTCAGCGGTGGCTGGGTGGACGCGCTGGTGCTGGCCGCCGGCCCGAGGAGCCTGTTTTCCTAAAAAGGCACGAGATGAACCCGCAGCTCGCCGCATGGGGACTTGGACAGGCATGCCTAGTCAGCGCCAGCCTCAGCCAGGGCGTGCGGGGCCGGTGCGGCCTCAGACCGGGGCGCGGGGCAGGGAGCCCGGCTCGCTCTTCCGCGCAGCTGAGCAGCCAGCTGGCTGTGTCTAGGGTGTGCTGCTTTCGTGGTTAAAACGTTTTAAAAATAGAATAGCGTCGACTAGGACTACAGAGCTTTCTGCAGGGGCGGGGAGGGCAGTGAAATCCCTGGGGACGGAGCTGCCCCAGCCGCTGCACCCAGAGTTTCCGAGTGACTCCGAGAGCAGGTCGCTGGACCCGGCCCCGCCCCACACCCGCATCCCCGGCAGGGTCTAAGTGGCTTTGTGAGTCTGTTTGGTAGAATGGGCGTTTACTCACAAATCTCCAAATCGTGTCTCATTTTACAGTTTACAGCGTTTTACAGAATTGCTTCAACTACCGTCAATAAAAAAATTGACTCACTTTTTGATACAAAAGGAAGGAATAGTTGGCAAAAGAGAAATTTGATCCAGTTTATTTAAGATAAATTAATTTCAAGTGCTATCAAATTTGTAAACATTTCTATGATAATAAACATAATGCATGCTTTGTAGAAATTTTCATAAAAGCTACTTTTGAGTTTTCAAGAATGAAAAACAAGTTACCCCCCATGAGAGGACCTCGGTGTCATGTGGGGTCTTATGTCCAATTGGTTATCTCCATCTTTGTGTTTTGCTGGATATGTTGTGTGTGCATGTGTACTTACTAAGTGCTAAACACAGCACACACATTGTACATGTACTTACTACATGCTAAACACACACGTATTGTGTGTGCATGTATACTTACTAAATGCTAAACACACACAAATATTGTGTGAATGTGTACTTACTAAATCTAAACACACATTATATGTGCATATGTCTTTACTAATGATAAAAACACGTGAAAATATCATTGTGTGTGCACATATACTTACTAAATCTAAACACACAAACATGTGTGAATGTGTACTTACTAAATCTAAACACACATTGTGTGTGCACATCTTTACTAATGATAAAAACACGTGCAAATATCATTGTGTGTGCACATATACTTACTAAATCTAAACACACAAACATGTGCATGTGTACTTACTAAATTTAAACACATGTGTGCATGTGTATTTACTAATGCTAAACACACACAAACATTGTGTGCACATGTACTTAGTACATGCTAAACACACATGTATTTTGTGTGCACCTGTACTTACTAAACACACACACACAATCCTGTGTACGTTCTCTGTAGAAGTTTGTTTGCGGCTGTGTGTGGTGTGTGTCTTGCGTTTCTGTGTCTTGCCCAGAGTTCCTCCAGCCGCTTTGGGTCCCCCTCCCCTGCAGTGTGCAAGCACCTGCTCTTCTCTCCTGCACCATGACCCTGAGCTCTGGGTCGGCCGTGACAATGTCAGCTCCTGCGTGTGGTTGGGTTCTGTCCTGTAGCTGCTGCCCCCAACTCAGGTGCAGGGTGGGGCAGGATCTCCTGTGTAGAACATCTGATTGTCTCCTTTTTTATTTTGCTGTCATAAACATTGATCTTTCACAAGCTCGGTTTTATGGATGACTTCCTTAGGAGAACTAGAATATTGATTTTTTTTGCGACCTCTTGAAGACATGTTGTCATGGCCTATGTAGGGAGAGGCCCAGCGGTGCTCACTGCTCTTCACTCTGATGCTCCAGCTCTTTCTGCCTGTCCTTACCTGCTCCTGGCCTCACTGGCTCCTAGTTCACCGGCACCTGTACTCGCCTGCACCTGGTCACCTGCATGTACCTGGTTCACCTGCTCCTGTACTTGCCTGCTCCTGGCCTCACCTCTACCTGGCCTCACTTGCCACTGGTTCACCTGCTCCTGGTTCGTCTGTACTCACCTGTTCCTGGCCTCACCTGCTCTGGGTTCACTGCACCTGCTTCTGGCTTCCCTGCTCCGGTGTTCACCTGTACTTCTGCTCCACTTGCTCCCTTAGTTTGAGCAAGTTCAGATGCATTCTAGAATGCAGAGAAAAAAATGTGTCACAGGTGGCACCTCAACCCTCTGTTTCATGGTGCAGCCTGATGGTTGTAATTCCTTCTGAGTGTGTGGGGTTGCAGCTGTGAGTGGCATGGAGCAACTCCTGTCCTCTATAGTTCCTGAGCAGTGTGCTCACAGAGTTGGTAACTCTGTCGTGCTGTGAGGCCGAGGCTCGGGGCAGTTTGCATGTTTGTGCAGTGCCCAGCAGTGAGGTTGCTCTGCGCTCCCCTCTGCGTTTCCATTTTCATCTTAGCTACTGGAACATGCAGCTCACGGAACGCTGAATCCTCATGTTGGGCCTGGGCAGATGTAGTTTCCTTCCTTGTACCGTGTTTGCCAGGTTTCCAAGTTTCAATCTCCACTTGACAGCTTATCCCACACTTGTGTTTTCACAGTGCCGAGCTGCCTGCTGCGCGTGCAGATGGCTGCTCGGCCTGCACGGGCTGTGTGGTGCTGGGTGCTGCCTGCAGCTGCTTGTGTGCCCGAGAAGCCCAGGCCCGCCTCGCTGGGGCACTCAGCTCTGCTCAACGTCAAGGGCTCCAACAGTGTGGTGTGAGATCTATGGAGGAGCAGATATTTTAATCACAGAACCATTCTTTTGGGGGAACACGGGAATGATAACTGCAACGTGTCATATTGGCTAACAGAATTTTTAGAGCTTTTTAAATGTTTGGGTCAGCAGACTCGGAGGCTTGCTGGAGGGGAAAGCAGCAGGAGTCGGGCTCCTGACCTGTTTGTGTGTCACTGTGGGGAGGCGGGCCCATGGAGGAGCTGGGAAGCAGTTATGTCACAGGAGCTGGATCCAGAGCCAGCGTGGCCTGAACTCCAGCTCTGCCCGGGCGAACCCTTCCCTCCCAGGCCTCCTGCATGCCTGGGCCCTGCCTCTGCCTGGGACAGCTGAGACATCCCGCATGCTGGCTGCGGGCTCTTGCCGCTGTCTGCCTGGGTTGCGGCTGTGTGTGGTGTGTGGACTGGCGCCAGTGGCGGCCCTCGCTCAGGACCCTGGCTGTCTCTTGCCAGGTGCTGCTGTTGGATCCATTTGTGCTATTTTACGGTTCTGCCTGTTGTTTCAATAGTAGCGGAAGCTTTGCGAGCTCAGCTTCAGCTCCAAGTTTGCTGTCACTTCAGGGAAAGGAAGCTGGAGTCAGGTGGGAGTGCCTGCTTCACATGGAATGGCAGATCCAGGTCCGGCACTGTGGCACAGTGGGTTAACACCCTGGCCTGCAGTGCCGGCATCCCATATGGGCGCCGATTTGAGACCCAGCTGCTCCACTTCCGATCCAGCCCTCTGCCATGGCCTGGGAAAGCAGTAGAGGATGACCCAAGTGCTTGGGCCCCCACATTCTCATGAGAGCCCCAGAAGAAGCTCCAGGCTCCTGGCTTCAGATCAGCCCAGCTCTGGCCGTTGCAGCCAATTGGGGAGTGAACCATCTGATGGAAGACCCCTCTTTCTCTCTCTCTCTCTCTCTGCCTCTCCTCTCTTTGTGTAACTCTGACTTTCAAATAAATAAATAAATCTTAAAAAAAAAAAAAAAAGGAATGGCAACTCCACTGGTTCTCACACAGCAGGTGACTCGGTGCTGGCAGGGTCCAAGGTTGGGGTCACTGCCCTACCCCAGTGCATGCGCTGCGAAGAAGGAAGTGCGTCCTCTGGGAGGCAGTGGGGACACGGGGATGGGAACCCCGCTCCCCAACCAGCCCTGGGGTCTTGGGCCATGAGGGTTGTGGAGCCAAGCTGTGAAGACCTTGGGTGGGCGACGGCAGCCCTCCCCCACAAAGGCCTCCATCATCACAGCGGCCAGAGGAGGGCAGGGGTGGGGACACGGCCAGCCTGCGCAGCGAGGAGACAGCCGCGTTTGCATTTGGAGCGCCCCACGCAGAGACATGGGAGTCACAGGCAGAGATGTCCGCGGCACGCAGAGAGACGTCACGCCAAGAGAGATGGCCGCGGCACGCCGAGAGACATCACGGGAGAGAGACGTCACACTGAGAGAGACGTCACACCGAGAGAGACGTCACACTGAGAGAGATGGCTGCAGCACGCCGAGAGACATCATGCCAAGAGACGTCACGGGAGAGAGAGGTCACACTGAGAGAGACATCACACCGAGAGAGACGTCACACTGAGAGAGGCGGCTGCGGCACGTGGAGAAACGCCACGCTGAGAGACGTCACGGGAGAGAGAGGTCACACCGAGAGAGACGTCACACTGAGAGAGACGGCTGCGGCACGCTGAGAGACTTCACGGGAGAGAGAGGCCACGCTGAAAGAGATGTCACACTGAGGGAGACGTCACACTGAGAGAGACGGCCACGGCACCTGGAGAAATGCCACGCTGAGACGTCACACGGAGAGACGTCACACGGAGAGAGTCGTCACACCGAAAGAGACGGTCGCGGTACACTGAGAGATGTCACGGGAGAGAGACGTCACACCGAGAGAGACGTCACACTGAGAGAGACGGCTGCGGCACGCCGAGAGACGTCACGGGAGAGAGAGGCCACGCTGAAAGAGATGTCACACTGAGGGAGACGTCACACTGAGAGAGACGGCCACGGCACCTGGAGAAATGCCACGCTGAGACGTCACACGGAGAGACGTCACACGGAGAGAGTCGTCACACCGAAAGAGACGGTCGCGGTACACTGAGAGATGTCACGGGAGAGAGACGTCACACCGAGAGAGACGTCACACTGAGAGAGACGGCTGCGGCACGCCGAGAGACTTCACGGGAGAGAGAGGCCACGCTGAAAGAGATGTCACACTGAGGGAGACGTCACACTGAGAGAGACGGCCACGGCACCTGGAGAAATGCCACGCTGAGACGTCACACGGAGAGACGTCACACGGAGAGAGTCGTCACACCGAAAGAGACGGTCGCGGTACACTGAGAGATGTCACGGGAGAGAGACGTCACACCGAGAGAGACGTCACACTGAGAGAGACGGCTGCGGCACGCCGAGAGACGTCACGGGAGAGAGAGGCCACGCTGAAAGAGATGTCACACTGAGGGAGACGTCACACTGAGAGAGACGGCCACGGCACCTGGAGAAATGCCACGCTGAGACGTCACACGGAGAGACGTCACACGGAGAGAGTCGTCACACCGAAAGAGACGGTCGCGGTACACTGAGAGATGTCACGGGAGAGAGACGTCACACCGAGAGAGACGTCACACTGAGAGAGACGGCTGCGGCACGCCGAGAGACTTCACGGGAGAGAGAGGCCACGCTGAAAGAGATGTCACACTGAGGGAGACGTCACACTGAGAGAGACGGCCACGGCACCTGGAGAAATGCCACGCTGAGACGTCACACGGAGAGACGTCACACGGAGAGAGTCGTCACACCGAAAGAGACGGTCGCGGTACACTGAGAGATGTCACGGGAGAGAGACGTCACACCGAGAGAGACGTCACACTGAGA
Source organism: Sylvilagus floridanus (assembly GCA_949820135.1). Lineage (NCBI taxonomy): Eukaryota > Metazoa > Chordata > Mammalia > Lagomorpha > Leporidae > Sylvilagus > Sylvilagus floridanus. Next base: position 133,503,299 of record OX463230.1, on the reverse strand, counting down.
GAGGTGGCTGCAGCACGCGGAGAAACGCCACGCTGAGACGTCACATGGAGAGATGTCACGCCGAGAGAGACAGTCGCGGCACGCTGAGAGACGTTACGGGAGAGAGACGTCACGCTGAGAGAGATGTAACACCGATAGAGACGGTCGCAGTACGCCGAGAGAGATGTCACACTGAGAGAGATGGCCGCGGCACGCCGAGAGACATCACGGGAGAGAGATGTCACACTGAGAGAGGTGGCTGCGGCACGCGGAGAAACGCCACGCGGAGAAACGCCACGCTGAGAGACGTCACACGGAGAGACGTCACGCCAAGAGAGACGTCACACTGAGAGAGACGTCACACTGAGAGAGGCGGCTGCGGCACGCGGAGAAACGCCACGCTGAGAGACGTCACACGGAGAGACGTCACACCGAGAGAGATGTCACACCGAGAGAGACGGCCGTGGCACGCGGAGAGACGTCACGGGAGAGAGAGGCCACACTGAGAGAGGTGGCTGCTGCACGCGGAGAAACGCCATGCTGAGAGACGTCACGCCAAGAGAGACATCACACCGAGAGAGACGTCATGCTGAGAGCCGTCACACCGAGAGAGACAGTCGCGGTACTCCGAGAGACGTCATGGGAGAGAGACGTCATGCTGAGAAACGTCACGCTGAGAGACGTCATGCTGAGAGAGACGTGTGGCCACGGCACGCCGAGAGACCGCGCTGCCCTGTGGCGTCCTCGCAGTGCTCGCTGAGGGAGACGCGGCAGCAGTACAGGGACGCGTGTCAGTTCCGTTTTCCTCCCGGGGCAGCACCTGTGGGGTGTTTAGGACAGGCGTTGCCTGTGAGATGGGGCCACACAGCCGAGTCTGCAGGGTCATTTGCTGTGAGCCCCCAAGGCTGTGGTAACCAGATTCACCTCCCGGAGGGGGCGGCACAAAGCCAGCGGGGCTGCCACAGCGCAGGTGGGGTCAGCTCCGGCCCTGGCAGGCCGGTGCCTGTGGCCGCCTCTCACGTGAGGCTTGCTTGTGAGGGTGGCAGGACCCTGGAGGAAATACTCACGTGGTCTTTTCTTCCCCCTGCTGCTTCGGGGTGACTGCTTGATGAGCCCCCCAGGGGATTCCCCGGGACCTTTTCCATAGGAGCCAGCGCTGGGGCGTTTCCCCTGGTGGGCTAGAAGGACGGCCACACGTGGGGGCGACCCTGGACGGGGCCCAGCAGGTGACAAGTGCACCGTGGGCATCTCCACGAGCACTCTGATGCGTCAGAAATACAAGGACACTGACAACGTTCTTCCAGCTGCCGGAAGGAAGACTGCCTCCCCTTTCTCCCTCAGGGTCTCAACTTAGTTGCATTAATGAAAAGTTGAAAAAAAGCTATGAACAAAGCAAGTCTGTCTCTGCCCTTTGGGGTTTCTGCCATGCTCGTTTGCATGTCGTCATCTTTTCAAATTAGCTGATTTCCTCAAATGAGTCAGAGTGAATGTTTATTTGGGGTTGTGTGGAAAAAAGTGACTCGTTTTGATGCTGAGTGGTCAGCACCGACTTCTTTGTTTAAAAGTAAAAACAAATGTTTACTGAAGACGCAGAGAGACAGCAGTAGACAGATGTGGGGCTCTCATTACTGCTTCCCTCCCCAGATGCCCACAGCCACTGGGCTGGGCCCTCAGTCCAGGCCTCCCGTGGGAAGGGCACAGACCCGGTTAATGAGGCCCTGACTTGGGCTTTTACAGGGTCTGTTTGTAGGCAGCTGGAGTTGGGAACTGCGCCTAGGCACTCCAGTGTGGGACAAGGACATCCTAACAGCCAGGCCAAATACCTGCACCCGGTTCTAAGACCTGAAGACAGCTCTGAGAAACTCATGGTCTGGCTGTTTTATTTCCAGTATCAGAGGGAATAAAGGACCTTGGCCCTGCGTAGTAAAAACAGGACTCAGTGTGCCCTTGGTTTACCATTGGCTAGGGGTTGAGCCTGGCATTCGACAGCTGTTCCTGACACAGGTCTGATGCCTGTGGCAGCCAGTTCAGTACCAGACAGCTTCAGAATCTGAACTGAGAGAAGAGAGTGTGTTGAGGGCAGAGTGAGTTATGCCTGGTGGGGTTCCCTAGGCTCAAGGCCACTGATCCTACACACACGCACATGTGAGTGGATAACCAAAGTGTGGTCCATCTGTGCTCACTGGAATATTACTCAGCCTGGGAGGAAAGAGAGCTTGGCACCTACCTCAGCACGGACAGACCTCGAGGACTTGTGCTGAGAAGTCACAGAGGGACATACCTGCAGGGTCTGCCCCTGTGAGGGCCTTCGGGGGAGCCCTTCCACAGAGTCCGCCCCATGAGGGCCTCAGGGAGCACTTCCACAGAGTCCACCTCTGTGAGGGTCTCAGGGGAGCACACCCACAGAGTCCACCTCTGTGAGGGTCTCCAGGGAGCACACCCACAGAGTCCACCTCTGTGAGGGTCTCCAGGGAGCACACCCACAGTCTACCCAGTGAGGGTCTCAGGGGAGCACACCCACAGAGTCCACCTCTGTGAGGGTCTCAGGGGAGCACACCCACAGAGTCCACCCTGTGAGGGTCTCAGGGGAGCACACCCACAGAGCCCACCCCTTGAGGGTCTCCAGGGAGCACACCCACAGAGTCCGCCCCTGTGAGGGTCTCAGGGGAGCACACCCACAGAGTCCACCCCGTGAGGGTCTCCAGGGAGCACACCCACAGAGTCCACCTCTGTGAGGGTCTCAGGGGAGCACACCCACAGAGTCCACCTCTGTGAGGGTCTCAGGGGAGCACACCCACAGAGTCCACCCCGTGAGGGCCTCGGGGAGCACTTCCACAGAGTCAGAGGACAGGCATGGTGCAGAGGCTGAGGGCGGGGCGGGGGTGTGTGTCATGTGGGGGTGGGCTCCAGTCAGGGAAGGTGAGAAGACGCTGAGACAGATGGTTGTGATGGCTGCCCGGAGTGTGGGTGTGCTCAGTGCCCTCCAGCTGTGTGCTGAGCATGGTGAGGGTGCAAATTCTGTTACGTGTTAGGGGCTAGCATGGATAATGCAGAACAAACAACCCCTCGTCCTGAGGCAGGCGGGCTCCAACTTCCTGGTTTGATTTAGAGGCTGGGTGCCCACCCCTCGGCATTCTCACTAGGATTTTGACTTGCGGTAGGAAGAAAACTGAGACCCAACAGGGAACAGCAGGTGCACTGCAGTGAAGTGGGTCTGGATGTATGCCTGTGGGTGGCCAGGAAACACACGCCCGTGCTGAGCCAATGACACTTGTCATTGCTTTTCAGGTGAAGCCAAAAACCTCCCCTCCTACCCTGGGCCAAACAAGATGAGGGATTGCTACTGCACCGTGAACCTGGACCAGGAAGAGGTGTTCAGGACCAAAATTGTGGAGAAGTCGCTCTGGTAACGTCCTGTTGCTTTTCTCGGCACCACGAAGGGATTCCGAGCGGGGCTTCTCTGCATCTTTGCATTGCTCAGTTTGGTTGAGGGAGGAGATTCGCAGGCTCTGTTTTGCAGAGCAGTTGAAGTTCTCTGCTGCCGTAGGGAGCTGGTGCTCAGGGGCCAGGATCTGGGCACAGATGTGGCACTTCCTGCCCACTGGCCGTGCCCGAGCTCTTGTTCCTGAGAGGAGGTGGAAGGTGCCAGCTGCCGCCAGGATACAGGCCGAGGGTTTTCAGAAGAAAATATTTGGAAAGCTTTATTTTTTTAAAGATTTATTTATCTATTTGAAGGACACAATTACAAAGAGTGGGGGAGAGATAGAGAGCTTCATCTGCTGGTTCACTCCCCAAGCATCTGTAGTGGCCAGTGCTGGCCAGGCTAAAGCCAGGAGCTGGGAGCCAGGTCTTCCTCCAGGTGTTCCCTGTGGGTAGCAGGGGCCCAAGCTTCTGGACGTCCTCTGCTGCCTTTGCTAGGCCATTAACAGGAAGTTGGGTCAGAAGTGGAGCAGCCAGGACATGAACCAGCACCCATATGGAATGCTGGCTGCAGGTGGCAGCTTTACCTGCTACACCACAGCACCGGACCCTGGAAAGCTTTTTAAAAACTGTAACCGGTTAATTTAGTTGAGAGACAGAGACAGAGGGACAGACAGACAAGGAGAGTTCCCTTCCCTGGTTCACTTCCCAAGTGCCTGCAAGAGCCAGGCTGAGCTGGGCTGAAGCCTTGAGCCAGGAATTCAATCTGGGCCACCCATGATGGTGGCAGGACGAAACTCCTTTGTACTATCATCTGCTGCCCTCAGGGTCTGCTTTAGAAGGAAGTGGGAACCAGGGACAGAGCCAGAGCTCAAACCCAGGCACTCTGATAGGGAATGCAGGAGTCCCAAGCCATGTCTGACCTGTTAGGCCCAATGCTCAGCCCTGGAAAGCTGGGGTTTTTAAACCATCTTCCTTCCAGTTTTTCTTGAGAGGCTTAGGTAAGGTGAGCAACAAGGTGCAGTTGTCTGAGGTAAGAGACCTTGAGAACGTTTGTTGATAAAATTTTAGAAGAGAAAATGGGCTAGAACAACCACCCACATCTAACAGGCCTTAAAATTGGTAGGTTTGCCACATAGCTCCTGCTGACATGCCCTGCATGTCCAGGTGGGGTTGTGCTTGGCCGCACTGTGGGAAGTGGTCAGGGTGTGGCAGGTGTGGGAGAGGTAGGCACAGGAAGTGAAGCTCCTCGGAGGGCTGAATAGTTCCCCTGGGGGTGGGGAGAGAGAAACCAGAGAACTGTGAGGCAACAAAACAGGGTTGGAGACTGGGATGGGGGTTCGGGTGTGGCCAGGCCCTGCAGCTGCTCAGGCAGAGTTGGGGGAGGGGCTTAGGAGGACATGGCCTCAGTGGGCACCAGCCCCAGGTTTGGGATGCAGGCCTGTGGGCTCCATCCGAGGAGCTATTTTGATTTTGAGAACAGTTTAGGCAGATAAATTATATCCTTGTTTTTCAATCCTCTTAAGTGGGAACAAACAACGTCAACACTACGTATAGAAAACTGCCGAAGCTTTCCTGCTCTGGGGGTGGGAAACGCGTCCTGTGGCTCGGTGAGGCTGGGGTCTTACTCTCTGTGTTTTGGTTTTGTTTTTTAAAACAAAGAAAGGCAGGAGAGAGAGATCTTCCATCTGCTGGTTCACTCCCCAAATAATTACAGTGGCTGGGGCTGGGTGAGATTGTTGCAGGATCCAGGGACTCCATGCTGGTCTCCTGCAAGGGTGACAGGAACTCCAGCACTCGGGCCATTTTCTGCTCCTTTCCCAGGAGCATTAGCTGTGAACGTGAAGCAGAGCAGCTGGGATTCGAATCGGCACTTGGAGAGGCCATGCTGGCAGTGCAGGCAGTAGCTTCCCCTGCTGTACTACCATGCCATCCCCAGAGCCTTTGAAATTACTGTTAAAAAGAACTAAAGACAGGAGTGTGGTCAATACAGCTTTGAGACGCTGTCTCCTGGGGCAGAAGATGCTGACAACGAGGAATGGTAATGCTGTGAGGAAAGTGAAGCAACGAGTTACTGCTGTGCCTTGAGGAGGAGACCTCCTGTCTGCATTTGTGTAGTCTGAATCGCAGGCTGTGGATCAGGCTCTGCGGAGTGACTGGCATCTTTGTGTAGAGGAAGGGGTCCGTTTGGGACTGTCTTGTAAATGAGGTGGTGAAATAGGGTCCCTGTATCTTCAGTAGTTTTAGACCAGATTAAAAAATTCAGTCCCGGTTGCCCCTCTTCCAGGCCAGCCCTCTGCTGTGGCCCAGGAGTGCAGTGGAGGATGGCCCAAGTGCTTGGGCCCTACACTCCATGGGAGACCAGGAGAAGCACCTGGCTCCTGGCTTCGGATCAGCACGATGCGCTGGCCACAGCGCACCGGCCGCGGCGGCCATTGGAGGGTGAACTAATGGCAAAGAAAGACCTTTCTCTCTGTCTCTCTCTCACTGTCCACTCTGCCTGTAAAAAAAGAAAAGAAAGAAAGAAAAAGAAAAAGGAACCAGAGTTTCTATTTTGGGGACTCTAGGAAAAGTGCTTTTGGAGCAGGAAAGGGAGGCTGAAAGCTAAAGGGCAGCAATGGGATGAGGCTGCGCCCAGGCCCAGCGTCCACAGGGCACACAGTCAGGGTGAGGCTGCGCCCGGGCCCAGCGTCCACAGGGCACACAGTCAGGGTGAGGCTGCGCCCGGGCCCAGCGTCCACAGGGCACACAGTCAGGGTGAGGCTGCGCCCGGGCCCAGCGTCCACAGGGCACACAGTCAGGGTGAGGCTGCGCCCGGGCCCAGCGTCCACAGGGCACACAGTCAGGGTGAGGCTGCGCCCGGGCCCAGCGTCCACAGGGCACACAGTCAGGGTGAGGCTGCGCCCGGGCCCATCCCAGGTTCCTGCTCAGCGAGGCCTGCCCCCAGGATCCTGCTCTGAGCACCCCGCATGAAGCCCATGACCCCTCACCCTTCACCAGGCTCTTCCCTGGGTCCTAGTTGAGAGTGACCTACAGGAGTGGGAGGCCTCGAGGATGACCTGCTGGGTGTCTCTGTGGACTCAGGCCGTTTGGCCAGTGGGCGAGGCAGGCTGCAAAGCTGTGTTTATAGGAAGATCGCTTCTTTTTAAAGTGGTGTGGAATACGTAGACTGACAACATTGTGGGGACTGTGGTAGTGGAGTTACGGCCAGATTTTGTTGTGTACTTTGTATTTAAGTAAAATTAGAAGCTAGAAATTAAAATTAGAAGCTAGAAATTAAAATAGCAACAGCCCTGCTCCGGCCGAGTGAGGTGGAGCTGTGTTTCCTGCACAGATCAGAGGCACTCTCAGAGTCTCTGGGCACCCTTCCTGCTCGGGAGCTGCCAGGAGCATCCCAAGTGAGCGTGCCAGGTACATGGGCATCTCCTGCAGGGCCACCACACAGGGACGCCTCGCACAGGGACACTTTGGCATGGGTGCCCCTCCTGCGAGGACCTCACGCGTGGGGATGCGCTCAAGGGTCGTGTTGGAGAGGGCCCTGAACCCCTGCTCGCTCTGCAAGGGCTGGGCTGCTCAGGAAACAGCATGGCCAAAGCAAGGGGACTCGGCAGTACCAAAGCTTTGCAGGGCGAGTGAGGCTGCTTGGGAGAGGACGGCCCTCTCTCAGGGGCCGTGGCGAAAGCCCAGTTGCTGACTTAGCAAACGCTGAAGTCGGGATACAGGACTGCCCAGGAAAGTCCTCTCACTGCTTCATCAACCTTTTAGAAGTGAAGCTTTAAGAAAGACTCGAGGCCACTAAAAGGCCCCGCGCGGTCCCCTCTGCTGGAGTGGGGGACCTGCTGTCCTCTCAGTCCTGGGTCCCGTGGCCATCCCACGGCTGGTACCTTGACGGTCTGACGGGGACGCCAAGGTGCTCGTTCACTGGGGCAGTTTGCAGAGCGGAGCTCCTGCATTTCCGAATGGGAGGGTCGTGTGTGGTGGCCGCCTGTGTCCATGGAGAAGGTGGCCTGAGATGGACGCCACTGGAGGTGGTGGGCGTGGTCCTGGCAGCACCCCCGGGCTCGGCCCCTCTCGCTGCAGGAAGGAGGTAGATAGAAGTCAGCCAGCAGAGGGACAGCCTGCGTCTGCAGGGTTCGGGCTGTCCCTTCTGTGGTCTGCAGGCTTTTCCAGGGAAGGGCAGAGGTTTTCAGGGATTTGGTGATTCCCCAATTTCTGTCCATTTAGGAAGCCTGGGAAATGTCATGGTGTCAGGTGCAATGGAAGTGGGCGTGTTAGCCATGGGAATTCTATTAACAATTAATTAATTCTATTAACAAGGGTGTGGGCTTTTTAAAATAATTTTAATATTTATTTATGTGGAAGACAGAGTTACAGGAAGAGAAGGAGGGAGAGACCAAGAGAGGGGCCTTCCATCTGCTGCTTCACTCCCCAGATGACTGCAATGTCAGGGCCTGGGTCAGGCCAAAGCCAGGAGCTTCCTCCGGATCTGCCACGTGGGTGCAGGGGCCCAAGGTCTTGGGCCATCTTCTGCTGCTTTCCCAGGTGCATCAGCAGGGGGCTGGATCAGAATTGGAGCAGCTGGGACTCAAACCTGTGCCTGCATGGGATGCCAGCACTGCAGGCATTGGCTTTTCCAGCTACCCCATGGTGCCAGTCCCTATAAGGACATTCTAACAGGAGGCAGGACACCGTGAGGACACAGCCAGCAGCCATGTTGGATGTTCTATGGGCAGCAGATTTTAGAGGCAGCCCTGGGGGAGGGAGTGAAGACATAATTCTCTGTCCCCCTCTGACCCATGACTCTCCCTTTACCCAGCACATGTGTAGGGTAGGCAGAGGTCACTCGTGCAGGATCTGGAAACCTGGCCAGCTGTGGCCAGTGGCTGTGGCAGGGGCCTGCGCTGCCTCCAGGCTTGGTGCCAGTGAGGGACTGAATGGCAGGGCCCTGGTGGTCCCGTGGTTCTTTGCTACAGGCCTGTGCAGGAGCCCAGTGTCAGACGTGTCTGCCTCTGTGTCTACACAGCTGCCTGGGTCTGACCCGGCTCCCTCGGAACCTGTCTTTGCTAGAGTCGGTATTTTCCTACCACCAGGGGCAGACCTTGCTTGAACTGGCTCTCGAGGGCCTCTGCTGGTTATCCCAGCCTTGATCTGGTTGCGTTTCTTAGAGGTGAGCTTTGTGAGGGGCACTTTTCCAGTGGCTTTGTATGTGCTGGATTTTAATGGGCCTTGTGTGTTTTTCATGAAAGCTTTAGTATTTACTTCTCACCTTGTTTCTGAGACTCGCCTGCTCTGAATGAGTGCACAAGGGAGGCGGGGAAGGTGTGCAGGTGCACGCCTGGCCGTGGCCTACTTGGACTTGGGGGTGAGGAGGGTGTCTTCTCCCTTGTCTGTCTCTTCACTTCCAGCGAGCAGGATCCACATCCAGTGCTGAGACAGGTGTGTCCCCTTCCTTGCAGAGTGTTGACGCAAGGAGCTCTTTGCTCGAGGCCCAGGGATTGGTGGACAGGGAGTGGCACGGGGGTCCTGTTGGTTGTGGAAGCCCCCAGGGGCACAGGGCCACCTCTCTGCTGCTGCTGCCGCCCCCAGGTCCTGGAGGATTTGGAAGCAGGCTCCCTGCAGGGTGGGCTGTGAGCTGTGGCTTGTACAGCCTCGAGGTGCCTGCTTGTGCTTGATGGCCCCCGTGCCTGCGCTGTGTCTTGATTCAGCTGCTCATTTAGCCAGGGGGTCTTCCAGCCTCTGTTTTCAAGCCACAGGAGCACACCTGTGTCAGAATGTGGCGCTCTCTCTCCTTCACAGGCAGCCCCCACAACTGAGGAGTTTTTTCTGCAGCTCCGAACACCCACACCATGTGTGGTCTCTGCTGGGCAGGCTCTCAGGTGTGTTCAGGCTGCTGCCCAGAGAGATTGTGGGTCTGCCGCCCTCTGGGAGCCTGGGAACCTGGGAGCCAGGCCACCTGCAGCCTCGTCCTCAGGCTGGCCACCCTCCCTTCCTCTCTGGGCTCCTCCCCACAACCTCCTCCCCCAGGCAGGGCCTTCCTACTGTGACCACTCGGTGTCAGGGGCATGGCCTCTCTAGAGTCACTTTAAGCATCATAGCTGGACCCTCAATGACCCTGTCAGATTTTAGCTTGTTTGTAGGGGCCTGTGGTCTCTCTCCAGGTGTATGTGTGTTTGTGTGTGTGTGTAGAGGCCAGTGCATGGGGTCCCTCTCTGAGGGTGGGGGGTAGTGTGTGTGTGTGTGTGTGTGTGTGTGTGTAGAGGCCAGTGCAGCACAGGGGTCGCTCTCCGGCGGTGGGGGGTAGTCTGTGTGTGTAGAGGCCAGTTCAAGGGGTTCCCTTTCGGGGTGGGAGATGGTGTGTGTGTTTGCGTGTGTGTGTAGAAGCAGTGCATGGGGTCCCTCTCTGGGGGGTGGGGGGTGGTGTGTGTGTGTAGAGGCCATTGCAAGGGGTTCCCTTTCGGGGTGGGGGACAGTGTGTGTGTGTGTGTGTGTGTGTGTGTGTAGAAGCAGTGCACGGGGTCCTTCTCTGGGGGGTGGGGGGTGGTGTGTGTGTGTGTGTTTGTGTGAAAAGGCCAGTGCAAAGGGGTCCCTCTGTGGGGGTGGGGTGTGTGTTTGATGTGTACTGAGAGGGGTTCCAAGGCCCCAGCATTTGGGTGCCATCCTGGCATCGGCCAGTCTGCGCAGGTGGACATGGGCTGTTGTGCAGTGGGGACACTGAGTCTCGGCAGTGAGGCAACTTTTCCCACGGGGCCTGGTGAGTGAGAGCTGGCCAAGGGCACTTTCCTGGAGCCAGTCTGCTGCTGGCCTTGCCCTGCTGGTCCATGCTAACACTCCAGGTGTCCAGTGTATACCTCTGCTGCCTCATGGGTGGAGCTGGGCAGTCCCCACATCCCTGCCTCATCCTTGGGCTGGAGCTGGCCAAGTCCAGGGCCAAATTGTGTCTTACCCTAGCCAGCCCACTTTTCTCGCTGAGTCTTTGTGTTTGGTTTGAAAATTCAAATAAACAACCCCACCTAGCTTAAACCACACTGAAGTGTTGTACACCCGGTCCTGCCAAAACCCAGGGGGAGGGGCAGACAGGAAATTGTGGCCTGAGCTTGGCTTTCCTTTTACACCAGGAGAAGGTTAGCACTCCAGATGTGTAGGGAGCAGTGCCGGTGGTGTTGACATGGTGCTGGCGTGGCATTGGCGTGGAGCCGGGCCCTTGGTCTGACAGGGACCTTCGCGTGCGCCTTCCCGCCTCGTCCTTCCTGGGTGGTTGATTTCTCCTGCACAGCTGCCCCTTCTCCCAGGACACTTGCTAGGGCACAGGCAGGGTGATGTGTGACAGAGTTCTGGGGGCTAGGCCCCCGGAGGGGGTTCCACAGTTTGCAGTAAGAGACAGCTGCTAAGGAGCTGTGAAGGTTTCTCTCCCGTCCTTGCCTGGAGGATAGCAGCAGGCTCACGGAGTCCGAGGTTTGCTCCGGCTCAGAGCAGGCTGCAGGCCGTCCCAAGCAGGAGTGGCCAGTTGTCCTTGGACACGGGCGGTGCAGGCCCCGACTCCCCTCCCAGCCCACACCCTCCCCGTCATACAGTGTTGTTCAGAGGAATTCCGACCCAGCTGTCAGAACTCGGGGCACACACACATTCTGGAGCCGTGGGGAACTGTCGTAAAGGAGGCTGGCTCCTTTCAGAGAGCCGGTGCTCGTCGCTCGGCGGGGCACTGGGCCTCGTCTCACGCAGGCCAGGCCTCTCTGCTCTCAGCTTTCGGCTCCTCCCTTTACCGAGGCTGCCCCCGCTGCTGGGAAGTGGATTCTTGCTGGAGCTAGCCCTGCCTGTCTTCTCCTGGCTGGCCGTTGCTGTTGCTCATCACGAGACCAGCAGTGGGTGTGGCGGGGCTGGGGCAGCCACCGGCAGATGCAGGGAAGTGGCTCCCGCCAGCCCTGGGCCGACTTCCCCTCGGCACAGCCCCGCTCTGTTCTCTGCGAGAAGCTGCTGCCTCCTCCCTCGGGAAGGTTCACTTGAATCTGTGGAGCCTCATCTGAGCATCTTCAGTAACCACCGGGCAAGGAGCAGCTCGGGAGAGGCCTGGTTCTCGGAGGCAGCTCGCTCTTTCTCTCTTTGCAGCGGGTTCTGGATCCCCGTAGCTGGGAGGGGCTGCCTGGCTGGGCATTAATCACGCTTCTGGCACGCTGACCGCAGCTTGGACAAGGCTGTGCCTGTGTGCAGACACCATGGGGCTGGCTGCTAACGGAAGGGGAAGTGCCCAGGGCTGTGTGTCCCTGAGTCCAGCAGAAGGAAGACATTGTCTGCACAGGCCGTGGGAGGCACGGCCCCACGCTCAGCCGGTTTCCTCTTCCTTTAAAAAGAACTCAGGCAGGGACAGACTCCTGCTGATGTGAGGAGGGCAGGCAGCTCTCCCTGCCCGACCCTAGGGTGTGGTCCACCCCACCACATGGCCCTGGACTCTGCTGCACATCCAGTGGTTACCCCAGGGCCACTTCCTGCTGGTCCTCCTGGCCGCCAGTCCTGCTGCGTTCTGCCTGAGAGCTGATGTGGCCAAGGCTCTGGATCCGTCCTGTCTCAGGCGTTGTGTTCCAGGGAGCCCAATTCAGAATTGCTGGTCACACGTCTTACATGCCACTGATGACAAAGCTGTTAACAAATATGTGGTGTTTTAGTTAAAAAAGGTATTCTTTGTATGTTGTGAATTAGTGACATTAACAATTTGCAACACAAATTTAGAATTCCCAAGTGGATGAATATCCTGAGTGTAAGAATATGAAAAGAGGGATGCTGTAGTAGAAAATAAGCCAAGGGCATTTCAAGAGAAGGTGAAATTCTAACAAGCTTGTGAATTAAAACTTGGGATGCCGGCATCCCACAGTGCAATGCCTGGGTTCAAGTCTTGGCTCTTGCCTGTTCTAGCTCCCTGCTAATGTTGACCCTGGGACACAGTGTGGTGGCTCAAGCAGCTGGGTCCCTGCCCCCCACGTGGGAGACCCGCATGGAGTTCCCAGCTCAAGCTTCGGCTGGCCCAGTATTGGCTATTCTAGGCATTTAGGGAGGGAACCATGGTTGGAAGATCTCTCTCTGCCTTTGAAACAGGTAATAGTGATAAACAAAATTTGCACATTGATGTTGGATACCCAACCTCAGCAGGATTTCAAAAACTTGAATTAAATAGATTTTTTTTGGCAATAAATTTTTCAAAGTTTAAAAGTTTTCACAAGACTGAGTGTGTGTGGGGTGCCAGTAGGTCAGTAGTCAGAGCTTAGCCGAGGCCTTACATGGTGGGCTCTTCCCCCGTAAGCAGCACCCATGGGGGTCTCCTCTGGGAGTGGCCAGTCAGCTGCACCTACAAGGACGTTTGTTCCAGGGTGGTTTGTGCCTGTGGAAGGTGGGAGCGGTGGGGGTCTGTGTCATTGATGTGTTTGATGTAGTCTGATGTGGGATGGACAAGCTGACTGAAGGCAAGATGCGTTCTGCGACCCCACTTGGGTTTTGAAAGACAGGTGTGGGTATCTACATGAGCAGCTGTTTCTTCTTGTATGTGGCTGCCATAGGAAACGCAGGCTGGCGGGCTTGTCCTCTGCATTCCTTCCTGACTTCTCGGGGTGTCTGCAAGATGTTTTGGTTTTCAGACAGTAGCCTTGGATGTGTAGCTGCTATACCATGTCATGTGCTGTGGCTTTACTGTGCTGCTTCCAGTGTGGGAATGTCACCTCCCCCTGGCCCTTCCTGGCCTGCATCCCACGGGAGGGTGCCATGCTTGCTGTGGAACCTGCACACTGGGAGGGAACCACGAGGAGTGCTGCTGTGTGCGGCACGGCCACATGCTTCCACAGTGCTCCGGGCCATGCCTCCCCCTCCCATCATGGCTGCAGCTCCTCCTCCTCCTCCTCACAGGTGCCTGCTTGGGCTTTGTGACAGCCATCGCCATGGGTCTGATCTTGCCTTTATGCCTGAAGCTTCCTCCTCGATAGATGTTAGTTCTTCCAAGCAAAAGCAGCCTCCTACTTTAAGCTAAAGTAAAAGGAAGCCTTCTCTCCAATGAATGTGTCCTTAAAAAGCAAACAACATTCAGGTTGTAAAGGAGAAGACACAGAGAAGTTACAGAAATTGGCACATGCGTCTAGTCTAATTATGAGTAAACTCATGGAACCAGATGTGTGGGGGCAGGCAGAGGACCAGGAACGCTGGGGGAAGAGGGGGCCTGAGTGATGCACCCGGATCAGTGCCCTGTGTGCACTGACGCGTCCAGTCCCTGGATCCCTGCTTGTCTCCCCAGCACTGTTCACCAGGTGCCCGAGTGGGAGGCCTCTCTGTGTCTCGCCCAGCTCCCAGACGAAGCTGCCTCTACAGAAAGCGCAGGCAGGCACTGTGGGTGCTGGGCCGGGGACATGGTGCCCTCAGGGAAGCACCCGCCACAGCCATGGGCAGAAGGGCTCAGGCTCTGCTTTCCACGGAGGCCCCAGACCCGGCCCCTGTGTGGACTTCTGGTGTCCTCTCGGTTAACCCAGAGCCCCACAGGGCCCTGTGGGGGTGAGGCGTTGGTGAAGGAGGATCTGGATGTAGCTGCCTGTTTTGCTGGCATTTCCAGAAGAACTTGCCACTGGAAAGATGCAAAATAAATGATTTTTAAAATGCTGTTAAATGAGCAGTTACCGGGTGAGGCTCAGAAGTGATTTTGGATTCTGTGGGCCTGTGCCTCAGGCTCACCCTCCAGCAGCTTGAAGTGACTCTTGTGGCCCCAGGACTTTGGGGCCCAGGTCAGAGCAGGGCCTCTGTCTCGCCTTTTAAGCCAAGATGCAGCCCTGCAGGTGTGGTGGCCCCTGAGGAGGTGCAGCCCTGCAGGTGTGGTGGCCCCTGAGGAGGTGCAGCCCTGCAGGTGTGGTGGCCCCTGAGGAGGTGCAGCCCTGCAGGTGTGGCGGCCCCTGAGGAGGTGCAGCCCTGCAGGTGTGGTGGCCCCTGAGGAGGTGCAGCCCTGCAGGTGTGGTGGCCCCTGAGGAGGTGCAGCCCTGCAGGTGTGGTGGCCCCTGAGGAGGTGCAGCCCTGCAGGTGTGGCGGCCCCTGAGGAGGTGCAGCCCTGCAGGTGTGGTGACCCCTGAGGAGGTGCAGCCCTGCAGGTGTGGTGACCCCTGAGGAGGTGCAGCCCTGCAGGTGTGGTGGCCCCTGAGGAGGTGCAGCCCTGCAGGTGTGGTGACCCCTGAGGAGGTGCAGCCCTGCAGGTGTGGTGACCCCTGAGGAGGTGCAGCCCTGCAGGTGTAGTGACCCCTGAGGAGGTGCAGCCCTGCAGGTGTGGTGACCCCTGAGGAGGTACAGCCCTGCAGGTGTGGTGGCCCCTGAGGTGGTGCAGCCCTGCAGGTGTGGTGGCCCCTGAGGTGGTGCAGCCCTGCAGGTGTGGCGGCCCCTGAGGAGGTACAGCCCTGCAGGTGTGGTGGCCCCTGAGGAGGTACAGCCCTGCAGGTGTGGTGGCCCCTGAGGAGGTGCAGCCCTGCAGGTGTGGTGGCCCCTGAGGAGGTGCAGCCCTGCAGGTGTGGTGGCCCCTGAGGAGGTGCAGCCCTGCAGGTGTGGTGGCCCCTGAGGAGGTGCAGCCCTGCAGGTGTGGTGACCCCTGAGGAGGTACAGCCCTGCAGGTGTGGTGGCCCCTGAGGAGGTGCAGCCCTGCAGGTGTGGTGACCCCTGAGGAGGTGCAGTCCTGCAGGTGTGGTGACCCCTGAGGAGGTGCAGCCCTGCAGGTGTGGTGACCCCTGAGGAGGTGCAGCCCTGCAGGTGTGGTGACCCCTGAGGAGGTGCAGCCCTGCAGGTGTGGTGGCCCCTGAGGAGGTGCAGCCCTGCAGGTGTGGTGGCCCCTGAGGAGGTGCAGCCCTGCAGGTGTGGTGGCCCCTGAGGAGGTGCAGCCCTGCAGGTGTGGTGACCCCTGAGGAGGTGCAGCCCTGCAGGTGTGGTGGCCCCTGAGGAGGTGCAGCCCTGCAGGTGTGGTGGCCCCTGAGGAGGTGCAGCCCTGCAGGTGTGGTGGCCCCTGAGGAGGTGCAGCCCTGCAGGTGTGGTGGCCCCTGAGGAGGTGCAGCCCTGCAGGTGTGGTGGCCCCTGAGGAGGTGCAGCCCTGCAGGTGTGGTGACCCCTGAGGAGGTGCAGCCCTGCAGGTGTGGTGACCCCTGAGGAGGTGCAGCCCTGCAGGTGTGGTGGCCCCTGAGGAGGTGCAGCCCTGCAGGTGTGGTGACCCCTGAGGAGGTGCAGCCCTGCAGGTGTAGTGACCCCTGAGGAGGTGCAGCCCTGCAGGTGTGGTGGCCCCTGAGGAGGTGCAGCCCTGCAGGTGTGGTGACCCCTGAGGAGGTGCAGCCCTGCAGGTGTGGTGGCCCCTGAGGAGGTGCAGCCCTGCAGGTGTGGTGACCCCTGAGGAGGTGCAGCCCTGCAGGTGTGGTGACCCCTGAGGAGGTGCAGCCCTGCAGGTGTGGTGGCCCCTGAGGAGGTGCAGCCCTGCAGGTGTGGTGACCCCTGAGGAGGTGCAGCCCTGCAGGTGTGGTGACCCCTGAGGAGGTGCAGCCCTGCAGGTGTGGTGGCCCCTGAGGAGGTGCAGCCCTGCAGGTGTGGTGGCCCCTGAGGAGGTGCAGCCCTGCAGGTGTGGTGGCCCCTGAGGAGGTGCAGCCCTGCAGGTGTGGTGGCCCCTGAGGAGGTGCAGCCCTGCAGGTGTGGCGGCCCCTGAGGAGGTGCAGCCCTGCAGGTGTGGTGGCCCCTGAGGAGGTGCAGCCCTGCAGGTGTGGCGGCCCCTGAGGAGGTGCAGCCCTGCAGGTGGAGGTGAACACACAAGGTTCCTTGCTCTCTGGGGCTGTACTGTGGACGCCAAGTCTCCAGAGGGTTCAGAGAAGTTTCTAGAAGAGAGTCTTGGCCCTCAGCTCCCAGCCGCTGCCACGTTTTGCTCTTGCTGGGATGTGTGTCCCAAAGAACTCTTGCTCAGAAAAAGTGTCGCTGCCCAACCCTGCTGAGTGGCCCTGGCTCAGCCCTGCCCTTGGTGCCCTCAGACTGTCCGTTAAGGGTGAAGGAGATGCGGTCTCACCCAGGGTGGAGCAAGGTTCTGACCTTCAAAGGGGCACAGCCCCAGCACAGCCCCACAGAACTTTCCAGAAAACTGGAAGCGGCATCTGCTCTGTGCAGCTTGGTGGCTGCTGGTCACACGTGGCTGTGAGCTGAGGAGCTGAAGTCTGAATCCCGGTGCACAGAACTGGCCCCTTTGTTGGGAAGCACAGGCCCAGCGAACAGATCTTCTGGTGGGCATGCAGGTCCTGTGAGCAGTGAGCTTCCTGCCCTTGCCAGGGCTGCTTTCCAGTAGCTGGTGGACAGCAGTGGTGGCATGGTCTCAACAAATGCATGCAGCACAGTCCACGGCCTGCAGCACCCCTGGTGGTGTGTATGTCCCTGTGGCTGAATGTTTGCAGGGCAAACCTGCCTTCTGTCTGCCCCTCGCTCCCCATCACACCAGTGGGGTAGCCACTGGTTCTGGGTGAATGACTCTGGTGCAGGGGCAGGCACATATGTCTGGGTGGTGACACTGGTCATCCCTTCCATGGCCTCAGCCAGGCCTTGCTGTGCTTCGGACATCAGGGATGCAGGTGTACATGGTATGTACGTGGTCATGTGCTGTACATTGGAGGCAAAAGTGTACGTAGCATGTGTGTGGCTGTTAGAGACCCAAGTGTCCATAGAGTGTGCATAGCTGTGTTGTGTGTGAAGAGACGTACCCACAGCGTGTATGTGGATGTATGTTTTGTGTAAAGAGTCATGGCCACAGCATGTACATGGCTGTGTGTTGTATGTAGAGAGATGCCCGCAGTATATGCGTAGCTGTGTGTTGTTTGTGAAGAGATATGCCCACAGCATGTGTGTAACTATGTGTTGTATGTGAAGAGACATGCCCACAGCATGTGTGTGGCTATGTGTTGTATGTGAAGAGACATGCCCACAGCATGTGCATGGCTGTGTGTTGTATATGAAGAGACATGTCCATAGTGTGTATGTGGATGTATGTTTTATGTAAAGGGTCCTGTCCACAGCATATACATGGCTGTGTGTTGTATGTGAAGAGACGTGCCCACAGCATGTGTGTGGCTGTGTATTGTATGTGAAGAGATGTGCCCACAGTGTGTTGTATGTTAGTGACATAGATGTCCACATGTGTTTGCTTTTACCTCCTCCCTCCGGCCTCAGGAAAGGGTCTCTGATGCAGACGAGCCCATGTGCCCAGGAAAGCTGGTGACACTGAGTCCCCCTGTCCTCAGTTCCCTGGTCTGGGTGTGGTGGGCAGGAAGCTTCCTGGGTTCAGTTCATGGAATCCTCGTCAGATTTTCAGTTGTCCCAGAAGGTGGGGCAGCCTCTGGTCACATCCCTGGCTTCCTTTGAAGATACTTGCATTCTTCCAGAAGCGTCCTAAGGGCTCAGGCTGAGGTCAGTCTTTGGTTTTGGGCCAGACCTCCTTGTGGGGAGTGGGTCCCTCCTCCGGGAGTGTCCACTCTCCAGGAGTCTCCCTTTTCATTCCTTACAAAGGAGCGGTGGCTCCCAGAAGCTGGTTGGACCTTGGCCCCTCCAGCCCTTCGTTGAGGGTCTCAAGGGCTTCCAGAAGATGAGCGCAGAGCCCCAGACCACCGGCCCCAGCCTCTTCCTTCCCTGCCCCCTGCCCGCCTCAGGGCCTGTGCGCCAGCTGCTGCCGGGAAGCGTCTCCTGCAGCTCAGCTTGATGCCTCCTCCTCCACATGGCCTCCGCCCCTGCCGTGTAAGCGGCCCTTTCGTGTCCCTGCCGCGGGACTTCAGGGTTCCTGGATCTCCCTGTGCAGCGGCGACGTGAGGCCTGGCCCACGTAGGGGCTCAGGGTGTAAACCCAGGCTTTCTTTTGCTGACACCCATTTCTGGAGGACTTGAGATGACTTAGAGGAGACAACGTTAAGTAGTAGAATTTAAACAGCGAACTGCAAAGCAGGAGACGTCAGATGTAAGAGAGCAGCCTCACCATCCCCTGCCTTCCAGCACAGCTCTGGCTCTGAGGCATCCGTTGCTGATGCAGGTGGTGGACTTCGGGCTCACGGGGAGCCTCCCAGCCTTCAGGAGCGGATGGGCCTCTTCTGAGCACCCAGACCCCAGAAGAGTTCCACACGGGGCAGCCTGAAGGGCGGGTGCTTGGACAATGTGCGGGAGTGAGGTTCCCAGAGCTGCTTCTCAGGATGTCAGTGGTGGAGACGGTTGTGGCACAGGGCTTTGCATCCCGTATCAGAGTGCCTGAGATTGAGGCCTGCATCCATTTCAGATCCGGCTCCCTTTATACTGTGCACCTGGGAGGCAGGGGTGAAGGCTTACATACCTTGGTCCTGGCCACCCACGCGAGAAACCTGGGTGGAGGTCCTGCCTCCTGGGTTCAGCTGCTGTAGGCATTTAAGGAGTGAACCAGTGAAGATGTCTTTCTCTCTCTGTCACTGTGCCTTTCGAACAAACACAATAAATTTTTAAAAAGTCCACAGTGTGGCTTTGGCAACAAGTCTGAGGACACAGTGTCCAGTGCTGCATGGGGTCCTGTGGGAGTCATTTGTCTAGATGGGACCATGCTCAGCAGTGAGGGGCCCTGGGGAGGCCTTGGGGGGAGGCTGCTGGGGGGCACATGGGAGGACTGGGGGAGCCCCAGTGATGTTGACACCTTCAGTGGAAGCTGGGGTGCCTGAGATGTACACATAAACTAGACACTGCGTGAAGAGAGAGAAGCTTCCGAAGAGGCAGCTATGAGGGACCTTGAGCCCCATGAACCATTGCAATGGCATCTGGGGCGGGTGACACCTGGAAGTGGGTTACAATGACAGCAGAAAACACCCCCCTGACTGTGCCAGACGTGAGAGTAGGTGGGCTGGACGTGAGACTGGCAGCAGCCATCCGCTATGCCCATGCCCTTCATTTCTGGGGAGGTGGTGAGGGTCTCAGCACACAGAGCCCAGACGCAGCAGGGGCCTGGCCAAGGGAGCTCTGGCGGTTTGCATCCTGACCTGTGGGATCTGTGCTGGGCCCTAGAGTGGCCTCCTACTGTCCAGACACTGAGTCCAGCTCCTTTGGGGCTCCTCCTTTTGTGCCCCCTGGCAGGGGGCACAGGACTCAGTCCACGTGAAGTACCACACACACCTGCACCTGTGAGCTCATGCCCATGGACACACACATGTACACAGGCATACACACACCCAGTGATGGTGACATTTTTTATGCTGGTTGGACATTTGGTGAGGCATCTGTTCAGATCTTGCCCATTTTAATGGACTTGTTTGTCATCTCACTGTTGAGTTGTGTGAATTCTATGCATTCTAGATATGAATCCTGTCTATAACTGGTGTGCACACATTCCCCCTCCACTACCTCACCACTTTTCTACTGGAATAAAGCATATTGATTTTAAATGCTGTTGGTTTTGGTGGAGTCTGATTTACTAACGTCTTTGGCAGCTGTGCTCTGGGTGTTGTATTACTCCGCTTTCACTTCAGCTGAAATCCCCAGGAGGAGTTTCTTTACAAAAGGCTTACTTCATTTCACAGCGGAGGTCACAGGAGCAGGCAGCCCCATGGTGGCTTGGTGGGGTGGCAGCACTGGTTACATCGTGAGCCAGAGGAGAGCACCTAGGCTGAGCTTGAGCTGAAAGACTCAGGCCTCTAGAGAACCTGTCCTGAGGGCCTCCCCCAGTGACCTGAAGACCTGCCACTGGCCCCACCTCTCGGACACCACACTGGGTGGAGTCTCACCCTTAACCCATCAGCTGCTGAGGGCCTCCCCCAGTGACCTGAACACCTGCCACTGGCCCCACCTCTCGGATACCACACTGGGTGGAGTCTCACCCTTAACCCTTCAGCTGCTGAGGGCCTCCCCAGTGACCTGAAGACCTGCCACTGGCCCCACCTCTCGGACACCACACTGGGTGGAGTCTCACCCTTAACCCATCAGCTGCTGAGGGCCTCCCCCAGTGACCTGAAGACCTGCCACTGGCCCCACCTCTCGGACACCACACTGGGTGGAGTCTCACCCTTAACCCATCAGCTGCTGAGGGCCTCCCCCAGTGACCTGAAGACCTGCCACTGGCCCCACCTCTCGGACACCACACTGGGTGGAGTCTCACCCTTAACCCTTCAGCTGCTGAGGGCCTCCCCAGTGACCTGAAGACCTGCCACTGGCCCCACCTCTCGGACACCACACTGGGTGGAGTCTCACCCTTAACCCATCAGCTGCTGACCCAGAGACTCCAGAGAACACCGCTGCATGCTCTACCCCAGCAGATCTTCACCCCGCTCCAGGTTACAGAGTTAGTCCTGTGTCTTCTGAGAGCTTTGTGGGTTAGCTCTTCCATGTAGGTGTGTGGTCTGTTTCGAGTTGACTTTTGTGTGGACTGAGCATGAGACCTGCAGTATTTCCTGGCGTATGGATGCCCCTGGCAAGCATGGTGTCTTCCTGTTGCTTTCATCTTGTAGGTGTCTTCTCTGGGACCTTAGCCCTAGTCTGCATGAAGGTGGAATTCTGCCCACCTCTCCCAGTCTGACCTGCCCGGATCCGAGGCTCTGAGTCTTGCTATTGGTAGGAACAGCGAGGCCGCCTTCCCCAGGCAGTCACAGTCCTGGAGTGCCTGTGCTAGGATTGGGAATGGTTTCACTGGTGACCACAGACCATGCTGTGCTGGGCAGTTTTGCTCACTGCCGCCAAGCCATGTACAGGGTCTGTTGGTCCTTCACGACAGACCTGTAAGAACAATGCTGGCAACTCCAAAGACCCTTCACAGTCTGCTTCCTACTGAGTTCACCTCGTATCTCCTGAGTGGTACCTGACAAATGGCACAGGTGTTTACATGGACTCTTGGCTCAAGTATTTGGTCCCCTGCCACCCATGTGAAAGAACCAGTTGGGTTCTGGGTTCCTGGCTGTTGCAGGCATCTGGGGAGTGAACCAGCGGATGGTAGATCGATCTCTCTCTCTCTGTCTCTACTTCTCAAATAAAAACAAAAGGAATGAGGCCTGTGTGTGCCGGAAAGCTGGGCTGGCTACAGTGTATGCGGCTATGCTGCTCTGAGGACACGAGTGGGTCTGAGGTTGCGTGCAGCTCTGACAAATGCGTTCTTGTTTTGCAGCCCCTTTTATGGAGAGGACTTTTATTGTGAAATTCCTCGGAGTTTCCGCTACCTGTCATTTTACATCTTCGACCGAGACGTTTTCCGGAGGGATTCCATCATAGGTAGGTGCCGAGACAGCTGTCTTGTTCATCCTTTCTGCCTTTTGAGCAGGATCTCATCCCGGTAGAGGTGGGGAGTATCCCCCAGGTCGTCTCCCTTTTCTGAGTCATGGGAGATGCTAGCACTGTCTGCGGTGGTGCTGAGTGGATGGGGAAGCCTGTAGAGGAAGGCCTGGGCAGCTGCTGGCCTGTCTGAGCGTCTCCCCACCAGTGGCCACCTGTCAGTGTCGCATGCCAGAGTCCACACACACAGGTACAGCCCTGTGAGACAAAGGCAAAGCCCCTCCACACCATCCCAGGGGACGTCGTTGTCACTGGGGCTGCCTCCCAGGCTCTGCTGTAGCCCTTTGATGGCCTTGATGTCCCATCTCTTCACTGAGCCCATCACTGATTCCAGCCCCTGCTTCCTCGTGTGTGCCACTGAGGCCTCTGAGCCTCAGTCTTTAAGGGGGTAGCGGTAATTTATTTCCCCCAGGAGACTGTGGGGATCAGAGGCAGACAGGACAGGCCCATAGGATGGTTTCTGTTTGGTCCCAAATGTGTTGTTTGGAGAGGCCCATTGTGTCCCAGGAGGCAGAAGGTGGAGGGAGGAACAACAGAGTGCAGGAGCCCCTGAGACTAGCAAGGGAGCAGAGGAGCCTTGTTGGCCTGAGGAAGTATCTCAGGCCCTGTGAGCTGAGGAAATCCCAGGTGGGTAGCAATGAAGTCACTCAGAGGGGAGGAACTGCACAGGCCCTGTGGGAACTCCTGCCACAGGGGCTGCCAGGAGGAGGGGACACACAAAGACTGGAGTGCAACAAGTCAGGGTGACTGAGAGCTCCCAGCTGCTGCTCACCAGCAATATATGCGTGTTCCTCACACCTGCCTCACACTGGCTCCTCACACTCAAAACGCTTGTGGGTCATGCATAAATCACAAGTGCTCCTTACATCAATCTCACATGCACTGCTCATACCAACTCGCATAAGCTTCTCGCACCCAGCTCACACATGCACCTCACATGTACCTCACATCCACCTCACACACGCTCCTCACACCCAGTTCGCACACGCTCCCCACACCCAGTTCACACATGCACCTCACATCCACCTCACACACGCTCCTCACGCCCAGCTCACACACGCTCCTCACACCCAGTTCACACATGCACCTCACATAAGCTTCTCACACCCAGCTCACACACGCTCCCCACACGCAGTTCACACATGCACCTCACATCCACATAAGCTTCTCACACCCAGCTCACACACGCTCCCCACACGCAGTTCACACATGCACCTCACATCCACATAATCTTCTCACACCCAGCTCACACACGCTCCTCACACCCAGTTCACACATGCACCTCACATCCACCTCACATAAACTCATGCCCAACTCACACACGCTCCCCACACACGGTTCACACATGCACCTCACATCCACCTCACATAAACTCACGCCCAACTCACACACGCTCCCCACACGCAGTTCACACATGCACCTCACATCCACCTCTCATAAGCTTCTCACGCCCAACTCACACACGCTCCCCACACACAATTCACACATGCACCTCACATAAGCTTCTCACGCCCAACTCACACACACAATTCACACATGCACCTCACATAAGCTTCTCACGCCCAACTCACACACGCTCCCCACACGCATTTCACACGTGTACCTCACATCCACCTCACATAAGCTTCTCACGCCCAGCTCACACACGCTCCCCACACGCAGTTCACACTGTACCTCACATCCACCTCACATAAGCTTCTCACGTCCAGCTCACACACGCTCCCCACACGCAGTTCACGCATGCACCTCACATAAGCTTCTCACACACGCTCCTCACACCCAGCTCACACACGCTCCCCACACGCAGTTCACACATGCACTCATATCCACCTCACATAAGCTTCTCACGCCCAGCTCACACACTCCCCACATGCAGTTCACACATGCACCTCACATAAGCTCTCACGCCCAACTCACATACACTCCTCACACCCAACTTATTATACTTTTCACACCCAATTTACATCCACCTCACACCCAGCTCACACACTCTCATTTCGATCTCACATGTGCTTCTCATGCCTAATTCATATGTGTTTCTTACACCCAACTCACTTGGGCTCCTCACACATGCCTTATAGCAAACTCACACACCCTCCTCACACCTACCTGACTACCCCCCTAACACCCAATTTACACATGTACCTCACATCTATCTCACATGAGCTCTTCACACATAACTCACACATGCCCTGCACACACAACTCACACACGCGCCTCACATCCACCTACGCACAGTTCTCACCTCATTCTCACATGTGCTTCTCACACCCAACTCACTTGGGCTTCTCACACCCAACTCACATGCTCCTCACACACAGTTCATATCTGCTCCTCAGACTCAGTGCACACTGACTACTGACACCCAGCTCACACTTGTTCCTCCCACCCAACCTGACTCTTCACACTCCAGGCTGTTTGCACACACTACTGTGTCTCTGGCCAGCTTCCCTTGAGGGCGCCAGATGCTTGTGGACAAGGGTCTTGAGTCTTATTTTGCGCCCAGCCAACAGTATTCACTGCCATGCCGTGTGGTAAATGTGAGTAAACTGGTTTTCTTATAATGCCATCTGGAGCCAGCCTGACCCTGGGACCTGATGGAGGGTCATACAACAGAAGGAAGGAGGGGGACATTGTCCTGACCAGGTCCCCGTGACAGAGCAGGGAGGGGACACCGTGCTGACCAGGTCCCCGTGACAGAGCAGGGAGGGGACGCCGTCCTGACCACGTTTTATTTCTGCCCTCACTATTAAGCGTACCTCAGTGGTGGCTTTGCTGAAAACCCAGGGCCTCAAGGCTGCAGGCTCCCAGCTGGCCCTGCTGGGCTGCGGAGGCTATGCTGGCTGAGGGTGTCGTAGCTGGGAGTAGGGCTCTGATAGCTCCTGTGAGGGTGGCCGGGCACTAAGATCTGATTTCTCAGGAACAGCTGGAGAATCTCGGGTTTCCTCATTAGCAGCACATCGTTACTAACTGAAAGCTCAGTGTGGGCCAGACAACTCAGATCTGTGACGAGACAGAGACAGCGTGTATGCCCTTGGTTCGAAGCTTTGGGTTGAGGTTGCTGGACCAAAGGCCCTTGCTCTGTAGGGTGCCCTGGGGGATGGCCAGGCCACGTCGTCCGTCTTGGGAATCCCTCATCAGAATTGTCCTCCCGCCTTCCTGAGCCAGGCTCTGCGCGTCTGTCCAGCAGCCGTTCCCTTGGCCCGGTGTGCCATTGTGCTCACCCTCACCAGCTGGCCGACGGCTGGGCGCTAATTTGCATCACACCTGTGAACCACGCATGGCTGCTTGTTGACAGAATCAGTGGCTTGAGTGTTGAGAGCAGAGGTGGGCAGCTTCTTCTCTGCGTGTGCCCTTGCCCACGCCACCTGGCACAGCCGTCCACCGAGAGAGCGAGGCACAGCCGGAGTGTCCACTTTCACCCGCCCGTATGCAGGTGCTTTTTCTGCGGTGGAAATTCACTGTCGTGGTCGAGCTTGGGCACCGTCTGTCTTGGATTCATCTGCACCCTCAGTGTGTCTGAGCCTTGCTGGAGGGCAGCACCAGGGGCTTCTAAGGGCACAGGGTCAGCTCTTGACCGCACAGCTGTTGTGTTTCCAGTTGGCCTCAGCCCAGCCTGGGGCCACATGGCCTGCACGGAGCTGGCCCCAAGACCCATGAGGGCTTCTGTGGCCACGTCCTCTCCCCCCACCCCTTCCCTGGCCATGTGTGCTTCCCCTACAGTGCAGGACTCCTGGCATTGACCAGGCTTGGCCCCAGCATCCTGTCCTAACGGTCAGGTCTGGTTCCTCCTCCCAGTGGAGGCCACTGCTGCCCTGGGAGCACCTCTGCTGCTAGGGTGTTCCCTGAGTCCTGAAGTCTCTTCTTTGGATGGAAGGGCTCCTCAGGCAGGGTATCTGGGCTACTCTCAGGATTCTGTGGCTCTCTGAGGGCCAGCATCTCAGAGAACATCCCTGGGAGGGTGAGGCCAACTCAAATGCGGAGCCTGTGTCACTTGTGCCTTCTGGAAGTGTCATCTCCCGGAACTTTGTCTCCCGCCCTCCCCGACTTCGCGGGGAGTAAGTGGGCGCTGCCCTGATGCCCAACGTCTGACTTCCCTGCCATGACGATGGCTGCTCCATCACACTGGGCACTTCTGTGCCTTGGTGAGAGGGCCCTTGGGACTGGCCTGTCACATGACTGGGGGCCTGCACATGTGTTTACGGCAGTCCTGGGGGACGGGAAGTGAAATCAACCCTAACAGAAGCTCTTTAGGAAAAGAGTAAGAGGCCAAACTGAAGAAATCAGACTTCTACTAACCTGGCAGAGGCACACGTTTTGCAAATCAGGTGTGCAGAAGACACTGCAGAATGTGTAGAAACAAAGCTTGAGCCGGCGCCCACCTTGCTCCTCTGAGTTTTTGATGCCTGGCCTGTGAGCCAGCATGAGTGCGTGAGTCTCTAGGGGTCTCGGCTATGAGGGAGGAGCTGCAGTGTCCTGGAGACCAGCACACTCTGAGGAAGGACGGCCCGAGCTTGACCACCTCATCCCACGTCCCTGGGCTGAGCTGGCTTTCCTGTGGGTGCTGCAGCTTCATGGCTCTTTGTGCTCAGACTGCCAGGCCTGACATCCGAGTCAGCGGCGCTGCTTGCCAGACCAACACCACCAGCTGGGCGCTGGCCCTGTCCCGAGCGGGCCATCCGGTGTGCAGAGGGCTGTGCGTGCAGTCTGAGAAGGAACAGCCCTGGCTTCGGAGTGGTACCTGGGGCGAGCCTGACCTGAAAGTGAGCAGAGCACAGTTCTCAGAGGCCTTTCACCGTCTTGGCTGGACACAAGGGGAGATCTGTTTCCTAAGATCGTCCGCTGACTTGTACTGGAAACAGAATGTCATCCCCACGACACCAGTTCCAGGTCAAGGGCTCTTCCTTGGAGTGTTTTCCCCGCCGAGCGCTCCTGTGCCAGGAGATGTTGCTCCACTTACTGTGGTGCTGAAAATAGAAGCCAAGAGGCCAGGAAGGCAGCTGCTGCCACTCGGACCCTGGGCAGTATCTGCAGAGTGCTGGGCGTTGGGGAGGGGCGCTGCGGGAGCGTAGCCTGGGCAGAGCCGCCTGTGCCTGAGTCACATGGCCACTTCTCTGCTCCCAGGGAGCTGCTTGCCTGGGCCTTGACCTCCGTCCTCAGCTGTTCAGGGGCCATGTTGGGGAGGTTGTGTCGCCACAGGAAAGGGTGCCCCGTCCCGGCCTTAGACACTACCTGCAGCTCCAGCGTACCAGACCCCAGTGCTGTCCCAGTCTCCCCACACGTCGCACTGCTTCTCTGCAGCCTCAGCTCGTGGCGCCGCTCCTCCTGGCTCATGGTCCATCCAGCTTCCTTGGAGCAGCCCCTTCTGTCACCCCATGCCTCCACCATTTCTTGCTTGGGCTGCTGGTGCAGTGAGCCCTGGGCTTGCTCCTCACGTGGCTTTCTGGCCTCTAGCTGTAACAGGCGGTTATGGCTGTGGCTGTGTCCTGAGGAGAGTGCCATCTCCTCATTTCTGGTCTGACAGCATCCTCAGGCATCCTCTGATACAGCTACATGCACGTTCTTGGCGAGAAGTTCAAGTCCCAGAAAGAGGGTGCACCCAGGGAGCCAGCAGAAGACTGGGGTGCAGGTGAGACAAGGCCAGCAGCAAGAGGGAGCCCCGGAAAACAGCCGGAGCTGCTGAGGAGGGTGCAGTGCTCCAGGCAGGGGGAGCTGAGGAAATAAAGACCCTTCCCCACTGCCCTGCCCTGTCTGCAGCCCCAGGGCCTCATGGGTGAACCCTGAGGGCCTGGGCCCATAGGTCAGACTCCCTGGACAGCACTGGAGGAGAGGGCCAGGGGAGTGTGTGAACACGGCCTCCCTACGCCCGGGAGGCACCCCCAAGTGCTGTGCTGGAGGGTTAGGGACCTCTCTGGAGCCAAGGACCTGACTGGGGAGCTGTCCTCAGCGTCTCTGAGGCACAGCGGGCATGCTGGACAGACAGACACCATTGTCCCTGTGCCAGAGCCATGGCTCCCAGAGGGCTGGTTGTTGGAAGCCCAGAGCAGCCTTCCCAGCATTTGTGGGTGTGACCAGAGCATGCGTGTTTGGGCACTGCTGCTTGGTGGGTAGAATTAGATTCCATTCTCACTCTGTTCTGATCTAGACTCCAGGGCACTTCCAGGTGGGGTAGGTGTGAGGTAGATTCCTGGGCTCCTCCTCTCCCTCGCTAGGGGACACTCACACACTCCTTCCACCGTCTGGAGACCTGTATCCTTTTGTTCATAAATCAGGTTTATTGGCAGGTGCCACGGCTCAATAGGCTAATCCTCCACCTGTGGCGCTGGCACCCTGGGTTCTAGTCCCGGTCGGGGCGCTGGATTCTGTCCCAGCTGCTCCTCTTCCAGGCCAGCTCTCTGCTGTGGCCCGGGAGTGCAGTGGAGGATGGCCCAAATGCTAGGCCCTGCACCCGTATGAGAGACCAGGAGAAGCACCTGGCTCCTAACTTCAGATCAGCGTGGTGCGCCAGCCGCAGTGCAACAGCCGCAGCGGCCATTGTGGGATGAACCAGTGGAAAAAGGAAGACCTTTCTCTCTGTCTCTCTCTCTCACTGTCCACTGTGCCTGTCCAAAAAAAAAAAAAAAAAAAAAAAAACCAACCAGGTTTATTGAGGTATAAGTTACATATGTAAAATTCCCTTTAAAATGTGTATTAGAGAGAGAAAGGAGAGAGTGCAGCTGGTTCACTGCCCAGATGCCTGCAACAGCGGGGGTCCAGTTGAGAGCTGGGGTCTTGATCCAGGTCTGTCACGCGATGGCATCCGGCCGTCACCCTGTGAATGTTTGGGTTGATTCTGACCATTCTCGTGTGGGCCTCCTACCTGGTGGATGCCCAGGGTCAGGTCCAAAAGGCTGTGTGGGGGGTGTGGCCATCACCCTCGCTAGCATGTACTGGTGTCTGTTTTATTTTTTGATTAATTCTTGCCATTCTCAGGGTGGTGCTGCCTCGCGTGTCTCACTGTGTTGCATGCTGCATTTCCACCTGAGGGACAAGCGTATTCTTGGCCTGTCTGGGGACAGGGCTCAGGCCCTTTGTCCTTTCTGGTGGGGACTGAGGCTTCCGCATCCTCTCTGGATTCCAAAACACTTTCTTCCAGTCTTGTTGTAGCCTCTTGCTCTTTGGCCTTTGATGAAGTTGCACTCTTCAGACTTCCTCTTTCCTGGTTTGTGCTTTGGTGTCGTGTCAGAAGGCCATGCAGGTTCCCGCCCTCTGTCCCTGTCGGCATCGACATCTCTTATCCCTTCAAGGGAATGTTTCCGTTCCAGGGCACAGGGCCTCATGCAGGTTTTCCTTGAACATGTCTGTCTGTCCCAGCACACGTGCAGGCCTCTTTCTGTCCCCTGCATCTGCTGTGTGGTCATGAGTTCCTTCGTACTGGGCCTGTCGAGGAAGCCCTCCAGCTTGGCCCATTCCTGGGATGAGTTTGCTGTTCGAGGCCTTTGGACTACCACGTCTTAATCAGCTTCTCGTTTCCAGAATATCCTCCCAGGAGTCATGAGTGGGGCTGCCTGGCATGGGGACTGACTGGGGGGAGGGAATTAGCTAATGCACGGAGCCCCCTGTCTTCCCTGTCTCTGCGCACTCACACCTGCCCTGTCTCTGCGCACTCACACCTGCCCTGTCTCTGCGCACTCACACCTGCCCTGTCTCTGCGCACTCACACCTGTCCTGTCGCCGCGCACTCTGCCTGCCCTGTCACCATGCACTCTTCCTACCCTGTCACTGTGCACTCTGCCAGCCCTGTCATCGTGCACTCTTCCTGCCCTGTTGCCACCCACTCACACCTGCCTGTCACCATGCACTCTGCCCGCCCTGTCGCTGTGCACTCATACCTGCCCTGTCGCCATGCACTCACACCTGCCCTGTCGCTGTGCACTCACACCTGCCCTGTCGCTGTGCACTCACACCTGCCTTGTCACTGCACACTCTGCCTGCCCTGTCACCACGCACTCATGCCCACCCTGTTGCCACACACTCACACCTGCCTTGTCACTGCGCACTCTGCCTGCCCTGTCACCATGCACTTTTCCTGCCCTGTCACTGTGCACTCTGCCCGCCCTGTCGCTGTGCACTCACACCTGCCCCTGTCGCCATGCACTCACACCTGCCCTGTCGCTGTGCACTCACACCTGCCCTGTCACCATGCACTCACACCTGCCCTGTCGCTGTGCACTCACACCTGCCCTGTCGCCATGCACTCATGCCCACCCTGTTGCCGCACACTCACACCTGCCCTGTTGCCGCACACTCACACCTGCCCTGTCGCCGTGCACTCACACCTGCCCTGTCGCCATGCGCTCATGCCCACCCTGTCACTGCGCACTCACACCTGCCTTGTCACTGCACACTCTGCCTGCCCTGTCACCACGCACTCACGCCCACCCTGTTGCCGCACACTCACACCTGCCCTGTCACCATGCACTCATGCCCACCCTGTTGCCGCACACTCACACCTGCCCTGTTGCCGCACACTCACACCTGCCCTGTCGCCGTGCACTCACACCTGCCCTGTCGCCGTGCGCTCACACCTGCCCTGTTGCTGCACACACATCTGCCCTGTCACTGCGCACTCTGCCCGCCCTGTCACGGTGCACTCACACCCGCCCTGTCGCTGTGCACTCAACCTGCCCTGCACCACAGTTGGAGTGTTCATGTGTTTGGCAGGTATAAGGAAGTGTAGTCCCATGTGTTTTGAAGGAGCAGGAAGAGATTTTAAGTTGCACCCCAAAGCCGTGAGCACAGAGCTGGATTCTGCAGACAGCCCTGCCTTTGCTTTCATTTCCGCTTTGATCGTCAGTGCTTCTGCTATGAATGGAATTCGTTTTTACGTATTGACGTCGTGTCCTGAGGCATTGGTTCTCCTTGCATTTCTTGTAGATTCAGGGTGGAGACGTGTCCCCCGTGTCATGTCATTGTCCTGTCCTAGCCTCACCCTTGGCCGCATATGAGGAGACGGGGTGGGCTCAGGATCCCGTGACGCCCTGCTTGTCGCCATGTCTTCTCTCTGCTAACTGGCTCCCACATTCAGTGCTACCTGGCTTGCTTCTCTTTCCTGTAAGACGTATTTATTTATTTGAAAGTCAGAATTAGAGAGAGGGGGAGAGACAGAGATCTTCCATCTGCGATTCACTCCCCAGATGGCTGCAATGGTGGGGCTCTGGCTAGGCCAAAGATAGGAGCTTCATTTGGGTCCTCCAACTGAGTGCAGGGGCCCAGACACTCAGGCCGTCCTCTACTGCCCCCCCACCCAGGCCATTAGCAGGGAGCTGGATTGGAAGTGGAGCAGCTGGGACACCACCTGGCGACCATATGGGATACTGGTGTTGCAGGCAGTGTTTTTACCTACTAGTGTGTAATGCCGGCCCTTGCTTCCCTCTTCTGAGCTAGCCCTGACAGGCATCACACCCACAGGAGAAAATAACAAATGGGAAAATCCAGGCAGCACCATCATGGCCCCGATGAGAACTCGAGGCCCAGGGTGGATCAGGAAGTCTCCTGGTGTCACTGGTGTCTCTGGTGAGAACAAGGTCTGTCTTTCATCCCCACCAGGTGCCTATTCTCTCTGGACCCACATGCCAAGGAGGAAGGAGGTGGCTTGTCCCAGTGCCCACAGGAACACATGTGCACCTGCACACGTGTGGCACATGCCCATGCACACACTGTGTAGGCTGAAGAGACATGCGCTCGCGTGTTCTGAGCTGAGCTCACATGAGCACACATCAGGGGACATGTGGCTGTGTGGATGACCTTGTGGCGCACAGCAGCTGTGACCACGCCTGCCCTCAGGGTTCACCCCCATCCCTTGTCCGCCTGGGTCTTGATCAGTGTGCTGTGTGGGCACCTGGTGGAGCTGCCCTCATCCTTCCCCAGTGCTCTGGCCGCAGTGCCTCAGGGGATGCCGGGGCAGGGACAGGAGAGCATCCAGTTGTGCCTCCTAGCCGGGAACTGGCAGGTTGGTGACTGCAGTTCCAGGGAAGGTGGTGAGCTGTGCTTCGCAAAGGCTGTGGCGTCTGGGCCATCACAGTGAAGTCTGCATGCATCGGGTTCCCTGGGTAAATGCGGTGTGGCTGCCCTAACCAGCCCTGCCCCTGGGTACCTACTCAGAGCATCTGGACACTGCTGCAAGGGGGCAGGAGCAGGGGCCACTCTCTCTGAAGGGCCCTCCACCTTGTGTGTTGCAGGGAAAGTGGCCATCCAGAAGGAGGACCTGCAGAAGTACCACAACAGGGACACGTGGTTCCAGCTGCAGCACGTGGACGCTGACTCAGAAGTGCAGGTGAGAGCCCAGCAGCGCTGTGGACCAGGTGGGCACTGCACAGATGCCACCTGTGACGCAAGATGAGGTATGGGCTCTTGGCCCTCACTGGGAGAAAAACTAGTGTAGATGCAGTATTTTGTACTCAGAAGTGTGCTGCCATGTTGATCTGTACCTGTGTTGCTCTGTACTCAGAGGTCTATGTGGCTGTGTTGTTCTGTATGCAGATGTACACAGCCGTGTTGACCTATGTGTGAGGTGTACGTGGCTGTGTTGATCTGTGTGTGAGGTGTACGTGGCTGTGTTGATCTGTGGTCAGGGCTGTACATGGCTGTGTTGAGCTGTGGTCAGAGCTGTACATGGCTGTGTTGATCTGTGGTCAGGGCTGTACATGGCCGTGTTGATCTGTGGTCAGAGCTGTACATGGCTGTGTTGATCTGTGTGTGAGGTGTATGTGGCTGTGTTGATCTGTGGTCAGGGCTGTACACAGCTGTGTTGATCTGTGTGTGAGGTGTATGTGGCTGTGTTGATCTGTGGTCAGGGCTGTACATGGCTGTGTTGATCTGTGGTCAGGTGTGTGCAGCCGTGTTGATCTGTGGTCAGGGCTGTACATGGCTGTGTTGATCTGTGGTCAGGTGTGTGCAGCCGTGTTGATCTGTGGTCAGAGGTGTGTGCAGCCGTGTTGATCTGTGGTCAGGGCTGTACATGGCTGTGTTGATCTGTGTGTGAGGTGTATGTGGCTGTGTTGATCTGTGGTCAGAGCTGTACGTGGCTGTGTTGATCTGTGGTCAGGGCTGTACATGGCTTTGTTGATCTGTGGTCAGGTGTGTGTAGCCGTGTTGATCTGTGGTCAGAGGTAAGCATTGCCACGTGTATTGTGTGTCCTCCTTTGGTTTTCATCATTGTTTATCACGTGTGATTGGAACAGCCTTACAGTGAGCATAGAGGGAAATGGAAGCTGGGAGAAGGTGAGGCCCGGGGCCAGCACAGATCTCCAACCTCCAGCCTCTCATTGCCTCTGGAGGCCCTTGGCTGTTGAGGCAGAGCAGGATCTGAGGTGCACAGACTGCTGTGGGTTCCTGGGCTCACTGCCTACACAACCTGCTCACTGGGCCTGGACCCTTGTCTGTCACCTCAGCTCCCTGGGCAGGACCTGGTGCCCCAGACCTTGCAGGCCCTCTCCTCCCCATGTAGCTGCCCTCAGTCGGAACCTAGGTGGGGGCATGGTGGGCCCCTTCCCAGAGCCCAGACCGCCGGTTTCTTCCGTGGGGAGCAGCATGCAGGCCCTGGTTTCTTCCATGGGGAGCAGCATACACGGGGCCTGGTGTCAGGGACAGGGCACCTTCCCCAGAGCCCTTTGCTGTCCCCCAGAACTAGTCCTGGAATCTGTTTCCTGAATGGACAGTGAACATCGTCTAGAACTAGGGCCCAGACACATCAATCTTGTTGAGAATTTAAAGAACCTGGGAGACAGGTGTGGGCTGGGCTCTTTCCCTCCCCCAAGCTGGTTCCCTTTCTGCTATCATCTTGGAAGGCCTGGGTCCCAGAGCAGAGTGTGCAGCCCCCAGGCCTGCACACAACCAGCCTGCGACCCTCCTGTGTGGGCAGGGATTCCTTGTGTGACAGCAGTTTTGTGTTCGCAGGAGGAGCAGGGAGGGCAGAGCTGGGCCGCCCAGGCCCAGAGTCTCTGACCCACCGTTGCAGCAGGGAGTGGGCAGGCTGCCTGTGGTCAGTGGCCTTGGTTTCTGATGTCAGGGACTTGTGTCTCTGTTTGTGGTCAACATGACCTTTTCAGAGAACCTGCTTCTGGGTTTGATTTACCCTATTAATTTCCTGTTTCCGATTTCATTGATTTCTGACCAGTTTTTATTATTCTTCGTCTTGCTTATTTTGGATATAATGTGCTCTTTTTCTGGTTTCCTAAGGTAGATGTTTAGGTTGTGGCTGTCAGTCCCAGCTGCTCTGTAAACGTCTCGATGTCATCATTCACCTTACTAAGAGCAGAAGAACCATCAAATGAGAGTTCCCATCTTAGACCAAAACAGATGCAAGGACACTTGCCCGTCCTCTCATGTGTCCTGCTGGGCTGATGGTGGGCGTGGGTGGGGAAGGGGGTCCTGAGTTGTGTAGAGGCCACCAGCAGCTGCCTGCCTAAGCCCCTCACAGGCAGGAGAGCCCAGGGCTTGGTTTCTTCCAAGGGAACCTGGAGTTCTTGGAGCTGGGCAGACAGATGGGTCCACAACTTGGGGCAGGGGCCACGAGTGTGCTGAAGAGCAGGTGGGGCTCCTGGTCTGGGCTGTTTGTGCCAAGGCAGTGTTGCTTGCCAGTGAGAGGCACTGCCGAAACCTGGGCCATGGCTGTGCATCCATATGACTGGCAGACTGGCGTGAGCATCTGATCTGTAGGTTTATGAGAGTGCTTTCTGGGGGAGAAGGGCTGTCTGGGGATGGCACAGCTTTGTTCTGTTCATCCCGCACCAGCGCTGGAGACCATGCAGATCCTGGTGGCATAAGCCCTCCTGGTGAGGAGCGACTGCCCCCGGTGATAGGAGCCCCTAGCGAGGATCTAGCACGGCTGTTGGAGATGCAGGAGGCAGGCAGGAAATCCAGTCTCCCCGGCACTTCGATAGCTTTGCAGAAGCTGGTGGCTCTGGACGGCCTTGTGGGTCTCAGTGGTGACGTCAGAGAAACACACCATGCTTTTTTGGTCTTGTGTGTGTGTGTGGTTTTTTAAAAAAATTCTAATTTAAAGGCAGAATGACACAGAGAGATCTCCATCCACTGGTTCACCCCCAAATGGCCTAAATGGTCAGGGGTGAGTGAGGCTGAAGCCAGGAGCCAGGAGCTCCATCCGGTCTCTCATGTGGTTCAGGGACCCAAGCACTTGGGCTGTCCTCCGCTGCCTTCCCAGGTGTGTTAGCAGGGAGCTGGATCAGAAGCAAGCAGCCTGGCTCTGAAACAGCGTGCCAGGGGAGGCCTCAGCTTCAGGGTGTGACTGAGCCTCTGATTTGATTGAATTTTAAGGACATATCTGCCTCAGGATGGCAGTGCCAACGGTGCAGGGCATGGTTTACGAAGCATTACTGTGGCCACACTCAGTACAGGCAGCCACAGACCTGCCCATGGAATCATTCCTGGCCACCACCACCTTGGGCCTCCCTTAGTCCCTGGGCCTCGAGCACTAGCTGTAGGGGCCGGTGTGCCGCAGGGAGCCATGGCCACTGCTGTATGGGCTGTGCGTGCCCTGTAGTTCTGTGCCTGGTGTTCAGGGCCAGAGATGTCACAAGGACTCCACAAATACTTCTCACGTCATGGGGTGGTTGGGGGTGGCCCTCCAGGGTCTGCAAGAGACAGGCCGTTTGTTCCTCTAATGAGTGCCTGCCTGGAGTTCAGGCCGCCCCACAGTGAGGGGGAGTCCCCGGCGTGGCCGGCAGGGGGTGGCCCTGGCCCAGCCCAGCAGGTCTCTGCAGTTCATGAGCTGAGTGTGGCTAGTGTCAGGAAAGCATCCAGTGTGGACTCCTGGGGCAGGCGGGGCCGGCGCAGTGGCCATCATGTCCAAGCTTGGTGACCCCGTTGCTCCTCCCCTGGTCCTGCCAGAGCAGGTTGGCCTTGCTGCGAGAGAGAGGCCGGCAGGGCAGGAGGTGCCTTGCTCTAATGAGAGCAGCTGTGTGGGGCTGGGGGCTGCCGTACCCCCACACTGGCCTCCGGCGACTGCAGCATCAGCATCAGACCCTGTGGCCTGCTCATTTTCTGAGGAAGGGGCTGTTCCTTTGCTCCAGGGCTCAGCTCTGAGCTTGGAACGTTCCCCCCAGCTGGGCTCTGTGTTCGAGGGGTACCAGTGATGCCGCCTTCCAGATCCTGTCATGACACAGACACCCAGAGCCCCTGCCGTATGTGCTGTGCATTTCCATGGGGTCCAGCCCAGGCCTGAGGTCCAGGGCCAGAATATGGCAGATGCCTCTTGAAACTGCGTGGCCACTGGGCTGGATGTGGGGAGCCGGCCAGTTAGAGCAGGGTTTGTGTAGGCCCTGTAGCGCTCCTGTGTGGGAAAGTGCAGCGGCTCAGAGCTGAGCCCCAGCCAAAGGCAGCGAGGCCTGTGGCTGCTCTGTTCTCCCTCCCAGCTGTGTCCTGGGCTCTTCTGAGAGAAGGCAGCATGTATAGGACCCCACCACCACCACCACACACACTGCAGATGCTGGTGATTTACATTAGAAAAGACTTTGCAGAGTGTCCAGTTCAGCCTGGCTTTCTAGTTAAAAGCCGTTTCCCATTGTACACACATAGGGCACACCTGGTGTCATATCCCACTGTGTTTTTTTTTTTTTTAAAACAGGCAGAGTGGACAGTGAGAGAGAGACAGACAGAGAGGAAGGTCTTCCTTTGCCATTGGTTCACCCTCCAGTGGCCGCTGCGGCCGGCGCACCACACTGATCCGAAGGCAGGAGCCAGGTGCTTCTCCTGGTCTCCCATGAGGTACAAGGCCCAAGGACTTGGGCTATCCTCCACTGCCTTCCCGGGCCACAGCAGAGAGCTGGCCTGGAAGAGGGGCAACCGGGACAGAATCTGGCGCCCCGACCGGGACTAGAACCCGGGGTGCCGGCGCTGCAGGCGGAGGATTAGCCTATTGAGCCACAGTGCCTGCCCCACTGCGGTTATTAGTAACTGATTCCTTCATTTCTTGCCCCACCTCCTGCCAACCTCCAGGATAGATTTGTCCAACCCTCCACACTCTTGAGTTCTCCAGGCAGCGTGGCCACCAGTGGCCATGCCACAAATGTGGTGGACTTCCAGGCCAGTGTGACCACATGTGAACATGGCACGCATGCAGTGGACCTCCAAGCCAGTGTGAACACATGTGACATGGCACACACAGTGGACATCCAGGCCAACGTGAACATGTGTGACATGGCATGCATGCAGTGGACATCCAGGCCAGTGTGAACACGTGTGACATGGCACACACAGTGAACCTCCAGGCCAGTGTGACCAGGAGTGAACATGGCACACACGCAGTGGACATCCAGGCCAGTGTGAACACATGTAAACTTGCCATGCATGCAGTGGACATCCAGGCCAGTGTGAACATGTGTGACATGGCACACACACAGTGGACATCCAAGCCAGTGTGAACACGTGTGACATGGCACACCCAGTGAACCTCCAGGCCAGTGTGAACACATGTGACATGGCACACATGCAGTGGACCTCCAGGCCAGTGTGACCACGTGTGAACATGGCATGAATGCAGTAGACATCCAGGCCAGTGTGACCATGAGTGAACATGGCACACATGCAGTGGACCTCCAGGCCAGTGTGAATGCGTGTGAACATGGCATGCATGCAGTGGGCATCCAGGCCAGCGTGGCCGTGTCTGAATATAGCACACACAGTGGACATTCAGGCCAGCCTGGCCACATGCGACCACAGCACACACTCAGTAAATCTGTGCACCAAAACGGCCCCATGAAGGCTCACAGCCTGTGAATCTTCAGGCTGGTGTGGCCATGTGCCAGTGCACACAGATTGGGTCACCAGGCCAGGGTTGCCGCTCCGCCCCATCCACTCCCCTTCTTCTAGAAGCATCTGTGCAAGGGGGACTCTGAGAACCCCTGTCCTCACTGGAATAGATCTGAATGTGGGAGTGCAAGGACCCTCCTAGGGAGCCCCTCCCCTTACGCCATGCCACCTGGAGATCCCAGGCCCCTGTTCACAGCACGTGTGTGCTACTAGAGCACGTGGCACACCAGGGCTGCCGTGTGTCTAGTGACGTTTCTCGTGCTCTGGGCCCCTCGCCTCTGGCACCAGACCTGCCTTCGACAGAGCTGGGACCTGTGGGCCAGGGTTGATGTCCGGTGGGCTGGCCGTGTGGTCACCTGTGGAGTTGGGTGCGGCTTCTTAGTGCTTTTGCCCACTCGGCTCTCCCCCCAGGCCGTGTCCTGGTGGTGGTGGACAGCAGTCCTGCATCCCCTTGGTGACACTCTGTCCTTGTGCCTTGCAGGGCAAGGTCCACCTGGATCTGCGGCTGAGTGAGGTTATCACAGACACAGGCGTCGTCTGCCACAAGCTTGCTGCACGGTAAGGCACAGCCAGGTCCCATGCTCTCTGCAGAATGCACCTGGCTTCTGGAAGAGTGGCTGGTTACTCCCTGACAAACCTGCCGGAGCTCCAGACCCAGCAACTCCCTGGTGACCTTGTCTTTGGGTCTGCAAGCCCTCAGCAAAGCAGATGCTGGTCAGAGGCAGAGTGTCTGCAGACACCAGCACCTGGTGCTACCCTTCCCTTGTCAGAAATGAGGGGACAGCTGGGGTCAGACCGCAGGAACACAGCCCCTTCAAAGGCAGAGCTGTCCAGCCGTGGTGCCTGGTGGGTGTAGCTGTCCAGCCGTGGTGCCTGGTGGGTGTGTGTAGCTGCAGCACACTCCGCATCTCACAGTGTGGCCCTTGAGACCGTCTGCATGAGGCTGTGCACCCCTAGGATGCACACGTACACATGCCATTTGCACACGAGGCTGTGTACCATATGTCCACACGCCACTTACACACATGACTATGCACACAGGGATGCACACATGCACATACCACTTACATGCAAGGCTGTGTACCACACATGACCATGCCACTTACACACTTACACCCAGGGATGCACACAGGCACACACCACCGGACCACCGGGATGCACACGTCATTTACACGTAAGGCTGTGTACCCAGGGACGCACTTGCCACTTACACACAAGATGGTGCACCCCCAGGATACACAAGTGCACATGCCCCCTGCACACGAGACTCTGGATCGGGACCTCCCTGTGATTTCTCAGACAGGCAAGCTCGCCTGCCTCCGTTGCCCCACGTCTTTCCTCCACTCCGCTTTATTTCTTTGTGGCAGGGGGTCCTGCTCTGAAGCAGGAGCACTGGCCCTGCCCCCACTACCTTATCCTCAGCGCCACGCAGCCTTGTGGATCCGTTGTGTATTTTGTACAGATTCTGGAGGCCAAGGACCCGATCTGGTTCTCACTGCTATGTTCACTTGCCCAGGCACATGGTCAGAGTGTGAATCCCAGCTTTGAGAGGGGGCTCCAGAGAAGCTGCACCCACAGTCACCCTGCCCAGATCTTCTGCTCTGGCGGCGCACTGTCAGTCTGCACTGTCGGTGCACTGTGTCTGCTAGCCTTGTGCATGTGTGCATCCTTGGGTGTAAGTGTGTAAGTGGCGTGTTCATGCATGGTACACAGCCTTGCATGTAAGTGGTATGTGCATGTGTGCATCCCTGTGTGCATAGTCATGTGTGTAAGTGGCGTGTGGACGTATGGTACACAGCCTCGTGTGCAAATGGCATGTGTACATGTGCATCCCAGGGGTGCACAGCCTCATGCAGTGGAGGAGGGGTCCCACAGTCCTCGTGACCTGGGTGCTGGCCTTGCGGAAGCCAGGGGTGCCCGCATGCGTGTCTTTGACACGGGCTATGGCCCTGGGGTTGGCTCTGCTCCTCAGTGACCCTCAGGCGCCAGCACTGGCCCAGCTCGGCAGGAACCAGCTCTCCCCGTACACCCTCTCCTGCAGGTGAAGAGCCAGGGCCTGCCTGGTGCAGCCTCAGAGGTGCTGCCTGCCTCCCTCCTGGCTCCCTGCAGTGGCCTGTGCACCATGGCAGTTGGGGTGCAGGCTGGGGGCCCCTCACTTTGGTGACTGGGGGCCCTGGCAGCCTCCTCTGAGCCCGACCCCAACAGCAACAGG
Organism: Sylvilagus floridanus; assembly: GCA_949820135.1. Classification (NCBI taxonomy): domain Eukaryota; kingdom Metazoa; phylum Chordata; class Mammalia; order Lagomorpha; family Leporidae; genus Sylvilagus; species Sylvilagus floridanus. The sequence goes on along the minus strand of OX463230.1, from coordinate 133,463,606 downwards.
GGTGTGAGGGAGAGGGAAAGACGGGGTCCCCCCAGTTGCATAGGTGCCCACACCTCCAGCTCCTGAAAGCTGAGATACTCTATCCCCATGGCCACACGGCCGTGCCCCCAGCCTCTGTCTTCCTGTGCTGAGCAGGTGTCCCCGCTGTGGTGGCAGTCAGGAGGGCTACCGGCTGCTGCTCCCCACCCTGCACCCAGCGTCCGGGCAAAGCCACCACCCTGAGCCAGGGGCCGGGCTTTGGGCTGGGCTCTGCAGGCTGCTTTCATCCTCTTCCCTTGTGACCTGAGGCCCTGATGTAAGTTGGAAACAACCGCTCCTGCTCCTGCAAGACACCCTGGCTCCAGTTGCCCCTCTGGAGAGAGGGGAGAGGCCTGCTGTGTGGTGCAGGCGGCCCCACCCCCCAGCCTCACTTCCTTTGGCTCCAGTGAGAGACACTGCGTCTGCTAGCCCTGGCCAGGACATAGGAAGGAGTGCAGTGACGGTGGCCTCCCTAGCCCAGCCCCCTCCTCCAGACCCTACATTGATCCTGTGTGCACAGCCCAGCCCCCTCCTAGACCCTACACTGATCATGGTGCTCAGCCCAGCCCCCTCCTAGACCCTACACTGATCCTGTGTGCACAGCCCAGCCCCCTCCTAGACCCTACACTGATCGTGGTGCTCAGCCCAGCCCCTCCTCCAGACCCTACACTGATCCTGTGTGCACAGCCCAGCCCCCTCCTAGACCCTACACTGATCCTGTGTGCACAGCCCAGCCCCCTCCTAGACCCTACACTGATCCTATGTGCACAGCCCAGCCCCTCCTCCAGACCCTACACTGATCCTGTGTGCACAGCCCAGGACACGCCACCTCCAGACCCTCAGGGATTCAGATTCTGTGTGCACAGACCCTTTTCCAAAGGAGGTCAGAGCCAGGGAAGGACACACCTCTTTGGGGCTGCCCTGTAGCCTATTGCTTTGGGGTTTCTCATCCCTGCTGGGCTGCTCAGAGCCCTGGGAGCCCTGTCCAGGCTCTCCTCACTGCGGACACTCTGGGTGCCCCTGAGCATTTCCAGCTGGACATCCTGAACTCTCTGTCCTGCTGTTCCTCCTGCCTGTGGATCACTGTTCCACACTGACTGTGGAATCTGTGCTCTCTGTTGTCAGGCAGTGGGCAGGAAGGGGCTCAGGGCTCCCGTCGGTGAGGAGCACAGCACGGCCACTCTGAGCTGCTCCCTCCACCCCAGCTGTTCGCCATGTGGCCTGAGCTGGTGCCTTGGCCCTGGCTCTGCTCCTGTTCCTGGTGGACAGGATTTTTCCTCAGTGGGTACATTCCTGCACAAGTGATTAATGAGGGAGGAAGATGCCAAAGACCAGATGAATAATCTGGGAGGAAAGCAGAAATGTTCCAGAGTTAGCGGAAGAGCGGGGCTCCTGGGGCCTGCTCTGGCCTGAGCAGAGCTCCAGAGGGAAGCTGGGCAGAAACGGAAGAAGGAACGTGGGGACCTCGCACCAGTGTAGAGCATGTGTAGGCAGGGGAAGGTGCAGGACCCTGCCAGAGCCCCAGATACAAAGAAATCCTGCCAGGAGGGCACACAACTCCCAGCTGACCCCAAGGGGTGTCGTCCAGCCTCCCAGCGAGGGAGAGGATGTGCAGGTGTCTGAGGAATTGCCTCACATGAGTAGCCAGACGTCTAGGCTTCTGAGTGTGAGGCAGCAGCACCTGGGCTGCTCTTCCCACGGTCACCTGAAAGACTGCACAGTGCACGCGTGAAGCCGTCACGCGGCAGATGAGGTGCAGCTCTGGCCTGGGGCCTGCAGGGTGAACTGAGCAGCCAGAGGAGCTCAGAGCCCCAGGGAGGCCCTGGGGAGAGGGAGCCTCACAGACCCCCTGGGGCAGCAGTTGAGTGGCAGGAGTTCAGGGGCTGGGGGTCTTGTCTGCTGGGCTGGCTGCAGGACGCCTTTGCACCTGGCCAGGCTGTCCAGAGCAGAGCTGCCTGGTGGCCTCCCCCACATAGCATCCACAAGGGAAGAGCCAGATGCACGGACAGACTCTTACGCAGCTCTGCTCCTCACAGCACAATAGCACCTGGACGTTTCTGTGAAATTAGGGTCCATCACCCGGTCAGCACAGACCTGCCCCAGAGCAGGAGTGAGCCTCGCGACCTAAAGGAAACTGGAGGCAGAATTAGGCCCGAAAGTGACTGGATGACAGTAGCTAATGTCACTGTTCCAGAATGGAAGGGGGCAGAGAGCGCTCACTGTGGGTCCCCTACGCAGATGGGAGCCAGGGGTTGCGTCAGTCCGAGAGGTGGGGGTGCTTTACCCTCACAGAGGGACAGGGCTTGGGGCTGTCTGTGCACTCTGACCCCAGCCTGTCAGCCACAAGTTCCCCGTCCTTGCTGGGGTCTTGGTTTCCCTGACTGCTCCTATACTGTGGGGTTGGTGAGATTGCGGGGGCTCGCACTGGGCTGGGGCCTGGCTTATGGAGGTGGATAAGGTCAGCCAGCTTAGGGGGCTGTGAGTCCAGTGGTTCTTCCTGCCTGCTCCCTCCCTCCCCAGCCATCTTCACACTATTAATCCACGTCCTCACTGTATGGTGGACAGCAGCAAGGTGAACACCCCACAGGCACCTCATCTGCCTCACTTATACACCCCAACCCCAGGTCTCCCGACTGTGAAGACCCCACACGAGTCTCTGTCTGCCTCAGTGGCACCCCCAATGTCTCCTGACTGTGGAGATCCCATAGGCGCCCCCATCTCTCACCCCCACCCCCACATCTCCTGACTGTGGAGACCCCACAGGCCCCCCTCTATCACCCCCACCCCCACATCTCCTGACTGTGGAGATACCACAGGCCCCCGTCTCTCACCCCCACCCCCACATCTCCTGACTGTGGAGACCCCACAGGCGCCCGTCTCTCACTCCCCCCCCCCACATCTCCTGTGAAGACCCCACAGGAGTCTCTGTCTACCTAGTGGCACCCCCAATTACTCCCGACTGTGGAACCCCATAGGCACCCCATCTCTCACTCCCACCCCCACGTCTCCTGACTGTGGAGACCCCACAGGCACCCCCACCTCTCCCACTTCCAATCTCCTGACTGTGGAGACCCCACAGGCACCCCGTCTCTCACTCCCACCCCCACGTCTCCTGACTGTGGAGACCCCACAGGCACCCCCACCTCTCCCACTTCCAATCTCCTGACTGTGGAGACCCCACAGGCACCCCGTCTCTCACTCCCACCCCCACGTCTCCTGACTGTGGAGACCCCACAGGCACCCCCACCTCTCCCACTTCCAATCTCCTGACTGTGGAGACCCCACAGGCACCCCCACCTCTCCCACTTCCAATCTCCTGACTGTGCAGACCCCACAGGCACCCCGTCTCTCACTCCCACCCCCACGTCTCCTGACTGTGGAGACCCCACAGGCCCCCGTCTCTCACTCCCACCCCCACGTCTCCTGACTGTGGAGACCCCACAGGCCCCCGTCTCTCACTCCCACCCCCACGTCTCCTGACTGTGGAGACCCCACAGGCACCCCGTCTCTCACTCCCACCCCCACGTCTCCTGACTGTGGAGACCCCACAGGCACCCCGTCTCTCACTCCCACCCCCACGTCTCCTGACTGTGGAGATACCACAGGCCCCCGTCTCTCACTCCCACCCCCACGTCTCCTGACTGTGGAGACCCCACAGGCCCCCGTCTCTCACTCCCACCCCCACGTCTCCTGACTGTGGAGACCCCACAGGCCCCCGTCTCTCACCCCCACCCCCACGTCTCCTGACTGTGGAGACCCCACAGGCCCCCGTCTCTCACCCCCACCCCCACATCTCCTGACTGTGGAGACCCCACAGGCCCCCGTCTCTCACCCCCACCCCCACATCTCCTGACTGTGGAGACCCCACAGGCCCCCGTCTCTCACCCCCCCCCACATCTCCTGACTGTGGAGATACCACAGGCCCCCGTCTCTCACCCCCACCCCCACATCTCCTGACTGTGGAGATACCACAGGCCCCCGTCTCTCACCCCCACCCACATCTCCTGACTGTGGAGACACCACAGGCCCCCGTCTCTCACCCCCACCCCCACATCTCCTGACTGTGGAGACACCACAGGCCCCCGTCTCTCACCCCCCCCACATCTCCTGACTGTGGAGACACCACAGGCCCCCGTCTCTCACCCCCACCCCCACATCTCCTGACTGTGGAGACCCCACAGGCCCCCGTCTCTCACCCCCACCCCCACATCTCCTGACTGTGGAGACACCACAGGGCTCCGTCTCTCACCCCCACCCCCACATCTCCTGACTGTGGAGACACCACAGGCCCCCATCTCTCACCCCCACCCCCACATCTCCTGACTGTGGAGACCCCACAGGCCCCCGTCTCTCACCCCCCCACATCTCCTGACTGTGGAGACACCACAGGCCCCCGTCTCTCACCCCCCCCACATCTCCTGACTGTGGAGATACCACAGGCCCCCGTCTCTCACCCCCACCCCCACATCTCCTGACTGTGGAGACACCACAGGCCCCCGTCTCTCACCCCCACCCCCACATCTCCTGACTGTGGAGACACCACAGGCCCCCGTCTCTCACCCCCACCCCCACATCTCCTGACTGTGGAGACCCCACAGGCCCCCGTCTCTCACCCCCACCCCCACATCTCCTGACTGTGGAGACACCACAGGGCTCCGTCTCTCACCCCCACCCCCACATCTCCTGACTGCCCTTTGCTTCTCTCCTCAGCATCCTCGAGTGCCAAGGCCTGCCCATAGTGAATGGGCAGTGCGACCCTTATGCCACCGTGACGCTGGCAGGACCACTCAGGCAAGTGCCCTGTGCCCTCACCGCGCCGCTCTGGTTTGAAACTGCCCTGCAGTTGCCATGTGGAAAAGGAAGCCTCCATTTGTGTCCTTCCCCGGGGTTCTGGCGTGGTGCTCCTGCCTCGTTCCCCGGCAGCCGGTGAGCTGCTGCTGTGTGCGATGCCTGCAGTGTCCTCGCCAGCCCTCACCTCCCCGTCATTGCAGATCAGAAGCCAAGAAGACGAAGGTGAAGAGGAAGACCACCAACCCCCAGTTTGATGAGGTGTTTTATTTCGAGGTTGGTGACTTCAGGGAGCGGAACCCTTTCCCTAGACCCTGGGAAGTCCACTCTGGGCCATCTCAAGTCTTCACTCCCTCCTGCAGGCATTTAACCCTCTCTGCCACTTCCGGAACTGGCCCAGATTTGTGTGCACAGCCAATTAGTTGGTGCTCTCTAATCGAGACTCGGGTTTTTTGTTTCTTCTCTGGGCAGTGTGGAAGGTTCTTGTTTTTGCCAGAAGCAGGGTTTGAAACAAGAGGAGGTGATTCGGACCCAGCATTGCCCAGGCTGCCTCTGAAAACCTGCACTCCGGGAGTGGCAGGACGAGGCCAGGTGCAGCTTGGGCTGAGAGCAGGCTCTGGGCTGACGGTGTTGGTGAGGCTTCTGGCGAGCAGGGCCTCAGGGAGCCCTAAGGACAGCCAGGGGCTGGGGGAACCTGGGGGTCTAGAGAGTAGAGTCGGGGAGCTAGGTCAGAACAAGGGGCTTTGAAGGGAGCCAGGCCCCGCACACGCACAGTGGTGGGGCAGCTGCGAGGGCGTCCAGTGCACAGGGCGCCAGCTACTGCTGCTCCTCGTGGAAGTGCCTGTGTCGTCATGGGGAGCTCAGTCCATGTTAGGAGCACACAGCAAGGCAGTGACTCACTGCAGCCACAGCTCTCCAGAGGCAAGACAGGAAATGTAGAGAAATTTTGTTTTTAATTTGTTTTGCTTTTATTTGAGAGGCAGAGAGAGAGAGAGAGAGAGAGAGAGAGATTCCCCTGCTTGTTCATTCCCCAGGTGCCTATGACAGTAGGGACTAGGCCAGGTGGAGTGAGGTGCTCAGCTCACCCATGTGGGTAGCAGGAACCTAAGCTGCTCACAGGGTCTGCATCAACAGGAAGCTGGATCAGCAGCCAGCGGCAGGCATTGCACGCAGGTGCTGTGATGTAGGACACTGGTGCCTAGCAGTTTTACTGCCAGGCCAGACGTGCCCTGGAAAGTGTGGACAGGAATTGTGAGGTGGAAGCCCAAGCAGCACTCACCATCAAGGCCGCTGCCGTGGCTCGGACAGCACTTGTCTCCTCTGGCAGCTCTCGGCTCCCTGCCGGCCTCCAATTCAGCGCTGCCCTGAGCATAGCTAGTGCTGCTGCTTCACGACCCTGTGGCCAGGTGTCATTGGGCACAGGTGTCACTGTTTATCAGTGTCATAGCACATAGGCATCAGTACAGGTGTCACTGGGCACAGGCATTAGTGTAGTGTCACTGTGTACAGGTGTCACTGGGCACAGGTGTCATTGTTTATCAGTGTCATAGTACATAGGCATCAGTACAGGTGTCACTGGGCACAGGCATTAGTGTAGTGTCACTGTGTACAGGTGTCACTGGGCACAGATGTCACTATTTATCAGTGTCATAGTACATAGGTATCAGTAGAGGTGTCACTGGGCACAGGCATTAGTATAGTGTCACTGTGTACAGGTGTCACTGGGCACAGGTGTCACTATTTATCAGTGTCATAGTACATAGGTGTCAGTACAGGTGTCATTGGGCACAGGCATTAGTGTAGTGTCACTGCGTACAGGTGTCACTGGGCACAGGTGTCACTATTTATCAGTGTCATAGTACATAGGCGTCAGTACAGGTGTCACTGGGCACAGGCATTAGTGTAGTGTCACTGTGTACAGGTGTCACTGGGCACAGGTGTCACTATTTATCAGTGTCATAGTACATAGGCATCAGTACAGGTGTCATTGGGCACAGGCATTAGTGTAGTGTCACTGTGTACAGGTGTCACTGGGCACAGGTGTCACTATTTATCAGTGTCAAAGTACATAGGCATCAGTACAGGTGTCACTGGGCACAGGTGTCACTATTTATCAGTGTCAAAGTACATAGGCATCAGTACAGGTGTCACTGGGCACATGTGTCACTATTTATCAGTGTCATAGTACATAGGCATCAGTACAGGTGTCACTGGGCACAGGCATTAGTGTAGTGTCACTGTGTACAGGTGTCACTGGGCACAGGTGTCACTATTTATCAGTGTCATAGTACATAGGCATCAGTACAGGTGTCACTGGGCACAGGCATTAGTGTAGTGTCACTGTGTACAGGTGTCACTGGGCACAGGTGTCACTATTTATCAGTGTCATAGTACATAGGCATCAGTACAGGTGTCACTGGGCACAGGTGTCACTATTTATCAGTGTCATAGTACATAGGCGTCAGTACAGGTGTCACTGGGCACAGGCATTAGTGTAGTGTCACTGTGTACAGGTGTCACTGGGCACAGGTGTCACTATTTATCAGTGTCATAGTACATAGGCATCAGTACAGGTGTCATTGGGCACAGGTGTCACTATTTATCAGTGTCATAGTACATAGGCATCAGTACAGGTGTCACTGGGCACAGGTGTCACTATTTATCAGTGTCATAGTACATAGGCATCAGTACAGGTGTCACTGGGCACAGGTGTCACTATTTATCAGTGTCATAGTACATAGGCATCAGTACAGGTGTCATTGGGCACAGGCATTAGTGTAGTGTCACTGTGTACAGGTGTCACTGGGCACAGGTGTCACTATTTGTCAGTGTCATAGTACATAGGCATCAGTACAGGTGTCACTGGGCACAGGTGTCACTATTTATCAGTGTCATAGTACATAGGCGTCAGTACAGGTGTCACTGGGCATAGGCATTAGTGTAGTGTCACTGTGTACAGGTGTCACTGGGCACAGGTGTCACTATTTATCAGTGTCATAGTACATAGGCATCAGTACAGGTGTCACTGGGCACAGATGTCACTCTTTATCAGTGTCATAGTACATAGGCATCAGTACAGGTGTCACTGGGCACAGGCATTAGTGTAGTGTCACTGTGTACAGGTGTCACTGGGCACAGGTGTCACTATTGTGTCACTGGGCACAGGCATTAGTGTAGTGTCACTGTGTACAGGTGTCACTGGGCACAGGTGTCACTATTTATCAGTGTCATAGTACATAGGCATCAGTACAGGTGTCACTGGGCACAGGCATTAGTGTAGTGTCACTGTGTACAGGTGTCACTGGGCACAGGTGTCACTATTTATCAGTGTCATAGTACATAGGCGTCAGTACAGGTGTCATTGGGCACAGGTGTCACTATTTATCAGTGTCATAGTACATAGGCATCAGTACAGGTGTCACTGGGCACAGGTGTCACTATTTATCAGTGTCATAGTGCATAGGCATCAGAACAGGTGTCACTGGGCACAGGTGTCACTATTTATCAGTGTCATAGTACATAGGCATCAGTACAGGTGTCACTGGGCACAGGCATTAGTGTAGTGTCACTGTGTACAGGTGTCACTGGGCACAGGTGTCACTATTTATCAGTGTCATAGTACATAGGCATCAGTACAGGTGTCATTGGGCACAGGTGTCACTATTTATCAGTGTCATAGTACATAGGCGTCAGTACAGGTGTCACTGGGCACAGGCATTAGTGTAGTGTCACTGTGTATAGGTGTCACTGGGCACAGGTGTCACTATTTATCAGTGTCATAGTACATAGGCATCAGTACAGGTGTCATTGGGCACAGGCATTAGTGTAGTGTCACTGTGTACAGGTGTCACTGGGCACAGGTGTCACTATTTATCGTGTCATAGTACATAGGCATCAGTACAGGTGTCATTGGGCACAGGTGTCACTATTTATCAGTGTCATAGTACATAGGCGTCAGTACAGGTGTCACTGGGCACAGGCATTAGTGTAGTGTCACTGTGTACAGGTGTCACTGGGCACAGGTGTCACTATTTATCAGTGTCATAGTACATAGGCATCAGTACAGGTGTCACTGGGCACAGGTGTCACTATTTATCAGTGTCATAGTACATAGGCATCAGTAGAGGTGTCACTGGGCACAGGCATTAGTGTAGTGTCACTGTGTACAGGTGTCACTGGGCACAGGTGTCACTATTTATCGTGTCATAGTACATAAGCATCAGTACAGGTTTCACTGGGCACAGGCATTAGTGTAGTGTCATTGTGTACAGGTGTCACTGGGCACAGGTGTCACTATTTGTCAGTGTCATAGTACATAGGCATCAGTACAGGTGTCACTGGGCACAGGCATTAGTGTAGTGTCACTGTGTACAGGTGTCACTGGGCACAGGTGTCACTATTTATCAGTGTCATAGTACATAGGCATCAGTACAGGTGTCACTGGGCACAGGTGTCACTATTTATCAGTGTCATAGTACATAGGCATCAGTACAGGTGTCACTGGGCACAGGTGTCACTATTTATCAGTGTCATAGTACATAGGCATCAGTAGAGGTGTCACTGGACACAGGCATTAGTGTAGTGTCACTGTGTACAGGTGTCACTGGGCACAGATGTCACTATTTATCTGTGTCATAGTACATAGGTGTCAGTACAGGTGTCACTGGGCACAGGCATTAGTGTAGTGTCACTGTGTACAGGTGTCACTGGGCACAGATGTCACTATTTATCTGTGTCATAGTACATAGGCATCAGTACAGGTGTCACTGGGCACAGGCATTAGTGTAGTGTCACTGTGTACAGGTGTCACTGGGCACAGGTGTCACTATTTATCGTGTCATAGTACATAAGCATCAGTACAGGTGTCACTATTTATCAGTGTCATAGTACATAGGCATCAGTACAGGTGTCACTATATCAGTGTCATAGTACATAGGCATCAGTACAGGTGTCACTGGGCACAGGCATTAGTGTAGTGTCACTGTGTACAGGTGTCACTATTTATCAGTGTCATAGTACATAGGCATCAGTACAGGTGTCATTGGGCACAGGTGTCACTATTTATCAGTGTCATAGTACATAGGCATCAGTACAGGTGTCATTGGGCACAGGCATTAGTGTAGTGTCACTGTGTACAGGTGTCACTGGGCACAGGTGTCACCCTTTATCAGTGTCATAGTACATAGGCATCAGTACAGGTGTCACTGGGCACAGGTGTCACTATTTATCAGTGTCATAGTACATAGGCATCAGTACAGGTGTCACTGGGCACAGATGTCACTATTTATCAGTGTCATAGTACATAGGCATCAGTAGAGGTGTCACTGGGCACAGGCATTAGTGTAGTGTCACTGTGTACAGGTGTCACTGGGCACAGGTGTCACTATTGTGTCACTGGGCACAGGCATTAGTGTAGTGTCACTGTGTACAGGTGTCACTGGGCACAGGTGTCACTATTTATCAGTGTCATAGTACATAGGCATCAGTACAGGTGTCACTGGGCACAGGCATTAGTGTAGTGTCACTGTGTACAGGTGTCACTGGGCACAGGTGTCACTATTTATCAGTGTCATAGTACATAGGCGTCAGTACAGGTGTCATTGGGCACAGGTGTCACTATTTATCAGTGTCATAGTACATAGGCATCAGTACAGGTGTCACTGGGCACAGGTGTCACTATTTATCAGTGTCATAGTACATAGGCATCAGTACAGGTGTCACTGGGCACAGGTGTCACTATTTATCAGTGTCATAGTACATAGGCATCAGTACAGGTGTCACTGGGCACAGGCATTAGTGTAGTGTCACTGTGTACAGGTGTCACTGGGCACAGGTGTCACTATTTATCAGTGTCATAGTACATAGGCATCAGTACAGGTGTCACTGGGCACAGGTGTCACTATTTGTCAGTGTCATAGTACATAGGTGTCAGTACAGGTGTCATTGGGCACAGGCATTAGTGTAGTGTCACTGTGTACAGGTGTCACTGGGCACAGGTGTCAGTTGCATAGGTGTGTGTCCCAGTCCACTCGGTGAACTTAATGACCCCAGATACATTTGTAATCTGTGGTGTGGATTGCAGCAGCCTGGGCCCCGTGAAGGCTGGCTGGGCCCAGACTCTGTGTGGGGCCTGTTGGGCTTTGTCCTGTGACTCAGCAGCTCCACCCAGGCTACAGCAGCAGAGGGCCTGACCAGGCCCCTGTCTTCTGGCAGATGCTGCTGGAAATACAGGCTGAGCCCCAGGAGGACAGCAGCCTCAACAGGGGGAACGGGAGGTGGCTTCTGGCTCACATTTGCCAGGATCATAACAAAAACTTACCTGAAATACCTCAAGTGTCTACATGAGGCTATGTTAAATTCTGGAAGAATCACCGTCGCCACTCACCAGACGGGGGCGCCCGAGGCAGGAGTGGACGGCCCCGTCCGTCGTGCTCCTGTGCTGGGTGTTCAGCCGTGCCGCTGTCCTGCTGCAAGGAGCTGCCTGAGGAGGAGCCAGGGGCTTCTCAGGAGACCCTGCAGCCTGAGGAGGAGCGAGACTGCGCCATGGGGGCGCAGGGGGCCCCTCAGTCTTCAGCTGAGGACAGTCCAACTGGTGATTGTGCCCAGGAGGGAGGCGATGCCGTGGGGACCAGAACAGACCAGGAAGCTGTTGTCGGGAGGATGTCAGGTGGCCCCCACAGGAACCAGCAGCTTACAGGAGAGGGGAGCAGCAGCCGGGGACAAGGTGTGCAGGTCCAGAGTGGAGGGCCAGGCAGCGAACAGAGCCCAGGCCTCGTGTTGTTTGCTCCTGCTTTCCTGAGTCTGCTCCTGATGAGAGCTCTTAGCCAGAGCATCTGACTTCATTGCAGCTCCCAGAGCCCTTGGAGGGCACGGGGGCTGGGAGGAGGGGCCATGGCTTGGGCACCACTGAGGGCTCCGCGGCCGGCCCTGAGTGTCCAGCCCAGCTCCACTGCTCACTGCTTCTGATGTTTGGAGGTACCCAACAGTTCCTGAAACACCAGGAGGAAAATCGCTGTTTGACTTCTGCATTCTCTAAGCTCCCGCAGGTGTGGAGTCCCCAGAGCTGTGGGATGGCCACTTCATGTGGCCATAAGGGAGACCTCAGAAACTTAAGGGGTGATCCTCCCAGCATCCCCCCAGCACCCATAGCAACCGCAAGGCTGGGGCGTTGGCCCAGAGCAGGTGGGCATCAATGGCCAGCTCAGGTGTCTGGGGCCATGTCCTATCTCAGATTGGGCTCCCAGGACAGAAGCCCCTGCCATGGCTGCCTGTGGCCTGGTTCCAGTCCTGCCCGCTCCAGGGGTCCTGCACATGGGAACTGGACCTGATCCCAAACTGTGCCTGCTTGGGCAATGCCTGAGGCCTCTTCTCCCGTCTGTGGCCAGGTAACCAGACCCTGCAGCTACAGCAGGAAGTCCCACTTCGACTTTGAGGAGGAAGATGTCGACAGGCTGGAGATCAGGTGGGTAAGACTGCGGGCCATTTCCCGTCTGAACCTCCTCTTTTGTGCCTAGAAATGGGGGCATGGGTGGAAATGAATTTCCCTCTTCTTAGTGATTTTAACACCAGAATGTTAGAAGTTGGGTTTGAACTTGGAGCCTTTGGCATAAACTCCAAGGAACTTGGGTGGTGGGTGCACAAGACGTGGGCTGCCCATGGCACATAGGGTTGTATGTTCGCCTTGCACCTCCCCATGAGAGCAGAGGTTGCCCACTGTGCTACAGCCAATTCTGGTTCTGGTTCTACAGCCTTGCCCTGGCTCTGAGACTGCCTTGTCCCAGCCCTGGCTTGGTTCTATACCCAGTTGCAGCCCTACTGTGCACCTGCCCCGTCCCAGCCTTTCCTTTGCATCTGCTCCATCCCAGCCCTACTGTGCACCTGCCCCGTCCCAGCCCTGCTGTGTACCTGCCCCAGCCCAGCCCTAAGTGTGTACCTGCCCCGTCCCAGCCCTGCTGTGTACCTGCCCCAGCCCAGCCCTAAGCGTGTACCTGCCCCGTCCCAGCCCTGCTGTGCACTTGCCCTGTCCCAGCCCTCCCTCTGCACCTGCCCCGTCCCAGCCCTGCTGTGCACCTGCTCAGACCATCCCTGCTGTGCACTTGCCCCGTCCCAGCCCTGCTGTGTACCTGCCCTGTCCCAGCCCTCACTGTAGGCCTCCTGGTCCCTCCTTCAGTGCTGTGAGCTGGGTCCCGTCTGCCTTGCAGTGTGGTCTCCATGTCTCCTCTCCACTCCTGGAAGCTTCCTGTTCTGTGCAGGGAAAAAAGGAAAGGAAAGGGGAGGGGAGGGGAGGGAAGGGCCAAGGCACTGCGAGTCCCCTCCTCCCATCACCTTGCTGGCCTCACTCTTCCAGGGGCCACTTCCAGGGGAGGCCCAGCCCCTCCCACAGGGGTAGTGGGGAAGTCTCTGTGGCTCAGTGTATGCAGCCAGAGTGGCCCCTTTGCAGCTAAAGTCTGTGTCTGTTGACAGCCTTGGGAATTTTCCTAATTATTTTAAAAACAGTTTTATTTATTTATTTTCATTTTATTTGAAAAAGCAAAGAGACACAAAATCAGATATACAGATAGAGATCTTCTATCCACTGGTCCACTATACTGTGTGCACCCCAAGGAGGGAAGGTGGGGCAGACTCCTATGTGTACCCCAAGGAATAGGGTGGGGAAGGTTCTCCTGTGTGCACCCCAGGGTGGGGCAGACTCTCCCATGTGCACCCCAGGGTGGGGGGTGGTACACACTGTCCGTGTGCACTCCTGGGTGGGGGGTGGTACACACTGTCCGTGTGCGCCCCAGGGTGGGGGGGTGGTACACACTGTCCGTGTGCACCCCAGGGTGGGGGGTGGTACACACTGTCCGTGTGCGCTCCTGGGTGGGGGGTGGTACACACTGTCCGTGTGCACCCCTGGGGGGGGGTGGTACACACTGTCCGTGTGCGCCCCAGGGTGGGGGGTGGTACACACTGTCCGTCTGCGCCCCAGGGTGGGGGTGGTACACACTGTCCATGTGCGCCCCAGGGTGGGGGTGGTACACACTGTCCGTGTGCGCCCCTGGGTGGGGGGTGGTACACACTGTCCGTGTGCACCCCAGGGTGGGGGGTGGTACACACTGTCCGTGTGCGCCCCAGGGTGGGGGTGGTACACACTGTCCGTGTGCGCCCCAGGGTGGGGGGTGGCACACACTGTCCGTGTGCGCTCCTGGGTGGGGGGTGGTACACACTGTCCGTGTGCGCCCCAGGGTGGGGGGTGGTACACACTGTCCGTGTGCGCCCCAGGGTGGGGGTGGGACACACTGTCCGTGTGCGCCCCTGGGTGGGGGGTGGGACGCACTGTCCGTGTGCGCCCCTGGGTGGGGGGTGGTACACACTGTCCATGTGCGCCCCTGGGTGGGGGGTGGGACGCACTGTCCGTGTGCGCCCCTGGGTGGGGGGTGGTACACACTGTCCGTGTGCGCCCCAGGGTGGGGGGTGGGACACACTGTCCGTGTGCGCCCCTGGGTATGAGGGGTGGGACACACTGTCCGTGTGCGCCCCAGGGTGGGGGGTGGTATACACTGTCCGTGTGCGCCCCAGGGTGGGGGTGGTACACACTGTCCGTGTGCACCCCTGGGTGGGGGTGGTACACACTGTCCGTGTGCACCCCAGGGTGGGGGGTGGTACACACTGTCCGTGTGCGCCCCAGGGTGGGGGTGGTACACACTGTCCCTGTGCGTCCCAGGGTGGGGGGGTGGTACACACTGTCCGTCTGCGCCCCAGGGTGGGGGTGGTACACACTGTCCGTGTGCGCCCCTGGGTATGAGGGGTGGGACACACTGTCCCACCTGCTCCTTAGCCTGGGGCCTGCCTTTCCTCCTCTCTTCGTGTGCTGAGCTGTGCTGTCTCCACAGACGTCACTTGGTTTCAGCCCAACTTTAAATTCTTTCGTCTTCAGGCTTCATTCCCCGGGCATGCCAGCTGTGAGCATCCCCTCCACCCCGTCCCAGGCCACTTGCTGCTTTTTCATACTGAGCTTTGAACCCAGAGTGAAGTCTTGGTTTCTGAATGTTCTGAGACATGAGAGTAAGCCAAGTATCTCCATGGCACTCAGGCAGGGTCCCTTCCTCACCTGCTCTTTTGAGCCCTGCCGGTCACAGCAGCCAAGCCTGCTGTGGAGTAAAACCAAGCTGAGTCCCCAATGTGTCCTGGACACTCATCCCCTGGGAGGCCCAGGCTGCTGCTCGTGTCCCATTCTTGGGTGAAGGGGCAGGTGCCATGGGCCCCCAAGTGCGGCAGGTGTCTGTACCAGCCACAGGATCTGCCTCCACTCACTCGCTCTGCCTTTGCCTTCATGTTGGCTGTAGGGCTCTTTCCCCTGGGGCACAGTTGTGGCGGGCACGCTGGGTTGGCGTCTTCCCTGCCCACACTTCCTGCCTCGGCTCTGACCTCGGGTGAGACCTGTGCTCTGTGGTTTCAGAGTGGACCTCTGGAACGCCAGCAACTTGAAGTTTGGAGATGAGTTTCTGGGAGAACTGAGGGTGCCCTTGAAAGTGCTGCGGCAGTCCAGCTCCTACGAAGCGTGGTAAGGTGGGCACAGCCTGGGGCGAGGGGAAAGCCAGGCCAGCACCCCCAGACTGCAGGCTGAGCCCTCAGCCAGCCCCTGCTCCAGCTCTGTGCGTAGCTCTGACGCATGGTGGCGTGGAGACGTCCTGCTTTTGCAGCAGGTGCAACCGTGCAGGATCACAGCGGGCAAGAAACAGCGTGAGTGGCAGGCCTCAGAGCTCTGAAGCCCTGGGTAGACGTCCACTCGGCCCAGCCCTGTCTGAGGCTGAGTGGGCGCCTGGGGAAGCCAGAGACCAGTGATACAGAAGGGCCTTGCGCTACCCCTCCCCTGGCCCTGCCTCAACCGATGACCATGATGCTGCCCGAGGCAGGGGCCACTTCACACTGTAGTCCCCTCCTTCCTGCCAGGTACTTCCTTCAGCCCCGGGACAACGGCAGCAGGAGCCTGAAGCAGGATGGCCTGGGCTCCCTGAGACTGAACGTGGTTTACACCGAGGACCATGTCTTCTCCTCCCACTACTACAGCCCACTGCGGGACCTGCTGCTGAAGTCTGCGGATGTGGAGGTGGGCTCTACCCCCCAGCCCAGGCCCCGCCCTCCTGCCCCACCCCCGCCCCTTGCCCAGTCCCACCCTCCTGCCCCGCCCCTGCCCGTTTACCCAGTCCTGTCCAACCTGTCCGGGCCCCACCTCTGTGCCCCCACCTCCTGTGGGTGACTCCCCCCACCCCGTGGTCTTCCTGTCTCATTTCCCTCCTGGGGAGGGACACCTGTGTCCCCTTTGCTGGGTGCGCTCAGGCCTGCAGTTAGAGCCATGGGAACCCCTGACTGTGACCCCGACTGTGGATTTCTCTATGCAGGAACCTCAGTGCATCTGGGTCTGGGGATAGCGAAGGCACAGGGCCTTGGGGGTCAAGGAGAGGGGAGTCACATCCAGGCACAGGGGGACCTAGGGGTCAGGGAGGGGGGAGTGATGCCCAGGTGCAGGGAGCCCTGGGGTCAGGGAGGGGGAGTCACATCCAGGTATCCCTACCTGTGTCCCTAGGACACAGACCAGCAGTGGCATGCTCTCATCAGAGAGCATCCAGTGTTCCTGAAGGTTGGCAGGAAGACAGCCTGAGTGGTCACTCTGTGTGGGGTGCAGGAGTCTGGGGACCTCAGGTGCTATCCTGGAGCAGTGCTGACCTAGAGGAGACAGTGCTGTGGACTGCAGGAGCCTGCCCCATTCACGGCTCTCTTGCTACAGCCTGTCTCTGCGTCAGCGGCCCACGTCCTGGGGGAGGTGTGCAGAGAGAAGCAGGAGGCGGCCATCCCGCTGGTGCGGCTCTTCCTGCACTGTGGCAGGATTGTGCCCTTCCTCAGTGCCATCGCCAACGCCGAGGTGAAGAGGACCCAGTGAGTGCCCTGCCAAGACCTCTCCCAGCAGGGGCCCTGGGGTCAGGGAGGGGGATGACGTCCAGGTGCAGGGGCCCTGGGGTCAAGGAAAGGAGTGACGTACATCCAGGTGCAGGGGCCCTGGGGTCAGGGAGGGGTTGACATCCAGGTGCAGGGGGCCCTGGGGTCAGGGAGGGGGGTGACGTCCAGGTGCAGGGAGCCCTGGGGTCAGGGAGGGGGGAGTGATGCCCAGGTGCAGGGAGCCCTGGGGTCAGGGAGGAGGGAGTGATGCCCAGGTGCAGGGAGCCCTGGGGTCAGGGAGGGGGAGTCACATCCAGGTATTGGGGGACCTAGATGTCAGGGTGGGAGAGTCACATCCAGGTGCAGGGAGCCCTGGGGTCAGGGAGGGGGAGTCACATCCAGGTGCAGGGAGCCCTGGGGTCAGGGAGGGGGAATCACATCCAGGTATAGGGGGACCTGGGGTCAGGGAGGAGGGAGTGATGTCCAGGTGCTGGGGGACCTAGGGGTCAGGGTGGGAGAGTCACATCCAGGTGCAGGGGGTCAGGGAGGGGGAGTCATGTCTAAAACCACAGTCAGGTGCAGGACCTGCAGGAAATAAGGGGAGGGCAGGCTTGCCCGGAAACTGTGTGCTCGGGATTCAAGGAGTTCGTGGGAGCAGGAAAGGGACCGCTGGACTTGAGTGTGCTGGGCACTTGTACGAGTTTATCCTGTCAGTCCTTTCTGAGCTGTCTGAGCTCTCTGTGAACTTGGATTTCCTCTCATACTCGCATGTGTTGAGTTTCTGAACAGAGTGTCCAGAGTAAGTGCAGGGAGGTAGGGCGGCTTGGGCTTGGGCTTGGGCTTGGGCCCGGGCCCTGAGCTCCAGGCTCTGTCCTGAGCCCGCATCACAGGAGAGGACTGCACAGTGGACGCTGCAGCCCCTCCAGAATGCACCCCTGTGGGCTGCCATGTTGGGGGCAGCCTCCCAAGCGCCCATGTCCCTCTGCACGGACAGGGGACACGTGTCTGTTGTGTGACACACAGCCCTGTGGGTGCAAGGGAGAGCCCCTGGAAGGCACCTGTGGCCCCCCAGGATCCCAGACAGGACCTGCTACTTCGGTGCCTTGCAGCAGGAAGTCATTCTCAACTGTTTCCAGGGACCCCAACACCATTTTCCGAGGAAACTCATTGACATCCAAGTGCATCGATGAGACAATGAAGCTGGCAGGCATGCACTACCTGCATGTCACCCTGAAGCCCGTCATAGAGGAGGTGTGTATGTGTGTGGTCAGTGTACAGTCACCCTGAAGCCCGTCATAGAGTAGGTGTGTATGTGTGTGGGATTAGTGTACAGTCACCCTGAAGCCCGTCATAGAGGAGGTGTGTATGTGTGTGTGTGTGTGTGGTCAGTGTACAGTCACCCTGAAGCCCGTCATAGAGGAGGTGTGTATGTGTGTGTGTGGTCAGTGTACAGTCACCCTGAAGCCCATCATAGAGGAGGTGTGTATGTGTGTGGGATTAGTGTACAGTCACCCTGAAGCCCGTCACAGAGGAGGTGTGTATGTGTGTGTGGGGTCAGTGTACAGTCACCCTGAAGCCCGTCATAGAGGAGGTGTGTATGTGTGTGTGGGGTCAGTGTGCAGTCACCCTGAAGCCCGTCATAGAGGAGGTGTGTATGTGTGTGGGGTTAGTGTACAGTCACCCTGAAGCCCGTCATAGAGGAGGTGTGTATGTGTGTGTGTGGTCAGTGTGCAGTCACCCTGAAGCCCGTCATAGAGGAGGTGTGTATGTGTGTGGGGTCAGTGTGCAGTCACCCTGAAGCCCATCATAGAGGAGGTGTGTATGTGTGTGGGGTCAGTGTGCAGTCACCCTGAAGCCCATCATAGAGGAGGTGTGTATGTGTGTGGGGTTAGTGTGCAGTCACCCTGAAGCCCGTCACAGAGGAGGTGTGTATGTGTGTGTGGGGTCAGTGTGAGGTCACCTGAGGCCGTCAGAGGAGGAGGTATGTATGTGTGGGGTTAGTGTGCAGTCACCCTGAAGCCCGTCATAGAGGAGGTGTGTGTATGTGTGTGGGGTCAGTGTGAGGTTACCTGAGGCCTGTGAAGGGGGGAAGGGCAGGTGTGCACTGCCTGCAGTCACCTGAGGCCAATAGAGAGGAGGTAAGGGGGGCTGAGGGCCATCTTCCTCGTCTGGTGTGTCCACAAGTCATGGACAAGGGGAATGGGCAGGGTGCATGTGCCTCCAGCCTACCCTAGAGGGCCTCACCTGAGCTCTGGTGGAGAGGAGCTCTCGTGTGTTTCCAGTCTCCCCACTCTAAAAACTGACCTAACTTCTTAGGTTCACCTTTTTCCAAAGAGGTTTTTCCCTGGAAACCCTCTTTCCCCAGCTGGTCTGGGTGCCTAGGCTGTGTGACTGTCCCTCCCAGGACCTAGCTGTTCCAGTCAGGCCCTCCTTCCTGGTAACCCAGTGTTCCTCACTGACCCCTGTGGAGGGCCCTTGGCCAGTGTGGTTAACAGTGCGTCCTTCTATGAGCCACGTGCCCAATCGTGGCAGCGCTCATGGTAAAAGTGTCATCCATGTCCACTCCTGTGGTTCTGCGGGTGAACTCTGTGCCTGGAGGCCACCCCTCCAGCTGGGCGGGTCACCCTCAGGGAGGCTAGGACTACCATCAGGTGGGCGGGTCACTGTCAGGGAGGCTGTGACTACCATCAGGTGGGCGGGTCACTGTCAGGGAGGCTGTGACTACCACCAGGTGGGCGTGTCACCCTCAGGGAGGCTGTGACTACCATCAGGTGGGTGTGTCACCAGCATGGAGGCCGCCCCCCAGGTGGGCGTGTCGCTGTCTGGGATCATCCCTTGGCTCTCTTGCCCTCCCAGGCCATTTCCCTGGCCTCAAAGACCAGGCATGTCCCCCATGGTGCGGCCCCCATGGTGCAGCTCTGTGCTTGTGGCTGGGCCTGGGGATGGCTGTCGTGTGAGCTGGCTGCCATCGCACATTGGTGAGGCTGGGTACCCCTGCCAGAGCCCTGCCCTCAATGTGCTTCCAGATATGCCAGAGCCACAGGTCCTGTGAGATCGACCCCGTGAAGCTGAGAGATGGCGAAAACCTCGAGAGCAACATGGTGAGCTCACTCCTCACTGCTACAAAGCACATCTCCTGTGTCAGGTCCCAGCTTGTGGCCACAATGCGCTGTCCCTCCCCAGGGCCCCAGGCGGGTGGGGAGAGTGTGCCTGGCCCTGGCTCCAGGTGTGTGGTCTATCCATGCTAGGGAAGTGACAGCCTCACTTCTCTGCCCACTGAGGCCTCTTCCCTCTCCCGTGCACTGACCCAGCCTGCTCCTCGTCTCCACGCACACATCCCCAGCCAGGGCCTCCTCAGCCTGCCCTGTCGCTGGGCCTGAGCTGAGCAGCAGAACTCCCCGATGCAGCCCCACCACACCGCCATCTGTTCACGGGATCTGTGTGGCACAGCCTGTGCAGTCAGCCCATGAGGCAGGGAAGGGTGGGGGTGGGTCCCCCCAGGAACAGTTTTGGGCACCATGCATAGCAGCAGCTGGGATATACAGAGACCGGGCAGTGTCCGCCGCCTGCTGCTCGCTACCCGAGTCCCTCGCAGGCATGGCCAGCATGGGCCACCTCGGCCACGGTGTCTGCTGTGTGCCACTTACAGGAGAACCTGCGCCAGTATGTGGACCGCGTCTTCACGGTCATCACCAAGTCTGGCGTGAGCTGCCCCACCGTCATGTGTGACATCTTCTTCTGCCTGCGGGAGGCGGCTGCCAAGCGCTTCCAAGGTGAGTCCTTGCAGCCCTCCCTGGTGAGTGACAGCCACGTGCTGCCCAAACCCACTGGCTGCAGCAGCTTCAGCAAGAGCCCAGACCTTGCTTTTATGGGCTGAGTCCCTCTGCCAGAGCCCCCATTCCTGTCTGACTGATCTGGCGAGAGCACCCGAGCCCCAGGACCAGAGGCCATAGGGCCAGCTCTCCTGGGAGGACTGTCGCTCCCCTGTATCTGCGTCTGCGCCCCCTCCTGCTGCCCCATGGGGCCTGCGTCTGTGCCCCCTCCCGCTGCCCCATGGGGCCTGCGTCTGCGCCCCCTCCTGCTGCCCCATGGGGCCTGCGTCTGCACCCCCTCCCGCTGCCCCATGGGGCCTGCGTCTGTGCCCCCTCCTGCTGCCCCATGGGGCCTGCGTCTGTGCCCCCTCCCGCTGCCCCATGGGGCCTGCGTCTGTGCCCCCTCCCGCTGCCCCATGGGGCCTGCGTCTGTGCCCCCTCCTGCTGCCCCATGGGGCCTGCGTCTGTGCCCCCTCCTGCTGCCCCATGGGGCCTGCGTCTGTGCCCCCTCCCGCTGCCCCATGGGGCCTGCGTCTGTGCCCCCTCCCGCTGCCCCATGGGGCCTGCGTCTGCACCCCCTCCCGCTGCCCCATGGGGCCTGCATCTGCACCCCCTCCCGCTGCCCCATGGGGCCTGCATCTGCACCCCCTCCCGCTGCCCCACAGGGCCTGCGTCTGCGCCCCCTCCCGCTGCCCCATGGGGCCTGCGTCTGTGCCCCCTCCCGATGCCCTGTAGGGCCTGTGTCTGTGGCGCTGTCTGCTCGTCCGCAGCTGTGTTTTCAGGACTTGGGCAGAGCCATCATCAAGCACTGCAGGCGAAAGGAGGAAGAGCCGAAGTGTGGGAGACATGGGCACAAGTGGTTTCCCTGTGACCTGCCATGGGTCTGGGGGTTCTTGCTTCTTTGTGTTGCCGGCTTCTGGAGGGAGCAGGGCCCCCTGTACCCCATGAGCCTCCTGAGAGCAGGGCAAAGCATCCCCCCAGCCAGGGAGCTGCTTCACAGAAGCGTGGGGAGTGCCTGGCTGTGCCAGGTCCTGCCTTCCTTGTGGCAGTCAAGCACAGCTGTGCAGACCGCAGGGCAGCCCAGTATTGGCCTCACCAGCTGAGGAGCCCCAGACCAACTTTGAAACAAGACAGAATGTGTCCTCTTGTCCCCAGATAGTGCCAGCATCCACGCCAAGTCCCCTTGAGCATCTGTGAGTGTGACAGCTCCACCACCAGACTACACTTTGTGGCCGTGGTGAAGTCACAGATGGAGACAGAGACAGTGACACAGAGAGAGACACAGACAGGGACAGGGACAGAGAGACAGGAATATAGAAACAGGATCACAGAGACAGGATCACAGAGACAGGGACAGGAATATAGAAACAGGATCACAGAGACAGGGACACAGAGAGAGACACAGACAGGGACACAGAGACACAGGAATACAAAGACAGGAACACAGAGACAGGAATACAGGGTCAGATGGGACACAGAGGGCAGGCAGAGGGACTGGGTGTGGCAGTTGGAGCTGTGGTTGAGATGCCACTTGGGACACCCTCATCCCCTGGCACTGCGCAGGTTTGAGTCCTGGCTCCGATGTTGATCGAGCCTCCTGCTGACGTACACCCTGGGAGTGAGCAGTGATGGCTCAAGTGCTTGGGTCCCAGCCACTTGTTTCTGAGACCTGGATTGTACTCTTGGTTCTTGGCTTTGGCCAGCTGTTGAGCATTTGGGGAGTGAACAAGCAGATGGGAGATCTGTCCTCTGCCTTTCAAATAAATTAAATAGCTTTTTAGTAGAACGGAGGACCACGCTTTTCTGAGGGACCCTTGGGAGGACCGGGGCACAGGCCTTGGTGGGACGGCACCCCTGTCTCTGTCCACAGACGACCTGGACGTGAGGTACACGGCTGTGAGCAGCTTCATCTTCCTGAGGTTCTTTGCGCCTGCCATCCTCTCCCCCAATCTCTTCCACCTGACGCCTCACCACACAGTGAGTGAGCCACCAGGGGCCCTTGTGAGCCAGCCCACACTGGCCAGACCCAAGGAATGGGTCCTGGCTCAGCCTAGCACCCTGGCTCATAGCGGGGTCTTGCGAGGCAGGGGGATATGGCGGTAAACGCCATCCCGTCCTGAGCAGAGCTGGCCTTCCTGCCCTTTCTGCTGACCCTCCCAGCAGGACCTGTGTGGGTGAAGGGAGCAGCAGGATGGGGCCCAGGCTCTCAGCTGCTCTCTCGGCACCCCCCCCAAACAGGCATGTGCTCGTTCATTCATTCAGTTGTCAGCCTGCATACATCTGAGCACGTGCTGTGGTCCAGGCCCATGTCTATTTTGCTGCGAGTCCCCAAGCCAAGGGGACCTGCGTGCGGGCCTGTTGTTTCATTGTGTTGAAGTCAACCCTCCAAACTGAAATCCAGGAGAGGCATCCGCAGGCGGGGTCTCAGGAGCCTCGGGCAGGTGCACCCTGCAGTGCTTCCCATGGGGGGTCCCACACGTTCCCCTGAATGCTGGTGGGTCTGGGGCAAGACCCTGCCCCACAGTGGCAGCGAGACTGCGCCCCTGGCTGTGGGACTCTGCAGTCGGTCACAGTGCCACCTCCTCCTCATCCCTGCAGGACCCACAGACATCGCGGACCCTGACACTCGTCTCAAA
Source organism: Sylvilagus floridanus (assembly GCA_949820135.1). NCBI lineage: Eukaryota > Metazoa > Chordata > Mammalia > Lagomorpha > Leporidae > Sylvilagus > Sylvilagus floridanus. The sequence goes on along the minus strand of OX463230.1, from coordinate 133,440,436 downwards.
GACCATCCAGACCCTGGGCAGCTTGTCCAAATCCAAGTCTGTGAGTCTCAGTCCCCGTCTGCTGACTTTCCCTTCAGAAGCCGTGGCTCACGGCTGCAGGGAGAAAACACCATGAGTGCCGGGGCTGCCTCCCCCAGCCTGGTCCACCGCTGCCTCTGTGTGTTGGTGCCTGTCCTGGCCCCTGGGCCAGCTGCTGCCAGGAAGCCTCATCCATCTAGCCTCCTGCCTGGGCAAGGGGCCGAGCCCCACACACCCCTTGGGTGATGCATCTACATGTCCCCTTCGTTGTCTTGGGCTGGCTGCTGCCAAGGGGCGGGGGCCCCATGAGGCTGCACCAGGCCTCCTGTTGCCCAGGCCCCTAAGTCCTTTCCCCAGGGCTGGGTGCTGGCGTTCACAGAGATGGGCAGCAGACTCCATGCTGCAGGCTGCCCAGTGCCGTCCAGGGCAGGGCAAGGAAGGGGCTGCCCAGGATCCATGGCTGCCCTCCTTCCTGTTGTCCCTGCGCCTTGCAGGGCTACAGGCAGAAGCCAGGGCTGGAGGGGGATGCAGGACCCCCGGGGCCAGCACTGGGTTCCTCTGAAGTGGTGGGAGGTGCTCCCAGGCTCCTGCACACCAGCCCGCTCTGTTCTGGGGTCTGCATGATGCCCCCCCCATTCCCACACCAGGAAACCACAGGGTTAGGGTTAGCCTTAGGTGAGAGCCACACTCATGGGAGTGGAGCTCAGGCCTGGGCTGTGGCTCCATGTCAGCTCCAGGAACCCTGGCCTGGGACCCCAGGGCCCCAGCAGACACTCTGGATGCTGGTTTGCAGTGCCCACGTGTTGGTGACGTGCACTGAGGGTTTTGGGTCCTTGGGACTCAGGGGACTCAGCAGGAGCTCGTGGGCTCCCTGGCCTGATGTGTCCTGGGTGCACCTGTACACTCAACATCGGGCGAGCAGAACTTGGGGCTGTGGGAAGTCCCGCCCTGGGCCTCCGCCTGGGTACTGGCCACCATCCCAGGCGAGCTCTTTCCTTTCAGGCCAGTTTCAAGGAGTCCTACATGGCCACATTTTACGAATTCTTCAACGAGCAGAAGTATGCAGACGCAGTAAAGAATGTGAGTGTGGCACCCGCCCATGCTGCCTGGGTCCTGCAGCGGGGTGCGTGCCCTCAAGGGGACACGGCCAGGGCTCTTCTCCATCCCGAGCCGTCTCTGCCCCCCACCATGCTCAGGGCTGTGGCCACCACCCTCCCTCTGCCGGCCCTGTCTCACCTGCATGCCCCAGCCCCTCCCCTTTTGGTCCCATGAGTCTTCAGGTCTCCCTGGCCCAGCCGCCCACCCCCAGTGCCTCTGAGTCAGGGCCACTGAGCCAGGAGGAACCTCCCTGGGGTCCCACAGCTCCTCCTTCTCCATGGTTCCAGAGAAATCTGGGATATTTCTCTTTCAGAAATCATCCACGCTAGTGCTGGCAGTTGGCCTAGGAGATGGGACTCCAGTCAGGACAGCCGAGTCCCACAGCAGAGGGCCCAGGCTGGAGTCCCAGCTCTGCCCGTGACTCTGCTCCCTGGGAGACAGCTGTGAGGGCTGCAATACTCGGGCCTCTGCCGCCCACACGGGAGACCTGGATTGAGTTCCCAGCTCCTGGCTTCAGGCTGGCCCAGCCTCAGCTGTCATGGGCATTTGGGGGGGGGGGGGAGGGGAGTGAACCAGCATATGGGACCTGTCTGTCTATCTCTCTCAAATGAGTTGATAATGTTTGAAAATCTTAAAACCTGTGGAGCTCAGAGCAGCCCTCAGTTGGGCAGAACCAAGCGAGTCACGAGCAGTCAGACAGAGCTGGGAGGACACCAGGTGAGGCGGCCTTGGCCACACCTAGTAGGAGGTAGTCAGGCCCTGGTGGCCTGTGCCTCCCATCCCTGCCAGGCCCCCACAAGCCACTGTTGGACAGTTCTGGAGCCTGGCCACGCTGGAGTTAGAGCTGCAGGCTGGGGCCAGGATCCCCATCCTCCGTCCACCATGAGACACAGGTACTTGGCGTGTCAGTTTCTCTTCTAGAGCTCTGATTTCTGCCCACTCAGTTCTTAGATTTGATCTCCTCGTCGGGGAGAAGAGACCCCAAGAGCATTGAGCAGCCCATTCTACTGAAGGAAGGGTGAGCCCCCGGGCCGGGAGGGAGGGAGGGCTCTGGGCCGTCACAGCCACTCGTGGTGTGCGAAGCTGTACTCTCATGGGCCTTCCAGGCTGTTGGCCTTGGGGTGTGAGTTCTGCTGGAGGAGGCCTCAACTGTGACCACTGTCCACTGTTCTCTGTGGACTCTGTAGGGTGACAGGAGAGGTGGCCAATCTCCGTGGGGAGATTTCTGTATGCTCGCCCCGGCATCCCCTGCACCCTCAGTCCTGAGGCCTCGGCTGGGATGCCCACTGTGCCCAGATGGTCCTGTTGTGGATGCTCTGTGTCCTGTGGCCCTGAGGGCTGGCGTGTCCTCCCTTGACCTCCATGCGGGGCCCCAAGTGTCACGTGTGCCTCACCCTGTTCTGTGTGAATCCCGACGGAGCTACCCAGGCTGCACTGACTCTTCCATGGCCTGCTCCCAAGGCTGGTCAGGGCTCTGGCCCAGCCAGCTCGGCCCTGTTTGCTGCAGCCAAGGCCACCCAGGAGTCGCCAGGGGATACAGCCCTGCCTGCACATTGCTTTTGGCCATTTTTCTTCAAATGCCTTCATCTGCCTGTGCCACGTGATCTGTGTGACGTGTGTGGTGCTTTGTACAGCGTGTCAGACAGGTTCAAGCTGTCAGAGCAGCAAGTGTGTCTCTGCCCTCGCTTAGCCCAGCACCCTCAGGTTTGCACACCTCATACTGGGACCTCTGCGACACAACCACGCCCCACAGGGCTCACCTTGAGGTTTGGTCCATTGAGACTCTCAAGTGCCCACCCTCTGCCTTCCCTAGCTCTGCCCTCAGCGCACCTGCAGTGCCCTGTAGGATGGGTCTGGACCTCAGCTCCAGTGGTAGAGTGCCTGGTGTGCTCATCCTGGTGGTTGCCTGTGCCATGACCCACATTCCCCAGGGCTCGCCCTGTGCGGAGACACTCTGCCCGTCTGCTGCCTTACCACAGCCCTCACGCCACCACCCCCGGCATTCAGGACCTTGGAGTCAGAGTCCTTGCCCATGTGAGGCCTGAGGCTTCCTGTGCCTCTCAGGAGTGGCCCCCACCCCCAGCCCCAGCACTGAGGGCACCCTTGCTCATGGCAGGGTTGTAGAAATGCTATAGTTATGTCAGATTACACGAAACCGCCCGCGTTGAAGCTCTAAGAAAAGTAGGCTTTACAGAGCCATGCAGCTGAGGCGTTTATCACACTTTCTGCTTCTGGTTCTGCGTCAGGACCCAGCGTCCCCCAGAAGCCACCCTTCCTCCAAGGACACAGGGCCCAGCAGGGCCTGCTCTCGGAGCGCCCTCTGGTGTCCAGCTGTGTCCTCACCGTGCTCTTGGGCTTGCTCAGACTTGCACGCCAGCACTCCTCTGTGTGCCCACCGCAGACCCGGTCAACTCCTGTGTGTGCCCACCACAGACCTGATCAGCCCCTCTGTGTGCCCACCGCAGACCTGGTCAGCTCCTCTCTCTGCCCATTGCAGACAAGGTCAGCTCCTATCTCTGTGCCCACCACAGACCCAGTCAGCCCCTCTGTGTGCCCACCGCAGACCTGGTCAGCTCCTCTGTGTGTCCACTGCAGACCTGGTCAACTCCTCTCTGTGCTGACTGCAGACCTGGTCAGCTTCCTCTTTGTGTGCCCACCACAAACCTGGACAACCCCTCTGTGTGCCCACCACAAACCTGGACAACCCCTCTGTGTGACCACCACAGACCTGGACAACCCCTCTGTGTGCCCACCACAGACCCGGTCAGCCCTCTGTGCCCACTGCAGACCTAGTCAGCCCCTCTCTGTGTGTCCACTGCAGACCTGGTCAGCTCTCTGTGTGTCCATTGCAGACAAGGTCAGCCCTCTGTGTGCCCACTGCAGACCTGGTCAGCCCTCTGTGTGTCCACTGCAGACCTGGTCAGCTCTCTGTGTGTCCATTGCAGACAAGGTCAGCCCTCTGTGTGCCCACTGCAGACCTAGTCAGCCCTCTGTGTGCCCACTGCAGACCTGGTCAGCCCTCTGTGTGCCCACTGCAGACCTGGTCAGCCCCTCTCTGTGTGCCCACTGCAGACCTAGTCAGCCCTCTGTGTGTCCACTGCAGACCCAGTCAGCCCTCTGTGTGCCCACTGCAGACCTGGTCAGCCCCTCTCTGTGTGCCCACTGCAGACCTAGTCAGCCCTCTGTGTGTCCACTGCAGACCTGGTCAGCCCTCTGTGTGCCCACTGCAGACCTAGTCAGCCCCTCTCTGTGTGTCCACTGCAGACCTGGTCAGCTCTCTGTGTGTCCATTGCAGACAAGGTCAGCCCTCTGTGTGCCCACCACAGACCTGGACAACCCCTCTGTGCCCACTGCAGACCTGGTCAGCCCCATTTCTGCCCTCACTGCTTGTCGCTGTTGCAAGGAAAACCTCGCCTGAACAGCACATCAGCACATGTCCTTGTTACTTCACTGTCCTGCCGCAGCTCTGCCATGGGGTGGCCTGTTTCCTGGTTGTCAGCACAGCGTGCACTACTCTTCCCGTCCTCACCAGCCTTGCTCTGCTCTTTGGTTTTCCTCTGTCCTGCATTCACCTGTCGATTCCTTCCACTCTGAGGTGAAGAGTCTGGACAAGAGCCTTGGGTCAGGGCAAACCTGGTGGGCTCACCTGGGCATGGAAGGCAGTGACAGGCTCTCAGACACCCTGAGCAAGCCTGTGTGCTGGGCCAGGTCGAGTCCTCCAGTGTCCATCCACTGGGCCAGGCCAAGTCCTCCAGCATGTGTCCACTGAGCGGCCAGGCAGAGTCCTCCAGTGTCTGTCCACTGGGCCAGGCTGAGTCCTCCAGTGTCCATCCACTGGGCCAGGCAGAGTCCTCCAGTGTCTGCCCACTGGGCCAGGCAGAGTCCTCCAGTGTCCGTCCACTGGGCCAGGCAGAGTCCTCCAGTGTCCATCCACTGGGCCAGGCAGAGTCCTCCAGTGTCTGCCCACTGGGCCAGGCTGAGCCCTCAGTGTCCGTCCACTAGGCCAGGCAGAGTCCTCCAGTGTCCGCCCACTGGGCCAGGCAGAGTCCTCCAGTGTCCGTCCACTGGGCCAGGCTGAGTCCTCCAGTGCCTGTCACTGAGGCTTTCCAGGGCTACAGGGACCCTGTCGTTTCTGTAGCAGCCCTCAAGGCACATCTGCTGCCTCTGCTCTTGGGAGTTGGTGTGGGTGGCAGGAGGACCAGGTCTGCTGAAGCATTTGTTGGCCACTGTCCCCGCCCAAGCGTGAGCTGGCTTTCGGAGGAGAATCCAGCGTCGGCCTCTGGTTTCACAGACCCAGGAATGGGGGGCTTGCAGCTGTGGGCAGGGAGGCCGCATGGCGGTGCCTGGGCTCAGAACGCTTGCCAACCGCACACTCTCTGCTGCAGGTTCATGATTAAGAGGGCGCAGGGAAGAAAGCGCTTTGGGATGAAGAACTTCAAGAAGAGGTGGTTCCGCCTGACCAACCATGAGTTCACCTACCGCAAGTGCAAAGGTAACGGCCCAGCTCTGTGGCACAGTCGGCCTGTGACTGGGGGAGCTGGTGTCCCGGGAGACCCAGCTGCCAGACCCCAGGATGGGTCGAGGTGGGGGCTGGGGAAGGGAGGGACTCTGTGTCCAGGAAAGCTGCTTCCCCCAGAGCCGGGAAAAGCTGTGAGGTCCCTTTTCCCACCAGCGTCCTCGTCCTGGCTTCAGTCCCTGCCCCTGAGCCCTGCTTGTCCTGAGCTGGACCCAGCTCGCCTTCCTCTTGCCTGGCTCTGTGGCCACAGCTGGCCCTGAGGCAGACGCTGGCGCTCCTGAGGGCCGGGGGCTAGCCTTGGGGGAGGGGCTGTGTGTGGGAGGGTCTCTTGAGCACAAGAGCGTGGCCGTGGTCAGCTTGGCCCTGCCAGCCCTGGGAGAGGCCAGGCGCAGGTGCCAGTGCAGGGCCCCGGGACTGAGAGCCCACAGTGCTCTGTCATCCTTTGGGCTGTTTCTTCCTGGACCTGCAGTGGCCAGGTCTAGACCGAAACGTTGAGAAAGCGACGTGTCTGCATAAAGTTGTGTTTCTTGGAGGCACCGTGTGAGAAGGCAGGATTTGGGCCCTGCCTGGACTGGGTGAGGGCTCCGGCCCGTGGTTGCAGGGTCCGCTCAGCCAGTGACTCCTTGAGGAGGAGAGCCCAGGTGCCGCCCTTGGCAGAGCTCGGCACAGGAGCCGGGGGCGGGGCCAACTGAGCAGAGGGCTGGCACGGGCACCGCTCAGGCCCCTGTCTCTGCAGGAGACCAGCCCCTCTACAGCATCCCCATCGAGAACATCCTGGCCGTCGAAAAGCTGGAGGAGGAGTCCTTCAAGATGAAGAACGTGAGTGTCCCACCCGTGGACGCCAGCACCCCCTCCCCTGGCCCGCTCACTCTGGTCCCATCCCCCTCAGCCAGGCCACTCAAGGGCTCCCCCTGGCTGAGTGACTTGCATCCAGACCTCACGCATGCAGTCCGACACGCCTGGGGTAGAAAGTGCTGGAAGGTGGAGCCTACACTTGGTGGCTGCGTCCTGGTGGCTCCTGGGGCCTCTGAGAGGCGACTGACGCTTTGTCACGTTGGCTGACTTCTAGTTTACTGTGTTAGGAGAACAAGGCGTCCCCATGCACCCTTCCCTCGACTGTGTCCCGGCGGCCTGGTGCCGTGCACTCACCTGTGCAGTGAGTCCTGGTGCATAGGCTTTGCCGGTCGCCCATGTTCTCCACAGCTGCTGCTTGTGTGCAAGCTGGGCTCTGACACAGGGATCACTGTCCCCCTGGCCTGGGACATTCTGCAGCTTTCCTCACTCTCCTGGCTTTGCTGTCTGGCAGCTACTTTATAGCTGCCTCAGTTTGCGGTGTCACCACAGTGTGTTCTGATGACACTGTACCTGGAGGCAGTCCGGTGGAGGAGGCAGGCCTGTGTGTCACCGAGGCACGTGGTGCATGCGGCTCTGGGGCTGCGGCTGCAGTTGCAGCTTCTACTGCAAGGGGCCGTCAGTGATGGATGTAGCAGGGCATGCACAGAAGAGACTGGGCAGTCCCTGGAAGCAGGGGAGGCCTCGGACGTCAAGAGGGCTGGCGGATTTCACTCCAGAAATGGCCGAGGGGCCTGGTTAACAAAAGGTGCCAGGTGGTTGTGTGCAGACACTGCGTCGAGAAGCACAGAACCTGGGCTCAGCCAGGGGCCTCCTCAGCGTGCTGTGGCCCCTCAGCCCCAGGCTCTGGCCTCAGTGAGCCACTGTCACTTCTTAGGGACATAGCTCAGAGTCCCAGGGCTGCTCTCTGAGGCCTGTTCCGGTAGTCACTGAGGGTCATGCACAGGGGAGCTGCTGAGTGCACTGGTCATTCTCTGGCCACACGGCATCCGCACACGGGCCCCAAATGTAGGAGCTGTGATGTCGGTCGGTCTGTGAGATGAGGATGTGGGCGGGAGTAGCTGCCTCACTTCGGGGGCAGGGCAGGGCTGGAGGGGCCCAGGGTGGGATGTCCCTCCTGGTCCCTGCCCAGGGCACAGGCTCGCCAGCCTCTGCCTGTGAGCCTTCTGCCAGGTGTCCAGGCCACCTTTGCTTAGGCAGGGCCAGCATCTCCAGAGCCCTCTCTGTCCAGTGGACGGCCCTGACTGAACCACAGAGGGAGCTGGGGGTGCACACAGTGGCTTGTGGTCCCTTGTCCTGCATGGCTGTCACACAGGCTGAGGGGCCAAGGGGGCCCCGCCGGCCGTTGGGATAGACGCTGGTCTCGTGGCTGGCTGTGCGTCTGGAGGTTTCTGCATTCTCCTGTTTTCTCCCCCGGTTTTCTGAACATGAATTTTATTTTCTGTTAACCTTAGATGTAGTCCTTCTAAGTCCCCTGGGGTCTTTTTCACAAGGTAGGCTATGAATAATAAATGCTAGTTAAAACTGCAAGTCCCTCATCTTCACACTGCAAGGGGAGCCCAGCTCCGAGGCCCAGCTGTGCCGGCCATCTGGGTGTCCACCCCAGCTCCGTGCCCAGCTGTGCTGGCTGTCTTGGTGTCTACCCCAGCTACAAGGCCTAGCTGTGCTGGCCATCTGGGCGTCCACCCCAGCTCCGTGCCCAGCTGTGCTGGCCATCTGGGCGTCCACCCCAGCTCCGTGCCCAGCTGTGCTGGCCATCTAGGCATCCACCCCAGCTCCATGCCCAGCTGTGCTGGCCATCTGGGCGTCCATCCCAGCTCCGTGCCCAGCTGTGCTGGCCATCTGGGTGTCCACCCCAGCTCCGTGCCCAGCTGTGTTGACTGTCTTGGTGTCCACCCCAGCTACAAGGCCCAGCTGTGCTGGCCATCTGGGCATCCACCCCAGCTCCGTGCCCAGCTGTGCTGGCCATCTGGGCGTCCACCCCAGCTCCGTGCCCAGCTGTGCCGGCTGTCTTGGTGTCCACCCCGGCTTCAGCAGCCATGGGAGCCCCTTAAACACTGTGGTGCTGCTGCTGTGCCCTTACCAAGGGTGGTGCGCACAGGGCAGACCCTGGCACTGTGCCATCCTGAGCTGGGATGGTGCCTTTCCCTCTGTCCTGCTCTGACCTGCACAGTGGACGTCACAGGATAGCTCAGGGCTGTTGTGGCTGATGAATTGTCCAGAAAGAAGGACACTTGGGCGTCTGCCAAGCTCAGTTCATCTCCTTCCAGGTGATTGAGTGTTTTTGCTGTATTGTCAAGGAAAAGTCCAACCAGAACCTTGTGATAGATGTAGCCAATTGTACAGTGTGACCCAGTGTACAGAGTGCCCCAGTGTACAGTATAACCCAGTGTACAGATGTAACCAGTGTTACAAGTATACAGTGTGACCCAGTGTACAGGTGTAGCCAGTGTACAGAGTGACCCAGTGTACAGTATGGTTCAATATGCAAGTGTGACCCAGTGTTACAAGTATACAGTGTGACCCAGTGCACAGTATGGCCCAGTGTACAGGTGTAACCAGTGTTACAAGTATACAGTGTGACCCAGTGTACAGGTGTAGCCAGTGTACAGAGTGACCCAGTGTACATATAACCCAGTGTACAGATGTAACCAGTGTTACAAGTATACAGTGTGACCCAGTGTACAGTATGGCCCAGTGTACAGGTGTAACCAGTGTACAGTATGGTCCAAAATACAAGTGTGACCCAGTGTACAGTGTAACCCAGTGTACAGATGTAACCAGTGTACAGTGTGACAGGTATACAGAGTGACTCAGTGTATAGTGTGGCAAGTGTGCAGGTGTGACCCAGTGCATTGACATAACCAATGTAGAGGTGTAACCCACTGTACAGTGTGACCAGTGTACAGAGTGGTCCCGTGGATGATGTGACCTAGTGTACAAAGTGGCCCAGTTTATAGGTGTAACCCAGTACACAGGTGTGACCCAGTATATGATGTGAGCAGTGTACAGAGTGACCCAGTGGATGGTGTGACCCAGTGGATGGTGTGATGAGTGTACATGTATGCCATAGTATACAGAGGGACCCAGAATACAGGTGTGACATGGTGTACAGTGAGACCCTGTATACAGTGTGACAAGTGTACAGAGTGACCCAGTGTACAGGTATGACCCAGTGTACAGATATGACCCAGTGTACAGATTACCCAGTTGATGGTGTGACAAGTGTACATGTATGACCCATTGTGCAGATGTGACCCAGTGTACAAGTGTGATAAGTGTACGCGTATGACCCAGTGTACAGATGTGACCCAGTGTATGGGTGTGACCCTATGCACAGTGTGGCCAAATGTACCACGTGACATAATTTGGAGCCCGTTGCCAAAAAAGGCCCTCACCCTAATGAGGTCTGGAGGTGGTCTCAGTATTGGGGACAGTTTTGTTTCTTTTCAAGTTCACACTGCTTCTTGTGCTTCTTGGGAGCAAGGGCTGTGTGTGGGTAGAGCCCTGTCTTGGTCACTGGGGAAACTGCTTGGCCAGGGGTTCTGGTGGCCTGGCAGCCCTGGGCCCTGGGAACAGCCAGGAGCCATCTGCAAAACTTTCATGCGGTCTCAGGGTCATCTCCAGCCATCACCACCCGAGAGGCAGTAGCACTGTGTCCCCCATGTCCAGATGGAAAACTGGGGCTCCCTGGAGCTGGCACTCCTGTCACCTGTGGGGGGGTTGTATCCAGAGCCCAAGGCACCCCCCAGCCAGCCTGGATCCCCACTTGCCTCTTTGTTTGCCACCACTGCCCCACTGTGGGTGTGCCCCAGGAATTTCCTCAGATCCCAGGGCCTTGCCTCTACCAGGCTCACCTGGAGCAGGCAGGGCTGCTGGTGGTGTCTCCTGGACAAGTTGTGTGTTCCATATGTGGGTGGGGGAGCCCGGCACACACCCTGCTGGTGTTTGCTCATCGAACGGGGCTCTGGGGGAGACTCCATGCTCGCTCTGTGCAGAAGTGTCCTGGGCAGAGCAGCTGTGCCCTTGTCCTGAGGCTGGCTCTTCTCTCCTCTCTCCATCAGCAGCAGGCTCACACAGGTCACACAGGTCACACAGGGCGGAGCTGAGAGGCTGAGCCAGTGGCTCCCGGCTGCTCACTTCTCACTGGGGCTCAAGAACCAGGTTCTGCCTGTCCTTGTCAGTAAGAAGCTTCTTTGCTGGATGCCAGGAAGGGAGTGAGACCCTCCTGCAGCTCTAGGACCCCCAGGGCCTGTCCCCTCCTCCAGGGCTGTCTGAGAGGACCTTGGGAAAACAGGCCACCTAGAGGTGGTTCCTGGCCTGAGGGGCCTAATACCCCAGCTGCTGCCTCTGGAGCAGCTTGGTGACTGTGGCCTCAGGCTGTTCATCTAGGGAGCTGTGTCCTGGACCAGCATGGGCCCCTAATCCAGGTTTCAGCTCTTTCCTAGTTTTAGCACGTGTTCGTCACTGTGGGAGGGGCCAGCCTGGGCCGGCCAGGACACCCTCATGACCAGACACATGCAGTCTGACGTGCACATGTGTGCACATGCGTGTGAAGGTTGCAGGGTGGGGCGGCTCCTGGTCTCTAAATGCGACCCAAGCTCTTCACCCTGAAATCTGGAGTCACAGCCACAGCCCCCATCTGCTGAGATGTTCCCCGGCCTTCCAGCTGCTGGGCTCCCCTCCTGCCTGTTCCCCCAGGGTTCTGCTTGTCCACAGCCTGCACACAACCCATTCTGGCCTCTTCCTCCCAGGACCTCTTGAGGACCTGAACTCCAACCCTTTCTCCTGCCCTGGGACCTGGAGTCACTCCTCTCCTACATGGGTCCTTGTGCCCATTGTCCCTCCTAACCTCGGAACCTTGTGCACACCACCCCTCCTACCTGGGAACCTTGTGCACACGGTCCCTCCTACCTGGGACACTGCACACGATCCCTCCTACCTGGGACCCTGTGCACACCACCCCTCCTACCCGGGACCCTGTGCACACCACCCCTCCTACCTGGGAACCTTGTGCACACCACCCCTCCTACCTGGGAACCTTGTGCACACCACCCCTCCTACCTGGGACCCTGTGCACACCACCCCTCCTACCTGGGAACCTTGTGCACACCGCCCCTCCTACCTCGGAACCTTGTGCACACCACCCCTCCTACCTGGGACCCTGTGCACACGGTCCCTCCTACCTGGGACCCTGTGCACACGGTCCCTCCTACCTGGGACCCTGTGCACACCACCCCTCCTACCTGGGACCCTGTGCACACCACCCCTCCTACCTGGGACCCTGTGCACACCACCCCTCCTACCTGGGACCCTGTGCACACCACCCCTCCTACCTGGGACCCTGTGCACACCACCCCTCCTACCTGGGACCCTGTGCACACCACCCCTCCTACCTGGGAACCTGTGCACACCACCCCTCCTACCTGGGACCCTGTGCACACCACCCCTCCTACCTGGGACCCTGTGCACACCACCCCTCCTACCTGGGACCCTGTGCACACCGCCCCTCCTACCTGGGACACTGCACACCACCCCTCCTACCTGGGAACCTGTGCATACCACCCCTCCTACCTGGGACCCTGTGCACACTGCCCCTCCTACCTGGGACCCTGTGCACACCACCCCTCCTACCTGGGACCCTGTGCACACCACCCCTCCTACCTGGGACCCTGTGCACACCACCCCTCCTACCTGGGACCCTGTGCACACCACCCCTCCTACCTGGGACCCTGTGCACACCACCCCTCCTACCTGGGACACTGCACACCACCCCTCCTACCTGGGACCCTGGGCACACCACCCCTCCTACCTGGGACCCTGTGCACACCACCCCTCCTACCTGGGACCCTGTGCACACCACCCCTCCTACCTGGGACACTGCACACCACCCCTCCTACCTGGGACCCTGTGCACACCACCCCTCCTACCTGGGACCCTGTGCACACCACCCCTCCTACCTGGGACACTGCACACCACCCCTCCTACCTGGGACCCTGTGCACACCACCCCTCCTACCTGGGACCCTGTGCACACCACCCCTCCTACCTGGAACCCTGTGCACACCGCCCCTCCTACCTGGGACACTGCACACCACCCCTCCTACCTGGGAACCTGTGCACACTGCCCCTCCTACCTGGGACCCTGTGCACACCACCCCTCCTACCTGGAACCCTGTGCACACCGCCCCTCCTACCTGGGACACTGCACACCGCCCCTCCTACCTGGGACCCTGTGCACACCACCCCTCCTACCTGGGACACTGCACACCACCCCTCCTACCTGGAACCCTGTGCACACCGCCCCTCCTACCTGGGACACTGCACACCGCCCCTCCTACCTGGGACCCTGTGCACACCACCCCTCCTACCTGGGACCCTGGGCACACAACCCCACCTATTCTGTGACCTTGGCACCCACTCCCCCTTCTAGCTGGGCTACCCCCCACCACTTCTCTGTACTCTGCCCAATGAGCTCTTGGCCGTTCTTGGAGCACAACTGGAGCGCTGTTCATTGGGAAGCTTCCAGACTCCCTGTGAGGCTGTCCCCTTGCACAGGCCCTGTGTGTTGTGTTTGTTTCATCTTTCTGGACGTTCAGGGCGGCAGAATCTGGCCACAGTTTGCCCCCAGGACACAGGAAATCATCTGGCACCCAGGAATGTTTGTTGAATGAATAATAAATGGCAAAGGCACTGGGTCCCGAGAAGCCTTGTGAGGATGTAACACCTGCTAGGAGGAGGAGGAGTCCCCATGTGGATGGGTGGGGAGAGAGAAGGGCAGATGGGTGAAGAGCAGGTGGAAGACCCTGGGCTGGGGCTGGGCTGTGGACAGGAAGTTGAGCAGGACGAGCTCTGGAGCACCTTGTATAAGCACCCATCTGGCTTGAACAGGAGACCCCGAGCACGGTGCTCAGCCTGGGGCTCCCCAGGGACTCCGCAGACTCCTGCTTTGCATTTCTGGTGGTGGCATCAGGGGACGTGCCCTGACCAGGCTGACCCTGAGTGACCTGGCCTAGTTGTGCCAGCTCCACTGTTCTCTGCACCCCTCCTGTCGGGTTTGAGGGTGGCAGGAAGCCCGTGACCCCATGGCCTCTGTGTCTCCTGGTGCTCAGTGCTGCAGAGCCCAGGTGATGGCCCCTGTGTCCATCCAGGCCCCGCCGGCTGCAGAGCCCGCCTAGGCAGCGGCCCTTGGGGACGATGGCCAGGTGCCTCTGGTTCTGCCGCAGAGCACTGTGCAGCCCCTTAGCCTCTGCCTGTGCGCAGATGTTCCAGGTCATCCAGCCCGAGCGCACGCTCTACATCCAGGCCAACAACTGCGTGGAGGCCAAGGACTGGATCGACGTCCTCACCAAAGTGAGCCAGTGCAACCAGAGGCGTCTCACCTTCTACCACCCGTCTGCCCACCTGAACGGGCACTGGCTGTGCTGCAGGGCCACCTCGGACACGGCACCCGGCTGCTCCCCCTGCACCGGGTAGGTCTGTGCCTCCCGGACAGCACGTGTGCTGTTCGGGGAGGTTCGGCCGAGCGTCTGAGTTGAGGCACAGCCCACACCCACACGCAAGCTGTGCCTAGCAGCCGTTCCTGCTGTTGTCTGAGGAATCCCTTGTTGGCTCTGCCAGCAGGCGGGAGCTCCAAGTCTCCAGGGTTCCTCCCGGCCAAGGCCAGGGCCAGGGCCAGCCATCAGGGCAGGAGGAGGAGGCAGGGAGGAGGAGGGGCTTGATGCAGGGGGAAGACCGGCAGGGGCAGGAGGCTGCCTACTCCTCCTAAGGGAAGCGTGGCTCTGTCCCCCTCCTGAAAGCTTCATGCTGCTCACAGATCCTGCTTAGTATCCCCAACCCCCACCCCTGGATCCCTGCACCCCTCCTCTGCCCTGGGCGCTAAGGCAGATCTGTCCTGCTGGGCCTCCTGTGGTATAGGGAGGCCGTATTGTCTCACAGGCTGTTTGCTGTGAGGTCAAGACCCTCGCGCTCCACTCCTGCAGCGCCATTGAATCCTCCCAAAGCTCTTGGGGGCGGGACTTCAGTTCCAGTGGCACAGCTGCAGAAGCGAAAGCTCAGATGAGTCACCTGTTGTGTTCCCAGGAGTCTGTGGCCAGGGCACCCAGGCCCTCTGGGGATGGGCGATGGGGCCTCTCCTTTGCTCTCACTCCCAGCAGGAATGGGAGTCCCTGTGGCCCACGTGCTTGGGGCAGTCAAACCATCAGGGGCCACATGCCAGAGGTTTATTCCAGCCACTTCTGGCATCTGCTTTTTTGCTTTGGTGGGTATGTGGGTCCCAGGAGATTCCAGTCACCAAGGTTGGACAGTCCTTTCTTAGATTTATTTATCAAATTTTTTTCAAAGATTTATTTATTTATTAATTTATTTGAGAGTCAGAGTTACAGAGAGAGGGAGAGACAGAGGTCTTCCATCCACTGGTTTACTCCCCAAATGGCCACAATGGCTAGAGCTGGGTTGATCCAAAGCCAGGAGCCAGAAGCTTCTTCTGAGTCTCCCACGGGGGTGCAGGAAGCCAAGCACTTGGGCCATCCTCCACTGCTTTCCCAGGCCATTAGCAGGGAGCTGGATCAGAAGTGGAGCAGCTGGGACTTGCACTGGCTCCCATATGGGATGCTGGGGCTGCAGGCAGAGACATAACCTACTGCACAGTGCCGGCCCCTATTTATTTATTTAAAAGGGAGAGAGAGACAGGGGTCTTCCATCCTCTAACTCGTTCCCCAGATGGCCACAACAGTAAGGTCTGGGGCAGCAGCATGGAACTCCATTCAGGTCTCCCACATGGGCAGCAGGGGCCCAAGCACTAGGCCATCTTCTGCTGCCTTCCCGGGGCATTAGCTAGGAGCTGGATTGGAAGCCAAGCAGCCAGGACTCAAACTAGCGCTCCACTACGGGATGCTGGCGTTGCAAGTGGCAGCTTAGCCCACTGTGCCCATGCCAGCCCCCTGGCCTTTCCTCTCTAAGCGCTGTTGAGCTTCTTCCCACACCATTCACATGGCCAAAGCTGGCTCTGGCCTCCTGGTAGCCAAGTCAGGTAGGGAAAAGTTTTCACGTCTGTCTCTCCATCTTTCTGTAGTGATTTGAATAAATTCGTGTCAGGATGAGTGGTATCGCTCAAAAATAAATCCCTTGTTTTTTGTGTTCTCGCTGTGCCTGAGCAGTGGCCTCCCAGCAAATATCCAGCTGGACATCGATGGGGACCGGGAGACGGAGCGCATCTACTCCCTGTTCAGCTCCTACATAGGCAGGCTGGAGAAGATGCAGGGTGAGTGCAGCCCTACACGTGGGAGCTGCCCGTGGGGGCCTCAGGGGCCTTGGGGATGCCTGGCCGGGCCTGGGGCACAGCTGACCACAGGGGGCCTTGGGGGTGCCTGGCCGGGCCTGGGGCACAGCTGACCACAGGGGAAAGGCCCTGCCAGAGCGTCTGGTGCTGTGTGGGCCGCACACACTGGGGAAAGCCTTGTACAGCTCAGGCCGCTGCTGGGGAGTGTGCGTGATGACAGGGTCTACAGGGTGATTTCAGAGGGGGAGGTGGGGCCTAACTTCACTGTGAATCACTGCATTGTTTAGAAGGCTGTATGTCTTAATAACCTTCCACAAGGGTGTGCATGTGTGTGGACACGTGTGTTACTGTCATGACGGCAGCTCCAGGCATGTTGCATGTTTCAGGTACCTGCTGCTTTGTTGGCCTTGATCTTGAATTGCTCTGTAGAATTGCTCAGGCAGCCAGGGCAGCCTGCACAGCACAGGGCGGTGGTGTGAGGCCTGTGACCCAGGAGGGCTGGACCGTGTCTTTTCACATGGGGCTCTGGTGGGTCTCAGATCTGCCTGAGAAACTGTGTGGCAGGAACAAAGCGGGCCGTGCCTGGAAACAAGCCCATTAGAGGTCCTTCTCCGGTTCCCTGACCTGACCCAGCGGTATCATGTGTGCCTTGGCTGGGTGTACACTCAGCCACCCACCCACAAGCTCAGCTACTCTCAGTGTGACTCACTGGGGCGTGCACTGCACCAGGAACACACATGCACACGCATACATTCATGCGTGTATGTGCACACGCATGCATAGCCATGTGGACATGCATGCATGCATTCATGCACACGCACAGTCACGTGCACACATATACACAGCCATGACATGCATTTGTGCACACACATGCAGAGCCCTGTGCACATGCTCCCAACCCTGCAGGACACACATGTGTGTGTGCATACCTCTAGCACACAGGCTGGGCAGAGGACCTACCTCTGAGTTTCAGGACACGTGTAGCTATGGCCTTGAGGCTGCACAAGGCCTCAGGGTGGCTCAAACGGTGGAGCAAGGGTGGGCTCAGTCATCTCAGCCCTCTGGAGTGGAGAGCCTTGGAGAGATGGAGGCCACCGCCTGCTGTGGCCTAGGTTCCTGAATGAGGCTTCAGGAACTGTCACTAAGCCATCAAAAGGTCATGCCGCGTGGCCACGCCCCTCTCGTAGGCCAGTGTAACACAGCTCCCCAGACACTTGAAGGGTGTCCCTCCCAGGAGGACGCCAGCCTGGGGGCAAGTCTGGGGAGAGAGTAGCAAACGCAGACTGAGGGTCCTGATGTGACTGTGACTCTCCAACGAAGTTCTGCCCCAGCATGCCCTGAGAAGCCCATGTCTAGGCAGAGGCTTGGGCGCTGAAGGAGTGACTGACTCCGTGCCCTGCGGGACGAGGGCCTGGACAGAGTCAGCTCCAAGGTTTCCGATCATGTTGATATTGTACAGCCACTGTCGTCAAGACAGCCCCTCCCTGGGAGGAGGCTAAGTGTGACACCTGCGTCCACTTGTCTGTCCATCCATCCACCTACCTACTCACCTGCCAATCCATCCACACAACCACCCTATCACCCATCCATCCATCCATCCTTCTGTCCGTACATCTGTCCACCCACCTACTCACCTGTCTCTTTATCCACACAACCATCTATCATCCATCCATCCATCCATCCATCCATCCTCCTGTCCGTACATCTGTCCATCCACCTACTCACCTGTCTCTCTATCCACACAACCACCTATCATCCATCCATCCTCCTGTCCATACATCTGTCCACCCACCTACTCACCTGTCTCTCTATCCACACAACCACCTATCATCCATCCATCCATCCATCCTCCTGTCCATACATCTGTCCATACATCTGTCCACTCACCTACTCACCTGTCTGTCTATCCACACAACTACCTATCATCCATCCATCCATCCTCCTGTCCGTACATCTGTCCACCCACCTACTCACCTGTCTCTCTATCCACACAACCACCTATCATCCATCCATCCATCCATCCCCATCCATCCATCCTCCTGTCCGTACATCTGTCCACCCACCTAATGGGTGCTGAGTATCTGCTTTGTTTAGGCGCTGAGGTCAGTTTGCTCTCTGCTGTCAGAAGTGACAGTGTATGGGGATTATAATTTCCATGAGAGTTGAGCTCAGGCTATTGGATGGGGAGGTCGGGAAAAACCCCCAGGAGGAAGAGCCTTACAGGGTAAAGCAGCATGGGCCACACTGCAGGCAGAAGCAAGAGCAGAAGCCACAGCCTGGGGGTACGAGCAGCGTGCTGCAGGCTGAGCCCTGGCCACATGGCACTGCTGGGAGGGCTGAAGGCAGCTCATGGGAGGGGGCCCTGTGACTTCGTTGGAGAGTCACAGTCACATCAGGACCCTCAGTCTGCGTTTGCTACTCTCTCCCCAGACTTGCCCCCAGGCTGGCGTCCTCCTGGGAGGGACACCCTTCAAGTGTCTGGGGAGCTGTGTTATACTGGCCTACGAGAGGGGCGTGGCCACGCGGCATGACCTTTTGATGGCTCAGTGACAGAGTGAGCCCAGCAGAGCAGGCGGCACTCAGTGGGACGCAGTGGAGGGCTGGTGCTGGATTTGAGCTGCTGCATGATGAGTGACACAAGAGGGGCTTTCCAAGGTGGCAGCAGGAGTGGACAGAGCATCACTGTGGAGTCAGGAGGCTCCAATCCATCAGGGGGATTCCTGGGATGAGCCCTTTGTCTCTCATCTAGGAAACGGGCATTAATACCTGTTTATTAGAGCTGAGTGGGTTAAAGGTTAACTGGGAGTGCTTACGTGAGAGGACTTCAAAAAAGTTTGTGGACAACTGGAATTAGAAGACAAGTTTATTTTGGTGCAAAAAGTTTTGAAATCCATGCAGTTTTTTCCTGCTGCACTTTTTCCATAAACTTCTAGAAGGGCCCTGTGTACTGCTCACTCCGCTGCCACTCCCGACGCCTGGTCCCCACCAAGTTCAGAGAGCACGCTCAGTCCTGGTGTCTAAGTTCGGGGCGGGCCCGGGGCGGTGCTGTCTGCAGTCTTTGGGCATCTGCTCCGGTCATCCACTCTGCTGTTCTCCACGTTCTGCGTCTTTGAGTGTCGCAGAGACCCAGGCAGCTACACAGCTGGACAGACTCCTCGGGCCGTCATTTTGAGGGCCATGGGGACCAGCACAGACCAGCTGCCTGCTTCATGGTCCATTGTCTCCTCTGAAGTTGGCACCTGGAACGCTTTGTAAAAGTGTCCTGCGGCCTTGCTGAGTCCACGTGCAGACTCCAGCATTCCCTGAACTGAAGTTTTATTTTCTCCATCCTGAGCTCAGAGTCTGTTTAACAACCCAGTGGGCACATTTTGCTCCTGTGCATGGCTCTGGACTCCGTGCGTGTGGGCAGCCCTGAGTGCTCCTTCCTTCTCTCCGAGACCAGCTCCTGTTCCCAGCTGAAGGGACAGCCCTGTGGGCCTGGGGGGTCGGTTTGCTCTACGCTGTCCTGCTGCCTGTTTCCTCATGCCCAGGTGGCAGGTTTCTGTGTGCAGTCCCGTCTCCATTGTGGACTCTGATGAGATTCAGCCACTGCAATCCCGCTGTCACGTGGCTGTCAGACACACTTCCAGTTCTCTCCAAACACACGTTCTCAGGAGCACAGCACATCAGAAAAGATCTCGCATATCTCTAATGCCATTTCTTTTTGACTTAACAATTCACTTTTGAAAAATTTTACTCTTCTCCCATTTTGTTATAAGAAGCTGGGAAGTTGGACCTGCTCGCTCAACACTTTGCTTAAACATCATCTCAGCTGGTCACCTCCACCTCTGACACCTCCTCACCATCACTGACCTCACGTGTCACCTCCATCACTGACACCTCCTCAGCTGGTCACCTCCATCACTGACTCCTCCTCCCCTCATCACCTCCACCTCTGACCTCTTCTCACCTCCACCTCTGACCCCTCCTCAGCTCATCACCTTCCTCCTCTGACCCCTCCTCCCCGCATCACATCACCTCCATTGCTGACCTCTCCTCCCCTCCTCCCCTCCACCTCTGACCTCTTCTCACCTCCATCTCTGACCCCTCCTCAGCTCCTCACCTCCACCTCTGACCCCTCCTCAGCTCATCACCTTCCTCCTCTGACCCCTCCTCCCCGCATCACATCACCTCCATTGCTGACCTCTCCTCCCCTCCTCCCCTCCACCTCTGACCTCTTCTCACCTCCATCTCTGACCCCTCCTCAGCTCCTCACCTCCACCTCTGACCCCTCCTCAGCTCATCACCTTCCTCCTCTGACCCCTCCTCCCCGCATCACATCACCTCCATTGCTGACCTCTCCTCCCCTCCTCCCCTCCACCTCTGACCTCTCAGCTCCTCACCTCCACCTTTGACCCCTCCTCAGCTCCTCGCCTTCCTCCTCTGACCCCTTCTCCCTGCATCACATCACTTCCATTGCTGACCTCTCCTCCCCTCCTCCCCTCCACCTCTGACCTCTCAGCTCCTCCCCTCCACCTCTGACCCCTCCTCCCCACATCACCTCCATCACTGACCTCTTCTCACCTCCATTGTGTCGTATCCTCACCCTCCATCACCTGGAAGCCCACCCTACACAGAATACCGGTATGGGCATTTGGCTAGTTCCCTGCCACTTAAACAAGGTTCTCCTTTCTGTTGTTGGAACCTGATATTGACCTTGCCCTCCTACGGCTTTCTGTTGGGACGCCAGGTGCTCTCTGGGTGCAAGGCTCTGGCACAGCTCCTGTTCGGAGCCCTCGCCAGGGTCCCCCTGCGGCATGCGCAGCTGCGTGGCGTCTTCTCGCCCGCGCCTCAGATGCTGCCTCAGGCACCAGCAGCATTTGTAGGATTTGCAGTCTGGGGCCCACTCATCGCTGCTGATCCCCTCTTGGTCAGTTTGCAGTGCTGCAGCACGGTGCCGTCCACTGTCTGGTTACAAAAGACAGTCACGTCTCAAGGCCCTGAGGTGCTGGTGCCAGCTTTGTAAGGTCTGGTGGGGGCCTCTTCCAGGTTGCAGACGCCACCTGCTCACTGCGTCCTCACACGCAGAGTGGGAGGAGCCTCCTTTGGGCCCCTGGTCAGTCCGAGTCCCATTCCCATGGCCTGTACCCTCAGCCTCAACACCTCCCGAAGGCTCCAGCTCTAGACATCACCGTGGCACCTGGGATCCCAGCAGGAATCGGGGACACAGCCCCTGGTCCAGTGCAGGTGCAGAAACCAGGGCATCGGTTGCTCGAGCCTGGCTCACACCTGGAGGCCCTGCAAGCAGGGATTTAGGTCACCCGGAGCAGAGGAAGCGCAGGTGTTTAGACTGGGATGTGCCTGGCCAGCTCAGGTGTTGGGATGGTTCATCATACCGCATATGTGACCTGAATGGTGAGGTGTGGGAGTGTCCAGCTGGGTGAGTGAGGTGCACCGGGCTCAGTGCCCTTGCCAGACGGAGACAACCCAGCCCTGCATCCAGACGTGGTGTTTTCTCTGCTGGTTCTGGCAGGGCAGACCAGCAGGAAGTGGACAGACGTGAGCAGGACTGGCAGAAGGGGCTGAGGGCTCTGCCCAGTGCCCAGAGCCGCAAGACTTGGCAGCCTCACTCTTAGAAGTGCTGGCCCGAGGGCTCTTGCTTGCAGCCCCTCGGGCGTCCCCCGGCCCAGCCAGGGCAGGACCCTCCTGCACAGGAGTGGTGTCCGTTTCTGTCCGTGCTGTGTGTGAACGTTCAGCCCTGTGGAGGAGGCTGCGCAGGGAGCTGACCTCTCTGCCCACCCCGTGTGCAGAGGCCTGTGGGAGCAAGTCTGTGTACGACGGCCCCGAGCAGGAGGAGTACTCGGCATTCGTCATCGATGACCCGCAGGAGACCTACAAGACCCTGAGGCAGATCGTGGCCGCCGTGGCCGCCTTGGAGCAGGAGCACGCACAGTACAGGCGGGATAAATTCAAGAAGACGAGATACGGAAGCCAGTGAGTGCCGGCGTCCTCCTCGGGCCTGCTGGTGGCCTGGAGGTTGCAGCGGGGTCTGAGGAGCGGGCTGTGGCTGCAGCAGTTGCTGGGTGGGGCTGGGCCCACCTCAGAACCTCTGCGCGTGAGCATCTATCTCCCGGAGGGTCCTGCGCTCCTCTGTGTGCCAGTGTGGTCAGCACTGGCCCTGGTCCTGGAGGGGCTGAGAGGCCAGGCAGACTATGTTCAGCCTGGTCGCCAGTCAGGGGCCGTGTGGCCATGGGCAAGGGCAGGTTAAGTGCTGCACTTCCTGCTCCACAAAATGGAGTCACTGGGTCCTCCTCTGCGGCGGGAGGCCAGGTTATGTAAGGGCTACCTGGCATGGGTGGACACATCTAAGGCGCCTTCCCTGCCCAGCAGGTCCCAGAGACAGCCTTGTTGGGGAGGCTGAGCCCCCAGGGAGCCCTGCGTAGCATGTGCCGTGCCCACCGGCGCTCCCTCCCTGCGTCCTGGGCGGGGCTGCTGGGCCTCAGGTGTGAGGGCCTCAGGATGGACCAGACGCACCTCCCGGGCAGTGCCCACTCTGTCTCGCTCCCAGCTGGGTGTGGGCTCCTGCCCTTCACATCTTCACCTCCGGCACTTTGCCACCTGAGACCGTTGCCTGATGTGTGTGTCTGCCTGTGGCCATGCCAGCAGGTTGAACGGCACGTGAAACTGACCTGTGCCCCTACAGTGTGAGGTGTGCGTGTGGCCCAAGCAGCTCCCAGAGCACACGCTACACCTGTGCACACTATCTACAGATGTGTTCATGCGCCATGTAGTGTGCCGTGGTCATCCTGCACGTGTGTGCGTGAGCATCCAGTACGTGGATGCTCACGCACACACGTACACATGATCCACACACGGGCACACCTCCTGCAGGTGTGTCTCATACCTCATGCGCTGCGCAAGGCTCATTCTGCACACATGTGCATTAACCCACCTGTAGATGTGCACACATGTACACATGATCTAAGTGTGCACATGGGGTCTGTAACATGTGCAGTCTGTGCAGGCTTACATGTCAGCAAATGCAGGATGCACATACGGATGCGCACACAGGCCAGGGCAGCCGAGGGTTTGAGCTCGCTTTGCTCGTCTGTGCTTTTGTGTACTGCAGTGAACGTGCATCCCACTCCCACGTGGGGACGCCACCTTCCAGGTGCGAGCGGACAGCATGGTGCCGTGGGTCTCATTCCTCTCCCCTTCTGCCTTGCAGGGAGCACCCCATTGGAGACAAGAGCTTCCAGAGCTACATCCGGCAGCAGTCTGAGACCTCCACTCACTCCATGTAGTCTGCAGGGGTCTGGGATGGCGCCCGTGGTGCCTGCACCTGCAGAGCCACAGCCTGCAGGAAGGGAGGAGGCCATGCCCACCACTGCCCAGAGCCGTCCTGCAGAGGCCACGTGGCCGCACATCTTGCTCGGCTCCGGTGCACCTCTGACCACCGTTCTAGAACACGGGGTTAACTGTTCCCTTGCTCTCCACGGTCTCCTGGGCACCCAGTGACCCGCTGGATGACAGCACCACGGCCCTGCCCTCCCATGCCTGGGAGCCGTGCACTTCCTGCACGTGCGCTTCCGTCTCTCGTGCACTGTGCCCTGCTGCTTTCCACGGCCTGTGCCTGGGTTGGACGCTCTGCTTTGTCCTGTTAGAGACTATAGCTGTCTTCCCAGGAGCCTGCTGTCGGGGCAGCAGGGCCAGCCAGGGCAGTGGCACCCTGTTCAGCCTTGCTGTGGGTTCTGCCCCTGGCTGAAGGGTCAGTCTTGTGGCTGGGCTGTCACAACTGCACCGAGTCCCTGTGTGAAGGCGCACTTAGCATTTGGGGTACAGTTCCTAGGAGCATGGTGCAGGTTCCAGTCTTTGGGGTCTGCTGAGTCCCCCCCCCTTCAAACTCACATTGTTTTGCTGAAATGGGGCCTGAAGTGAGTCCACATTGGCGCCCCCTTGTGGCAGCTGGGGGAAGACTAAGCAGAACTGCATCTTCAGGCTGTTTTTCTAAATGTTTTTAAAGGGCCATTTTTCATTAGCTCTTTGACGGATAATTCAGGATCTAAGCTCCGCCAAGGGACAGCTGCAGGGCCTCAGGAGGGAACCCACAAAGGCAGAGACGGTGAGAGCCAGGCGCGCAAGGCCCTCGGGGACACAGGCCCAGGAGCCCCGGGAGACTGCACAGGGCAGGGGGATCCCACGGCATGGTGGGCTGGCCTCCTCCCTCCGCCTGGTCTCACGCCGTCTGTACCAGGCAGATGAGCAGAAGCCCCAAGTCCACAGGAGGCTCCCCTTGCCCACCTCCCTCCGTGCTGTTGGGAAATACTGTAGTTCAGTTCTGCTCTAGGTAGCAGATGGTAACGTAGGAAAATACTGTAAAAAAATAAACTTTGGGACACACAGCTATTCGGCTGCACAGAACTGCAATTTTTAACATGGATTTGTATTTAATGTCCTTGTTTATAAAATACTAATGATTTGTGATGTATTTTACTGGCCAATAAAACATGTTCTATTCTTCCTGAGGACTGGCTTGGATTTCCAGGGAGCTCCCTGGCAATTGCACAGACGGGGTGCAGGGCAGCAGGGGATGGCCCTCTGTGATAGGCGACATCTCTGATGACAGGGGACACCTGTTCCAGGTGACCTGTGACCGTGACAGGTGGCACCCAGCCCATGGTGCCCTCAGGAGAGGCGTTTTCAGGAGCTCAGGGAGGGTGGGGAGACAGGCTCCGCCAGGGGCTGCCATCCCGGTGCACAGAGAGGCTGAGGTCAGGGCAGTGGGCAGCAGGGAGCCAGGTGCCCTTTGAGGCAGGCGGCTGCTTCCCTCCCTGGGCAGAGACCTGGGAGTGGGGGCAGCCCCTGCCCTGGCTTTGTCCTGATTCTGTGAGGCAGAGGAAAGAGGCGCAGGCTCGGCTTTGGGCCCCCCATCTGTTGTGGTCCCAGGGCTGGGTGGGAAGCATCTGGCCTGCTCCCGCTGTGGCTTCACTGGCAGGTCAGCGGGAGGAGAACTTCCAGGGCAGGGCCAGAGGACTCCGCCCGCAGACTGGGCCAAGGTGGAGTCAGCTTCATGGAGGGGGCTGGGGCTGAGGGCAGCCGAGGTGGGCAGCAGAAGGGCTGGAAACAGCCAGGGGCTGAGTGTGGGTCCTGGAGCCCCTCCCAGAGCCACCAGGAGGGGCCAGGGCGGGTCTGAGCACTGAAGCCCGTGAGGGGCACAGAGGCTTCTCGAGGCCCCTGCCGCTGACCCCTGGGCAGGGGGCGGCCACGTCCTGCTGGGCCGCAGCCATCAGAACGCCCAGGTTGAACCGCTGCTGAGGAACCGTCATGCGGGCAGCCTGGGCCTGCACCAGCCACCGGAGCCGGGTGACCGAGGCCTCCTAGACACTTCCTGCTGCAGCTGTGCAAGGACAGCAGCTGGGTTGGGGGTGGGCACGGCCCCTTCCTGGTGTTCCGAGTCCCCCTTCTGTCGGGAAGGGCCCTTGTGGGTAGCAGAGCAGCCCCCAAAACCAGCACTTTGGCAGAGGGTCTACAGGCCCTCAAAACACCCCAGGGGCACAGCATCTGTTTGCCTCCGGCCCTTCCCTCTGCGGGGTGAGGCCCCAGTGGGCCACATCCTCCCTCGGATGCCGCCATTGTCAAGGCCAGGGCATAGCCCATGCTCCCCGAGGCCTCCGCTCAGCTGAGCTGTCCCCTTGGCCCTGGTGGGGAACCACGTGTGCTTCCCCTGCTGGCTGCCGAGCCGGCCTCGGTTGGAGGGTTCATCCACACAGAGTGCCTGTGTGGGGAGACATGGGAGAGCCAGCTCGCCTGGCCATGGCCTCCAGAACTGAGCAAGGTCACACCGCCCACTGGTGGGCCCTCAGTCTGCGTGGGAAAAGGCAAGCATGGCCGGCACCTGCCCCTGGGTTCCACAGAGGGTGGGGAGGAGGCTGCGCCGGGCTGGGCCAGCTGACCTCTGACCTGCGGTGATGTCACAGCAGCCCCCGGGCGACGGCCCCTGGCATTCTCGGGCATTTCCCAGGAGGGGGTTCCGGGGGGCGGCAGCCATGTCCCACGCCTGAGGCCGTGTGGGGTGCCTTGCCCAGGCCTAGCATGGAGAAGGACCCAGCCGCGGCACACAGGAGGCACCGGCCTGGCCCTGGTGCCCTCCCCTCGGCGGGCAGGGCGGCCAGCGAGGGGCCTGAGCTCCAACGGAGCAGGAGCGTGGGTGGCCTGCACCAGAAGGGAGACCCCCCGAGCCGTGTCAGGAAGGTGCCCAAGAACCTGGGTAGGCTGGGGGCTGTGGGGAGGGGCAGGGGGCCAGCTGGGGCCCTGAGGGGCAGCGGGGGAGGGGGCCTGGGAGGCACAGAGGGAGGCAGAGGCTGGGCTGAGAGGACCGGGCCAGGACATGGGGGTGCAACCTTGCGTCTTTGACGAGGGCGGTCTCCCAACCAGGGCTTGAACCCACGTCTGGCCGACCCT
Organism: Sylvilagus floridanus; assembly: GCA_949820135.1. NCBI lineage: Eukaryota > Metazoa > Chordata > Mammalia > Lagomorpha > Leporidae > Sylvilagus > Sylvilagus floridanus. Next base: position 133,414,233 of record OX463230.1, on the reverse strand, counting down.
CACACAGCGTCCAGGACCGCGGGCAGGAAATCTAAGGCTGGCTCAAGCCCCGGACAATGTGAAGGGCGGTGGTGGAACAAGACTTCTAGGTTAAGAATTGGCAGCTGTGCTGTAGGGAGCAGGCCAGGAGTGCAGTGGGGTGTGCCGGGGGTGGAAGGCGGGTCTCAGTGCTGGCCTCAGCGGGTGCACGTCTCATTCCTGGACCTTGCCCCAGCACCTCTGGGTTTCCCCTAGATGTGGGGATGGGAGGCGGTGGGTGGGGGCCTGGGTGTCCATGTGGCCTGCTGTCCCATGCCTCACTCACAGAACAAGACGAATCTGTGCATCAGGTCCACAGGGATGTGCCCTGGAGCCCACTCCGACCCCCACGTCCTCTCGGGGTCAGCAGCATGTGTCACACGCCCTGGGGATGCCTGTTTGCTTGTCCTGTGCGTCACCCAGGGCCTCCCACTTTCCTAGGCCTTCCTCGCTCTGCCGGCAAGGTTGCTCCTAGCCACGGTGGGACAGCCCCTCAGGAATCCGTACCCGGTGCAGCTCCAGCAGGGCTTCCGCTCCTGTGACGTCAGCATGACGTTGGTGTCCCGGAGGCTGAGCCCCTGGCTTCCGGTCTCTCTTAGAAACAGGGTCCCAGCAGCCGTCCAGCCCTTCCTGGCCAGCTAGCCCCCCTTTTTTTTTCCTGTAACTCAGCAGCTCCCCAAGCCCCTGGCCCCCAGCCCTCTCGCTGACCCTGGCTCCTCAGGGGCATCTCACATTCAAGCTGAGTCTGTGACAGTTTGGAAAGAAAGTGGCTCTTGGCTGGGAAGAGACAGGAGCATGTGATCCTGTCACGGAACAACAGGAGCCGCTGCGTGTGCCTCAGACCCGTGAGCCCCACACCAGCTGCCCAGTGGTCCCCAGCGCACCTGCAGCCCAGACATGCATGAGGGGGACGGGGGCACTGCAGGCCCTTCCATGCAAGGGCTTTCCCTGCATGGCCCCAGGCCCTTCTGCTGGGGCTACAGAGCGGTGCTCTGGTTCTGCACCTGCTTTGGAGCAACGGAAATTCACATCAACTCCTCCTGACAGATTGTGCAGGCCAGAGCAAGGTTGGAAGATCTGCCTGGGACAGCTCTGAGCCTTCCGAAACACCCTCCCCCACTCACATGTGCACTCTCGTGTGTGCATGCACAGGACATGCACGCGTGTACACACAGGAGCACACCCGTGGATACACCTGCACACAGCACACAAGCACACAGCTCAGTGCACACTCATAACACACACAGCTGAGGGGCCACTGGAGCTTCTCCAGAAATTAGCATCAGATCCCCGCTAGAAAACCACATCCTCCCAGGGCTCCCACCTGAGGGACGGGACCGCCCCGGGGCTCAGTGGCCCGGTTCAGCAGATCTGGCCCTGGAGACCTCCTCGTCTGGGGTTTTTCTCAGCACAGCCTGCAGCAACTGGTGAGCAAGCAGGAGACAGCAACTGCCCGAGGCCACCAGCCAGAGCCCTCGCAGGAGGCAGGTGCAGGAGCCTCGGGCAGGCTGCCCAGCGTCCCAGCGTTGGGGCCCCAGGAGAGAAACCCCCAGGTCCTCGAAGGAAATCCTCGAGAACAGGAGCCCCTGGCCCGCTCCCCCGGAAGCCCCTTTATCCAGGCCCCACCCCGGCTGCCGGTGTTTGGCAGGCGTCCTCAGTGCCCTTCCAGCTCAGGCCTGGAAGGCCGCTCAGGCCTGGAGCTGTTCTGAGCCCACCTGCCCGTGTGGGCTTCCTTCAAGAAACCCGCAGCTGCACAAGGGTCCTGGGAAAGCTCGCTGGCTTGGGAGAGCTCCTACAGCTGAGCAGCAGAGGCCGCAGGACACACATGCTCAGGGCAGAGTGCCAGGGACAGTGCTGGGGGACAGTGCTCGGGGTTGGGGATCAGGGGTCAGTGCTCAGGGAACAGTGCTGGGGGACAGTGCTGGGGACAGTGCTCGGGGACAGTGCTGGGGACAGTGCTGGGGACAGTGTTGGGGGACAGTGCTGGGGGACAGTGCTGGGGAGAGTGCTCAGGGACAGTGCTGGGGGACAGTGCTGGGGACAGTGCTCGGGGACAGTGCTGGGGGACAGTGCTGGGGGACAGTACTCAGGGACAGTGCTCAGGGGACAGTGCTCGGGGACAGTGCTGGGGGACAGTGCTGGGGAGAGTGCTCAGGGACAGTGCTGGGGGACAGTGCTGGGGAGAGTGCTCAGGGACAGTGCTGGGGGACAGTGCTGGGGACAGTGCTCGGGGACAGTGCTGGGGGACAGTGCTGGGGGACAGTGCTGAGGAGAGTGCTGGGGACAGTGCTGGGGGACAGTGCTGGGGGACAGTGCTGGGGGACAGTGCTGGGGGAGAGTGCTCGGGGACAGTGCTCGGGGACAGTGCTGGGGGACAGTGCTGGGGAGAGTGCTCGGGGGACAGTGCTGGGGACAGTGCTCAGGGAACAGTGCTCAGGGGACAGTGCTGGGGACAGTGCTGGGGGACAGTGCTCGGGGACAGTGCTGGGGACAGTGCTCGGGGACAGTGCTGGGGACAGTGCTCAGGGACAGTGCTCGGGGACAGTGCTGGGGGACAGTGCTCGGGGACAGTGCTGGGGGACAGTGCTGGGGAGAGTGCTCGAGGGACAGTGCTGGGGACAGTGCTGGGGGACAGTGCTCGGGGACAGTGCTGGGGGACAGTGCTCAGGGACAGTGCTCGGGGACAGTGCTGGGGGACAGTGCTGGGGGACAGTGCTGGGGAGAGTGCTGGGGAGAGTGCTCGGGGGACAGTGCTGGGGACAGTGCTGGGGGACAGTGCTGGGGGACAGTGCTGGGGAGAGTGCTCGGGGGACAGTGCTGGGGACAGTGCTGGGGGACAGTACTCAGGGACAGTGCTGGGAGACAGTGCTGGGGGATAGTACTCAGGGGACAGTGCTGGGGAGAGTGCTGGGGGACAGTGCTGGGGGACAGTGCTGGGGAGAGTGCTCGGGGGACAGTGCTGGGGGAGAGTGCTCGGGGACAGTGCTGGGGGACAGTGCTCGGGGACAGTGCTGGGGACAGTGCTGGGGGACAGTACTCAGGGACAGTGCTGGGGGACAGTACTCAGGGACAGTGCTGGGGGACAGTGCTGGGGAGAGTGCTCAGGGGACAGTGCTGGGGGACAGTGCTGGGGACAGTGCTCAGGGGACAGTGCTGGGGAGAGTGCTCAGGGACAGTGCTGGGGGACAGTGCTGGGGAGAGTGCTCAGGGACAGTGCTGGGGGACAGTACTCAGGGACAGTGCTGGGGGACAGTGCTGGGGACAGTGCTCAGAGGACAGTGCTGGGGGACAGTGCTGGGGACAGTGCTCAGGGGACAGTGCTCGGGGACAGTGCTGGGGAGAGTGCTGGGGGACAGTGCTGGGGGAGAGTGCTCGGGGACAGTGCTGGGGGACAGTGCTGGGGACAGTGCTCAGGGGACAGTGCTGGGGGACAGTGCTGGGGGACAGTGCTGGGGAGAGTGCTGGGGACAGTGCTGGGGACAGTGCTCGGGGAGAGTGCTCGGGGACAGTGCTCGGGGACAGTGCTGGGGACAGTGCTCGGGGACAGTGCTGGGGGACAGTGCTCGGGGACAGTGCTGGGGACAGTGCTGGGGGACAGTGCTCGGGGACAGTGCTCGGGGACAGTGCTCGGGGACAGTGCTGGGGAGAGTGCTCAGAGACAGTGCTGGGGAGAGTGCTGGGGGACAGTGCTATTACCGGAGAAATTTGCAGGGTTCTTGTCTTCGCGCAAGAAAGAATTCAGGCGTGAGACAGAGAAGAGTGGAGGTGAAATAGCAAAGTTTATTAGGGAAGGGACATCAGTGAAAACGGATGGGCACCTCTCCAGACAGGACCTGAGAGAGAGTGCGGGGGGGGGGGCAGTGGAGAGAGAGTACACCTGACCAGGTCAGGCGGGCGGCTCAGCAGACAGGCAGAGGGCTGAGCGCGCCGTCCGTCCGGTTGAGGCCGGGGGTTTTTAAGGAGATGGGTCTTGCTTTCCACCTCTGCTCCTCTTGGAACAAAGGGCTTTTGGATGTAAATAGAAAAACTCCTATCTGAGTTTTTCCCTGAAGGTATCAGACAGGAGGAAGGCTAGCTGGCACCATCCTGGGTTTGGAGGAAGGGTGAGCAAGACCTCCTGGAGAGTGGGGATCCGGAGCAGGGTGTTTGAAGTGCAGATACTGGGCTGTACCTGGGAGAAGGGGCGGGGGACCCCCACCAGGCAGGTTATCAGGTAGAAGGGGGCAGGGTAGGATGTGGAGGCCTGACTGCCCCTGGAATGTTGCCGGGCTGCCGGGATGACTCTGAGGTGCAGATGCATACGCTGGACATAGATGTCTTTTCCTTAGGCCTTTATGTTACACACACATAAGCTCATAACTAACTTCCTACCTAACAGTGCTGGGGGACAGTGCTGGGGAGAGTGCTCAGGGACAGTGCTCAGGAAACGCCATCAGCTGCCACTAGAGCTACAGACGCAGCTTTGCCCTCGAGCTTCAGGCTGGCAGAATCCCCTGATGCCATTCACGGTCACTCAGCCTTGGGCAAGTTCAAGGAGCTTCCTGGGCACCCCTTGACCAGGATCAGATCCCTACTTACTGGACATGCAGGGACCACGTCTTCTGGAGAACAGATATAAAGGGAACCGTTGTGGAGATGTCCCAGGGAGGAGTCAGGAGGAAGGAGGGGGCACTGAGTGTTCCAGGACCCGCCTTCCCCCCTCCCTGTTTCCCTGCTGTGCTGTGTCCAGCGGGTGTGGGACCAAGAGCTCCGGAAGTCACTGGGTCCCGGACTCTGCTGTACGTCCTGCAGGGGAGGCCAAGGCTGGGTGGCTCCAGTGTCAGGCCTGGGGCATGGGGACCAGGAAGAAGCTCACAGCGGCGGTGGCCACCAGCCACTGCCTGGGAAGAGCAGGCTCCAGGGTCCGGACGAGCTGTGAGCCAGCCGCTCTGGGGGCTCAGCTGGCGGCCCTGACCGGTTCTGTCCTTCCTCCCCAGAGTCTGAAGAGCAGGAGAAAGAGCCGCAGAGCCACGCAGAAGACACTGGCTGGTGAGGCCTGAGGGCTGGCGGGGGCCTGGGGGGCGCTGGTCAGGTTGCCCTGGGGACTGTGATGGCCCTGCCCCGCCCCACCCTCCACCCTGTGCGGTGTCCCCGGGGGCTGTGGCCTGCAGCTCAGAGCGGACCCAGGGCCCGCCCACCGCAGATGACGCCTTGTTCCCCGTGTTCCTTGATTGCGCAGTCCACGTTTCAGACAGGTGCTTCACATTCGTGTCAGAATACCAGGGTGCTGTGCAAAACGAAGGCCCTGAAGTCGTCAGTAAAACACGAACAGATTTAGGTGAAAAAAGCCGAATACAAAACTACAAAATGCAGTTTCATTTAGCTAAAAGGACTACAAACAAAAACAGAAGAAAACAAGATACAATATCAATACCGGCTTTCTCTTGAGTTTTTCCCTAACAACTTTCTTTGGATGGGGAGGAGAGAATAAAAGTTGATGATTCCATAATCTGCATGTATTTCAAAGAAAACAGAAAAGAGGTGGTTTTTTAAAAAGATTTATTTATTTATTTATTTGGAAGGCAAAGTTACAGAGAGGCAGAGACAGAGAGAGGTCTTCCATCTGCTGGTTCAGAGCTGAGCTATTCTGGAGCCAGAAGTCAGGAACTTCCTCCGGTCCCCCACATGGGTGCAGGGACCCAAGGAGTTAGGCCATCTTCTGCTGCTTTCCCAGGCCATAGCAGAGAGCTGTATCGGAAGTGGAGCAGCCGGAACTCAAACCGGCACTCATATGGGTGCTACAGGCGGTGGCTTCACCCACTAGGCCACAGTGCCAGCCCCAGAAAAGGTTTATTTAAAAAGTTACCTTACAGTTGAGACTAGAGGACACAGAACTGACTCACAGAGCCAGGCAAGTGTGGCCAGGCCACCCTGGTTGTGACGGCTCCCCCTGAGGGCCAAGGAGGCACTGCCACCCTCCTCACCGTCACTGAGGGCCCTCAGGCCACATGGGCCGCCTTGGCTCGGTCAGAGGAGGACCCCAGGTCTTCGTTCCCAGGACTCAGAACTCTCAGAACTCTCTGCAGATTCCCCTTGCGCAACGGACAACTTTGTGCTGGCGCAGCTGGAAGGGGAGACCCAGCCAGGGCAGAGCCAGCAGGGCGGGGCGCCGCAGACCCCACCCACAGCTTGCATGCCCCAGCAGAGGGACCCCCAGCCCTCACCAGGTCACTCCCCCGGGCAGCCCAGACCCTGCTCTCTGAGATGAGCCCCGGGGCTGCAAACAGCTCAGCCACGGAGGCTGGCCTGGGCAGTTGAGGTTCCACACGTCCAGGCCTCCAGACAGGCAGAGCCCGGCCCAGGAGGCCCCAGGGGCCTGACTCCCGGGTGCCCAGCGAGGGCAGGGGCGCAGGCGTCGTCCCAAGCACTTCTCCCCCCTCTCCTGCAGTCAGGCCAACCTAGAGGAGGACAGGAAGGAGCGGAGCCAGGATGCCCCCAGGACTCGGGGCAGCAAGAGTGGGAAGAGAGACCCGGAGGCGGAGAAGAGCGACTCGGAGGCCAGCACCAACGAGGAGCAGGAAGGGGAGACCACGGAGGGGCACGCCCAGGAGGCCCAGGTGCACCAGGCTCAGCCCGCGCGCCGGGTCCTGGCGTCTGGCCCCACGTCACAGCCCTGTCCCCGCTGACCTGCCCGCCGCCTTCTTTGCTTGCAGGAGCAGAGCCCGGCGTCCACAAAGCTGAGTGACCTGGAGAGAGAGGCAAGCGCTCCATACTGCAGCAGCAGAAATCAGGGGCCAGGGGCCCATCCCAGCAGGCACTGAGCCCTGGCCCTTCCCCTCCCCTCCCAGGAGGCCTGGGGGCCAGGCTCTCCGCCTCTGTGTCTGGTCCCGGGGTGCCCTGCCCCCAGCTTCCAAAAGTGCAGTTGTCAAAAGCGTGGGGTCCTGAGAGACCCCACCCCACTTGACCTTGACCCAGAAAACCCTCGGGGCACTGGAGTCCTCACAGGCACTTGGGGTGGTTGAGAGTGGAGAACTCGCTGTCTCACGAGTCTTCTGGAGCCCCCATGATGGTAGGACTCTACAGCACATGCCCTCGGGATGACTCCGGCTCAGGGAGCCCTGCCTGCCCTCACGCAATTCTGGCGTTCACTGCAAGCTCCAGGTGGACACTGGAAGCTACAGGCTGGGCTGCTGGCCACCCCCCACCCCACAGCATGAGGGGTGGCCCCCCAGTGTAACTCCCCAGTGTGAGCGGTGACCTCTGGCACAGAGTGTGCCCCACCCCGTGTCAGCGGTGGCCCTTTACATGAAGTGTGGCCCTGTGGCAGGGTCACAGGCCAAGTCTGAGCGTTGCTGGGAGCAGGGACTGGTCCGTTTCCTGGTCCCCCAGGGCGTGAAGGTGGAGGAGGCCCTGTGGGTCTCAGGGTCCCACCAGGAGGTGAGTAGGGAGCAGCTGCACCATGTCTTCTTGCCCTTCTGCCAGAGCTGCCCTGCGGGTACCTCCAGCCCCCACCCAGTTCTAGGAGCCCCCCGGTGCAGGACCTGTGTAAGGTGGTCCTGGTGGTGGCCCTCAGATCTCGGCCAGCCTCAGCCCAGGAGCCGCTGTCCCCCGACGTCTGCTCCTCTCTCTGACACTCCAAGCCAGTCACCCTGTCTCTGGTTTCCATTGACAGAAACCATCTGTGTTTGTGGAGATTGACCTGGGAGACCACGCCGAGGAGGTAAAGCTGAATCAGCCAGCGGAAGGTGCTTGCACTGACCAGGCTGGGTGGGAGGGTGAGGCAGGGACTCGGGAGAGTTCAGGGTGGGAGGACAGACCTCGGGGCATGAGGACACCCCCACCTCCTCCTCTCCCCAACTTGCACATGCTCCAGCCCCATCAGAGACTCCAGGGCCTCAGCCAGCACTCGGGTGTCCATGGGCACCCAGATCTTTATGGGATCACTCCAGAGTGGCGGAAACAGGCCAGAACCAAGACTTGGAGATGCATGGCTCTGCCAACAAGTGCTCAAAATGCTCATCACCCCTCTTGAGCCCTAGATGTCTCCTGAAATGAGGGCTGCAGAAGCTGTCAGAACAGGGTCCGAAACCGAGAAAGCCTCAGTAATAGGTGTCATCACCATGGCCTCCACCATCACCACACCAGCAGTGTCATCGCATTCATCACCATCATCACAATTAGCACCAGCACCAGCATCACCAACACCACCAGCATCACCACTACCACCAGCATCACCACCACCATCACCATCACCACCAGCATCACCAACACCACCACCATCACCACCACCACCATCACCACCACTACCACCACCATCACAACCACCACCATCACCACCATCACCACCACCAGCATCACCACCACCACATCATCACCAGCATCACCACCACCACCAGCATCATCATCATTCCTCTCATCACCACCATCATCACCACCACCACCATCATCACCACCACTACGACCAGCATCACCACCACCACCATCACCACACCAGCAGTGTCATCGCATTCACCACCATCACCACCATCACCATCACCACTAACACCAACATCACCAACACCACCACCATCACCACCACCACCACCATCACCACCACAACCACCATCACCACCACCACCAGCATCACCAACACCACCACCATCACCACCACCACCACCATCACCACCACCACCACATCATCACCAGCATCACCACCACCACCACCACATCATCATCATTCCTCTCATCACCACCATCACCACCACCACCATCACCACACCAGCAGTGTCATCGCATTCATCACCATCATCACAATTAGCACCAGCACCAGCATCACCACTACCATCACCAACACCACCACCACCAGCATCACCACCACCACCATCACCACCACCACCAGCATCACCAACACCACCACCATCACCACCACCACCAGCATCACCAACACCACCATCACCACCACCACATCATCACCACCATCACCAACACCACCACCACATCATCACCACCACCAGCATCACCAACACCACCACCATCACCACCACCATCACATCATCACCAGCATCACCACCACCACCAGCATCACCACACCAGCAGTGTCATCACATTCATCATCATCACCATCACAATTAGCACCAGCATCACCATCACCACCACCACTACCACCACCACCACTGCCACCACCATCACCACCACCACTACCACCAGCATCACCACCACCACCACCATCACCAACACCACCAAAGCACTACCACCATCACCATCATCACCACCACCACCAGCATCATCATCATTCCTCTCATCACCACCATCATCACCACCACCACCACCATCACCAACACCATCACCATCACCACCACTACCACCAGCATCACCACCACCACCAGCATCACCAACACCACCACCATCACCACCACCACCACCATCATCACCACCACCATCACCACCAGCAGCAGCATCATCACATTCACCACCAGCATCACCACCACCACCAATCACCACCACTACCACCACCAGCATCACCACCACCACCACCACATCATCACCAGCATCACCACCACCACCAGCATCATCATCATTCCTCTCATCACCACCATCACCACCACCACCATCACCACACGAGCAGTGTCATCACATTCATCATCATCACCATCACAATTAGCACCAGCACCACCATCACCACCACCACTACCACCAGCATCACCACCACCACCAGCACCACCACCACCACCACATCATCACCAGCATCACCACCACCACCAGCATCACCACCACCACCACATCATCACCAGCATCACCACCACCACCATCACCACACCAGCAGTGTCATCACATTCATCATCATCACCATCACAATTAGCACCACCACCACCATCACCACCACTACTACCACCAGCATCACCACCACCATCACCATCACCACCACCATCACCACCACTACTACCACCAGCATCATCATCATTCCTCTCATCACCACCACCATCACCACCACCACCATCACCAGACCAGCAGTGTCATCACATTCATCATCATCACCATCACAATTAGCACCACCATCACCACCATCACCATCACCACCACATCACCACCAGCATCACCAACACCACCACCATCACCACCACCACCACCATCACCAACACCACCACCATCACCACCACCACCACATCATCACCAGCATCACCACCACCACCATCACCACCACCAGCATTGCCACCACCACCATCATCATCATTCCTCTCATCACCACCACCACCACCATCACCAACACCACCATCACCACCACCACTACCACCAGCATCACCACCACCACCAGCATCACCAACACCATCACCAACACTACCACCATCACCACCACCACTACCACCAGCATCACCACCACCACCAGCATCATCATCATTCCTCTCATCACCACCACCACCACCACCAGCATCATCATCATCACCATCACCACCATCACCACCACCACCAGCATCATCATCATTCCTCTCATCACCACCACCATCACCACCACCACCAGCATCACCACCACCAGCATCACCACCATCATCATCACCATCACAATTAGCACCACCACCACCATCACCACCACCACCACCACCAGCATCACCACCACCACCAGCATCATCATCATTCCTCTCATCACCACCATCACCACCACCACCACCATCACCAATACCACCATCACGATTATCTTCATTCCTCTCATCACCACCACCACCACCACTACCACCAGCATCACCACCACCACCATCATCATCATCATTCCTCTCATCACCACCATCACCACCACCACCACCAGCATCACCACCACCACCAGCATCATCATCATTCCTCTCATCACCACCATCACCACCACCACCACCATCACCAATACCACCATCACGATTATCTTCATTCCTCTCATCACCACCACCACCACCACTACCACCAGCATCACCACCACCACCATCATCATCATCATTCCTCTCATCACCACCATCACCACCACCACCATCACCAACACCACCACCATCACCACCACCATCACCACTATCACCACCACCACTACCACCAGCATCACCACCATCACCACCACCACTACCACCATCACCAACACCACCATCACCACCACCACTACCACCAGCATCACCACCACCACCAGCATCATCATCATTCCTCTCATCACCACCATCATCACCACCACCACCATCACCAACACCACCACCATCACCACCACCACCACCACATCATCACCAGCATCACCACCACCACCATCACCACCACCAGCATCACCACCACCACCATCATCATCATTCCTCTCATCACCACCACCACCACCATCACCAACACCACCACCATCACCACCACCACTACCACCAGCATCACCACCACCACCAGCATCATCATCATTCCTCTCATCACCACCACCACCACCATCACCAACACCACCATCACCTCCACCATCATCACCACCATCACCACCACCACTACCACCAGCATCACCATCACCACCATCATCATCATCATTCCTCTCATCACCACCATCACCACCACCACCAGCATCACCATCATTCCTCTCATCACCACCACCACCACCATCACCACCACCAGCATCACCACCATCATCATCACCATCACAATTAGCACCACCACCACCATCACCACCACCACCACCACCAGCATCACCACCACCACCAGCATCATCATCATTCCTCTCATCACCACCATCACCACCACCACCACCACCATCACCAACACCACCACCATCATCACCACCACCATCACCACTATCACCACCACCACTACCACCAGCATCACCACCATCACCACCACCACTACCACCATCACCAACACCACCATCACCACCACCACTACCACCAGCATCACCACCACCACCAGCATCATCATCATTCCTCTCATCACCACCATCATCACCACCACCACCATCACCAACACCACCACCATCACCACCACCACCACCACATCATCACCAGCATCACCACCACCACCACCATCACCACCACCAGCATCACCACCACCACCATCATCATCATTCCTCTCATCACCACCACCACCACCATCACCAACACCACCACCATCACCACCACCACTACCACCAGCATCACCACCACCACCAGCATCATCATCATTCCTCTCATCACCACCACCACCACCATCACCAACACCACCATCACCTCCACCATCATCACCACCATCACCACCACCACTACCACCAGCATCACCATCACCACCATCATCATCATCATTCCTCTCATAACCACCACCACCACCACCACCAGCATCATCATCATTCCTCTCATCACCACCACCATCACCACCACCACCATCATCATCATCATTCCTCTCATCACCACCACCACCACCATCACCACCACCAGCATCACCACCATCATCATCACCATCACAATTAGCACCACCACCACCATCACCACCACCACCACCACCAGCATCACCACTACCACCAGCATCATCATCATTCCTCTCATCACCACCATCACCACCACCACCAGCATCACCAATACCACCATCACGATTATCTTCATTCCTCTCATCACCACCACCACCACCACTACCACCAGCATCACCACCACCACCATCATCATCATCATTCCTCTCATCACCACCATCACCACCACCACCACCATCATCACCACCACCATCACCACTATCACCACCACCACTACCACCAGCATCACCACCATCACCACCACCACTACCACCATCACCACCACCACCAGCATCATCACCACAACCACCAGCATCACCACCACCACCACCACCATCATCATTCCTCTCATCACCACCATTACCACCACTACCACCATCACCAATACCACCATCACCATTATCTTCATTCCTCTCATCACCACCATCACCACCACTACCACCAGCATCACCACCACCACCATCATCATCATCATTCCTCTCATCACCACCATCACCACCACCGCCATCACCACCACCACCACCATCACCACCATCACCATTATCTTCATTCCTCTCATCACCACCACCACCACCACTACCACCAGCATCACCACCACCACCATCATCATCACCACCACCACCAGCATCATCATCATTCCTCTCATCACCACCATCACCACCACCACCACCATCACCACCACCAGCAGCATCATCGCATTCATCATCATCACCATCACAATTAGCACCAACACCACCATCACCACCACCACCATCATCATCATCATTCCTCTCACCACCACCACCACCATCACCACCACCAGCATCACCACCATCATCATCACCACCACCACTACCACCATCACCACTATCACCACCATCACCACCACCACCAGCATCATCAACATTCCTCTCACCACCACATCATCACCAGCATCACCACCACCACCACCATCATCATCATCACCACCACCACCATCATCACCACCACCATCATCACCACCATCACCACCACCACTACCACCAGAATCACCACCACCACCACCATCATCATTATTCCTCTCATCACCACCATCACCACCACCACCACCATCATCACCACCACCATCACCACCACCACTACCACCAGCATCACCACCACCACCAGCATCATCATCATTCCTCTCATCACCACCATCACCACCACCACCACCATCATCACCATCACCATCACCTCCACCATCATCACCACCACCACTACCACCAGCATCACCACCACCACCAGCATCATCATCATTCCTCTCATCACCACCATCACCACCACCACCACCATCACCAATACCACCATCACGATTATCTTCATTCCTCTCATCACCACCACCACCACCATCATCATCACCACCACCACCATCATCACCACCACCACCACCATCATCATTCCTCTCATCACCACCACCACCACCATCATCATTCCTCTCATCACACTATCACCACCACCACTACCCATCAATACCACCACCATCATCATCATCACCATCATTCCCACCATCACCACGTATATTATCATTTCAACATCAGTGTCACCACCAGCAGCCTCGTCATCTCCATCACCACCACCAGCATCACTGTCTCACCATTACCTCAGTCACCACCACCATCACCACCTCCATCACTGTCTCACCATCATCCCAGTCACCACCATCACCACCACCACCATCACTGTCTCACCATCATCCCAGTCACCACCATCACCACCACCATCACTGTCTCACCATCATCCCAGTCACCACCATCACCACCTCCATCACTGTCTCACCATCATCCCAGTCACCACCATCACCACCACCACCATCACTGTCTCACCATCATCCCAGTCACCACCATCACCACCTCCATCACTGTCTCACCATCATCCCAGTCACCACCATCACCACCACCACCATCACTGTCTCACCATCATCCCAGTCACCACCATCACCACCTCCATCACTGTCTCACCATCATCCCAGTCACCACCATCACCACCACCACCACCATCACTGTCACCCTCACCACCAGCAGTGTCACCCCATCCCCACAGTCAGCACTATCTGTAACTGGCTGACTCGGTGGCCCCTGGGGCCCTCCCGAGAGCTGTCGCAGGTCCTCCTGCACCTCACTACTGCACAGCCATCTCTCTGCAAGTCTCTGAAGCCTCTGGGCAGATTTTGGCATCTGCCTGGGGCCGGCTATTCTCCAGGGGCTGCTGCCTGCTCCATGCCCTCCGAGCAGCCCACGAGGTGCAGGGAGCTGGCCATTGGCCCCACAAGGCTACTCACAAGGCACACAGGCTCTGAGGCTTCCAGGAGGATCGCCAATGGCCGGGAGGAGGCCGAGGAACCAGAGCCCTTCAGCTACAGCACAGGCCATGGGGGCTCTCCCACCAGAAACCTCCAGTCCTCAGAGCCCCATCTTGTGGGAGGTCCTACAGGGGCCACAGCCATCTCTGAGCCTGTCTCTGGCTCTGTCCCATCACACTGGGGTCCTGCGGGGCGCCTTCTGTGCCCGGCACCTCACCCTGAAGCTCTCCTGCCATGCCTCCCAGATGACCTCCTGCACCCTGAGAGAAGAGAAGCAGTCCCCGATGGACCCAGACTTGTTTGAGGACGAGTGAGTGGCGCATGTGGGCTTGCAGCAGGCGCGTGGCCCCCGCTCCACCCCACGGTCATGGGGGTTGGGGGGAGGTCTGTGGCGCCTCGCACGTGGTGGGCAGGGCCAAGCCTCGCTCTTCCTTCCCTACAGGGTGAACCCAAGCATGCACTCTGTGGGGGGCTTGGAACTGGTTACAGGGCAGCGGGGCGGCACCCCCACCCCAGAATGGCCAGACACAAGATCCCCGCCCCCACTCCAGAATGGCCAGACACAGGATCCCCGCCTCTCCTCCCGAGGCTTGCTGAGGAGGCCTTGTGGGCGGTGGCATGGCTGTGTCTTCTTCTTTAAAAAAAAAAAAAAGATTTATTTATTTATTTGAAAGTCAGAGTTACACAGAGAGAGGAGAAGCAGAGAGAGAGAGAGGTCTTCCACCCTCTGGCTCACTCCCCAGTTGGCCACAAGGGCTGGAGCTGCACCAATCTGAAGCCAGGAGCCAGGAGCTAGGAGCTTCTTCTGGGTCTCCCATGTGGGTGCAGGGGCCCAAGGACTTGGGCCACCTTCTACTGCTATCCCAGGCCATAGCAGAGAGCTGGCTTGGAAGTGGAGCAGCCAGGACTTGAGCCAGCGCCCATATGGGATGCTGGAACTACAGGCAGCAGCTTACCATGCCACAGTGCTGGCCCTGGCTGCGGTCTTCTAAGTGCAGCTCCTCCCCTGGCTCAGGGTCTGGGGGAGGGGGTTTGTCCTGAGGATGTAGCCCGCTGGGGATGGGTGTGATGCCCGGTGAAGCAGGCCAAACCCTTCTGAGGCCCCAGGAGCAGGCAAGACCCTGAGGGTCCTGGGGACAGCTCTGCTTTCAGCAACACAGAGGAATGCAGAAAGCTGGAATTCGGTTTATTTACTTAGACTTTTTGAAAGAAAGGCTGCTGGGCGCTGTGGCTCACTTGGTTAATCCTCTGCCTATGGCACCAGGTTCTAGTCCCGGTTGCTCCTCTTCCAGTCCAGCTCTCTGCTGTGGCCCGGGAGGGCAGTGGAGGATGGCCCAAGTGCTTGGGCCCTGCACCTCATGGGAGACCAGGAGGAAGCACCTGGCTCCTGGCTTTGGATCGGCATAGCTCCAACCGTAGCGACCATTTGGGGAGTGAACCAAAGGAAGGAAGACCTTTCTCTGTCTCTCTCTCACTAATTCTGTTACCGGAGAAATTTGCAGGGTTCTTGTCTTCGCGCAAGAAAGAATTCAGGCGTGAGACAGAGAATAGTGGGAGGTAAAATAGCAAAGTTTATTAGGGAAGGGACATCCGTAAGGATGGATGGGCACCTCTCCAGACAGAGCCTGAGAGACTGGGGGGGGGGGGCAGTGGAGAGAGAGTACACCTGACAGGCTCAGGCGGGCGGCCCAGCAGAGAGGCAGAGGGCTGAGCGCACAGTCTGGGTGAGGCTGGGAGTTTTTAAGGAGATGGGTCTTGCTTCCCCACCTCTGCTCCTCTTGGAACAAAGGGCTTTTTGGATGTAAATAGAAAAACTCCTATCTGAGTTTTTCCCTGAAGGTATCAGACAGGAGGAAGTCTAGCTGGCGCCATCCTGAGTTTGGAGGGAGGGTGAGCAAGACCCCCTGGAGAATGGGGTGTTTGAAGTGCAGATACTGGGCTACATCTTCAGAAGGGGCCGGGACCCCCACCAGGCAGGTTATCAGGTAGGAGGGGGCAGGGCGGGATGCGAAGGCCGGGCTGCCCCTCAGACATTGTCAGGATGACTCTGAGATGCAGGTGCATATGCTGGACATAGATGTCTTCTCTTTAGGCCTTTATGTCACACACACATAAGCTCATAACTGACTTCCTACCTAACAACTCTATCTGTCAGAAGGAAGGGAGGGAGGGAGGGAGGGAGGGGAGAGAGTGCGAGGGAGGATGGAAGGAAGAATGGAAGGAGGGAGGGAGGGAGGAAGAAGATTGCTCTGGCTGGTTTGCAGCTACGTGGGAGAGCAGACAGAGGCGTTGGGGTGACCCCCACACCACCCCCGAGAAGCAGGATTGAGCAGGATCAGGTGGTCTTCAGAGTTCTTGTGAGGGCTGCGGCCCCGTAGGGTTGCCCACAAATGCTGCCTCTCTGGACAGAGCCCAAGTGCTGGCCGCAGGGGCTGTGGCCCTTGGACAGGCCATCCCGATGGCTGTCACTCAGTCCTGAGAGATGGGGTGGGTGCAAATCTGAGCAGGGCCCTCCTCCCTCAGAAGTTCCCGCTCAAGACCCCTGCTGACGACTCTGAGGGCCAGGCCTGGGTCTGCGGCGGGCGGCTCTCCTCGGGGACTTGGCTTGCCACTCGGGATGGTGGGTGTGCTGCATGCAGGCTGTGTGGTGGTGTCAGCCCTGCATTCTGGCTGATCCAGTCCACGTCTCAGTCCAGCCTCTGCTCCCAAGACCCAGCTGACCAGCACCTGCAGGCTGGAGGCAGTGTAGGGGAAGCAACCCTTGGCCTCGTGGGCTCCTGGTGGATGGGGCTGCGTGGGCCCCGCCCACCCCCTTTCCCAGACACAGGGGCCGGCACCCACTGGCTCCTGCACAGGCCGGGGGGCCGCTGTCTCGTCACAGGGAAGACAGTAGAGGCCACAGCACAGGGCAGCGAGCTCAGGCCGATGCCTTTCAGAGACGCTACCCCACCACAGGCCCTTGCTGGCAGCCGAGCTGGGGGCCCTGATGGGCACAGCCCAGTCGGTCTCCTGTGTTTGAGAGGGGTCGTGCCCACCTCCAGACTTCAGAGGCCTGAGTGCAGGAGACCCTGTGTAGGCTGGAGGCAGGCTAGGTTCCCACGGGGGTCTAGGCCTGGTGACGCAGGCATGGCAGGGTTGGAGGGAGAGCTGTGGGGTGTTTGGGGATGGGGCTGCTTCAGAGGGATGGGCCGCAGGGCTGGGCAAGGCCCTTCTCACCGCCTGCCCCTCCTCCGGCCTCCAGGATGAGGACCAGCTGGGTGTGCTGTATCCCATACACCACCAAGAGGAAGGCGAAGGAGAGTGCCTAGCAGCCCTGAAGAAGGTACCGGTGCTCAGTGAGGGAGGGGCTGCAGGGGCCGGGGCTGGGGGCAGAGGGAGCGGACACAGGCCCCGGGCAGCCCTGAGAGACCTGGACACAGGCCCCGGGCAGCCCTGAGAGACCTGGACACAGGCCTCAGACAGCCCTGAGAGACCTGGACACAGCTGCAGGCCCACTCCAGGTCTTGCTCTGTGATGTGTGAAGGGCCCGGCCCCTCCCACACAGCAGGAAGCCGGCTCAGTCCCTTGCAGGCCACACAAAGCCACACAGGACAGCAGGCACAGAGCCTGGAAGCCTTTGGCACAGGAGCCTGGAGCGCAGTGCAGAGGGGGTGGACGCATGCCTGTGGGCGGGCTCCTGCCGGGCACAAAGGCAGACACAGCTGCGTGGCTCAGCGCCTGCAAGGCCATGACCAGGCAGAGCCCCCGGGCTGCTGTCACCACCGTCTGCGTCCTGGCTATGCGGGCCCAGTCATGCGTGTGTGTGCAGGACAAGGTGGAGCCAGGGCTTCGTTCAGCTCCCAAGTGCACGGCCGGCAGGGACCAAGGGGCCTGCAGAGGCTCCGTCAGGCAGTGAGGCCATCTCCTCCCTGTGGGGCAGGGCGGGGCCTTGTTCTTAGCCGTCACCACAGGCCGGCCCAGACAGACCCGGGGACTCCAGCCCCAGCAAAGGACGCTAAGCATGCTTGAGCCGCCGAAGTGCTGCACGTTGTCACGAGGATTGGCAGCCTGAGTCCTCAGTGGGTGTACACGGACCTGGACTGGGACGGAAGCCCTCCGAGGACGGTGAGGCAGGAGCAGGGAGCATGCAGGGACGCGGTGTGACTTCTCGTGAGGGTGACCACGTGCAGCCTCCTGCGGCTCAGGCTCAGCCTTGCCCATGCAAAGAGCCTTTCACCAGAATCCACCTCTCATGACCAGACACACACAGGGGCATATTAACATGCACATAGCACACACATGTGCATACCCACACAACCACGTGCTTCATACACCGCGCACACAATGCACGTGAGGCATGCCTGCACTGCACATCCTGTGCACCCCTGCAGTGTGCATGCACACAGGTGAATTCTGGTGCTGTGCGTGCATGCATGCCACATACGTGCCCACATGCAGAGGACACAAAAGTGCACGGGCACGTGCTGAGTGGCATCGCAGAAGCTCCCTTGGGTCAGAGGTCTGAAGTCAGAGGCTCCAGGAGCCTGCAGGTGTGGTAGCGTCTCAGCTGCTGACCTCAGGGACTTTCAGGACCTGTCCCCGCGACAGAGGAGAACATGGCCGCCACCCAGCCAGGGGGCTTCAGGGAGCAGCACCCACGCAGAGCCTTGCTTCCGGGCATTTGCTGTGGCTGAAGAGAGGCCGCTACCAATCGGGATGAAAGGAAGGGGTCAGCGGCCACACCACCACCAACACAAGGGCAGCAGCGGAGGGAGGCACCGGCAGCACCAGCACCGTCTGGGGCAGCAGCAGAGACAGGACCTGCCTCTCCCGAAGCTGCCGTTGCCAGTGGGAAACCCGCAGGGACTCAGCACGCTCCCCCCACACACAGCGCACCTGCTCCATCAGCCCGCAGTGTAGACGCTGCTCTGGGGCCTGGCCCAGGCCAGCCTTGGAGAAGAGGGCGGGATGCGACCCGGGAGCAGGTCCTGGCCTTGCGGGAGGCCTGTGCTGAGTCGCCCTCGTTTTCAATCAGTTCTCTCCGCACTCCGGACAGGTGCGGCTGCTGTCCCTGATGCACAGCGGAAGAACGAGGGGCACGGCAGGGGGCAGCCGGCCCGGGAGAGGCCTTTGCATGTGGAGGGTGGGCAGCCTCTCGGGAATCCGATGGAAAAGCCGCCTCCACCGTGGCTATGCCCTACCCGTTGCCCAACGTGGAGAAGCGCGCAAAGCCGCCTCTCCCAGCTCCGGGATAGCGGGATAACGTCGGGGCCTGACTGACAGCGCCCCCTGGCGGCACGGCGCCTGCAGCTCCCTAAACCTCTGCTCGCTCCTAGACGCGGCGGCCATCTCTGAGCCGGACGGAAGCTGCCTCGCCGTGGCGCTGCCGAGTTTTGCCCTTCAACTGCTTATTATTAAAGGACAGGCTGGAATGTAAATGGAGCTCCGGCCATCAGTCGCGGGACGTCCTCAGATGCCAGCTCTGACGCCCACGAAGCCCGAGGTCACTCCTGCCCCCACAACCCTGTGCACCTGTGACTGCCCCACAGGACCTGACCCTGTGAGCACGTCTTCCCAGAGGGCCCTGGGTCCTCTGGCTGTGCATCTTCCCTGGCCCAGGGACCCAACACTGCCCTGTGCTCCGGGCAAGGCCAGTCCCTCCTGCTCAGGTTTCCTCCTCCCAGAACCCTGGGCTCCAGAGTCCAGCTCAGAATGAGGTCCTGCCCTGCAGGACAGGGTGGGGTAGAGACAGCCTGGGGTGTGCGTGTACCCATGCCCAAGGATGGTGTGCACACATGTATTTGTATCTTATGGTTTACCTGTGTGCATGCAGTGCATGGGTGTTTGTGTTGCATGCACACATGCGTTTGTGGCTGTGTGGTTACATGTGTGTGCATGCTCATGTACGGTGTGTGTGATGTATGCATGTTGATGTGTGCATATATGTGCACGTGATGTGCATGTTTACAGGCACATGGTGTGCACATGTGTGGTGTGTGCATGCATGTGGTGCAAGCATGTACAGGTGCTTGGTATGCATGTGTGTAGTGTGTAGTATGTGATATGTGTACATGTGAGAGTGAGGGAGTACATGCACATGTGTGCATAGGTGTGCATGTTCCTTTGTAATGTGGTGTGTGTGTGTGTGTGCGCACGCGCGCGTGCCCAGGGCAGTGAGGAAGGCTGACCTGGGATGACTTCTAGGGACCCCAGATGGGAACAGGGTGATTCTCTGGGTCTCAGCTTGTCCGGAGCTCACCCAGACAGGTTTTCAGGGACCCAAGTATGTGCAACTAGGGACAAATGCTGCGGGGTCACTGGGCTTGGCCCAGGCCAGCGCTGGTGTTTGATGTTCTGGCATCGAAGCTGTGCCAGTTCCTGACAGAGGGACTCTGTGCGGGGTCCTCTGCAGGGGGGCAGAGGCGGCACTGTGCCAAAGAACAGCAGGACCCGTCACTCGGGCAAAGTCCTGAGACGCGGGCAGGGAATGGTGATCCCCGTGTGCAGATGAAACACGGGATCCAAGAGGCAGGGACAAGGGAGAGGCTCAGTGGACCTGGGGGCTGGGTGGGCACCCTCTGGCTCCTGCCCCTCCTCCTGAGCTGGGCCTGGGGGCTGGGTGGGCACCCCCTGGCTCCTGCCCCTCCTCCTGAGCTGGGCTGTTCCCCCCACCAGCTCTGGGCCCTGCTTTGCTGCCCAGCCCCACCCATGCCTGCCCCACCCTCAGGCTATTACCCTCCGGGTGGAATCCAAGGCCCCAACTGCTGAGGTCGCAGCCCTGACTCAGGAGAGAAGTACGGCCCCCACCTGCCCACCCAGCTCACCTCTGCCATTAAGACCCCACTGCTCCCTTTCCTGGGTGGCCTGGGCCATCATGTCCCATGTGGTCCATCCACAGACACACTTGCCGTCAGTGGACTTTGTCCATGGCCTCAGCTAGACTTTGCTCTGAGTCTTGTTCCTTGGGTGCCCAGCCCAGGTTGGGTATGGGGGGAGAACAGGGATGCATGAGGGGGCCCAGGTTGTGTGGGGGGTACAGGGGAGAGCCCAGGCTGGGTGTGGGGGCTAAGGGACATGGGAGGGGAGGCCCAGGTCCCTGGAGCTAATGCAGGAACTCCCCCAAGTCAGCATAGGAGGGGTGGAGCCCCACCCACCCTGGAGTCTCCAAAGCCCACATGGAGCTGGGTGAGAGCAAGCCCCTATGCTGAGTGCAGCCTCCCTCCCGGGGACGCCTCTGGAATGTTCTAGGTGCTCCCCGTGCTCAGAGCTGTTCCCTTTCTCTGCATCCTCTGAGTGATGGAGCAAAAACAAAAGCCGTAGATGGATGCTGACCTCCGGACGCCACACAGCAGGCAGCCCCCATTTCTCTGCCCTGCTAACAGCCCCACGGTGCCTGGACTGCTGGGCACAGCACACTCTGCAGTCCAGCTAGCAGCCTGAGCTCTCCCCGCAGCTCAACAGCCCCAGGGTCCAGCCTCAGCCTCAGCTCATTCCCTCCCAGTTCACACTGGGATCTTGCAGGACCTTTAGAACTAGCCCAAGCCCCCCACCCCAGCCTCGGCAGCCCAGCTGTAGCTCAGACCTCCAGTCAACTCCCGCCACTTTGTGCTATGTGAAGCGCTAGTCTGTGGGGTAGGCGCTCTCTATGCTAGTGTTCCCTGGGAGTGAGCCCCTCCCAGGCTTTATTCTTCTGAAAAAACCTGGTCTGGCGTTGGCTCTCCGTCGCTCTCCTACTTCCTGACCCTTAGGAAGACTGGAGGGGCCCTCATGGACTACAGGAAGTAGAGAGAGGGCTCTCATGATCCAGGAGCAGAGGAGGGTTCAGGGAGAGAGACAGCTTCTCCCATGCAGGGACGTCCCCTCAGACACCTGACTCCATGAGGGACTGCCCCTCGGACACATGACTCCACCCAGGGACGTCCCTCAGACACCTGACTCCACCCAGGGACATCCCTCAGACACCTGACTCCACCCAGGGACGTCCCCTCAGAGACCTGACTCCACCCAGGGACATCCCCTCAGAGACCTGACTCCACCCAGGGACGTCCCCTCAGAGACCTGACTCCACCCAGGGACATCCATCAGACACCTGACTCCACCCAGGGACATCCCTCAGAGACCTGACTCCACCCAGGGACGTCCCCTCAGAGACCTGACTCCACCCAGGGACATCCATCAGACACCTGACTCCACCCAGGGACATCCATCAGACACCTGACTCCACCCAGGGACATCCATCAGACACCCGACTCCACCCAGGGACGTCCCCTCAGAGACCTGACTCCACCCAGGGACATCCATCAGACACCCGACTCCACCCAGGGACGTCCCCTCAGAGACCTGACTCCACCCAGGGACATCCATCAGACACCCGACTCCACCCAGGGACGTCCCCTCAGACACCTGACTCCACCCAGGGACATCCATCAGACACCTGACTCCACCCAGGGACGTCCCTCAGAGACCTGACTCCACCCAGGGACATCCATCAGACACCTGACTCCACCCAGGGACGTCCCTCAGACACCTGACTCCACCCAGGGACATCCATCAGACACATGACTCCACCCAGGGACGTCCCTCAGAGACCTGACTCCACCCAGGGACATCCATCAGACACATGACTCCACCCAGGGACGTCCCCTCAGAGACCTGACTCCACCCAGGGACATCCATCAGACACCCGACTCCACCCAGGGACGTCCCCTCAGACACCTGACTCCACCCAGGGACATCCATCAGACACCTGACTCCACCCAGGGACGTCCCTCAGAGACCTGACTCCACCCAGGGACATCCATCAGACACATGACTCCACCCAGGGACGTCCCCTCAGAGACCTGACTCCACCCAGGGACATCCATCAGACACCCGACTCCACCCAGGGACGTCCCCTCAGACACCTGACTCCACCCAGGGACATCCATCAGACACCTGACTCCACCCAGGGACGTCCCTCAGAGACCTGACTCCACCCAGGGACATCCATCAGACACATGACTCCACCCAGGGACGTCCCCTCAGAGACCTGACTCCACCCAGGGACATCCCCTCAGAGACCTGACTCCACCCAGGGACATCCATCAGACACCTGACTCCACCCAGGGATGTCCCTCAGAGACCTGACTCCACCCAGGGACGTCCCCTCAGAGACCTGACTCCACCCAGGGACGTCCCCTCAGAGACCTGACTCCACCCAGGGACATCCATCAGACACCTGACTCCACCCAGGGACATCCCTCAGAGACCTGACTCCACCCAGGGACATCCATTAGACACATGACTCCACCCAGGGACGTCCCCTCAGAGACCTGACTCCACCCAGGGACATCCCCTCAGAGACCTGACTCCACCCAGGGACATCCATCAGACACCCGACTCCACCCAGGGACGTCCCCTCAGAGACCTGACTCCACCCAGGGACGTCCCCTCAGATCCTGTCTTTCCCAGCATCAGATCCTCCCACCACAGTGCTCAGCCACTACATTGCCCAGGCTGCTCACTGCCCACTGAATAACGGATGGAATGTTGTGCCCCTGTGAGCTGCAGGCTGTGTTCAAAGCGGGCAGACGTTCCGGAGACACTAGAATGCATCCTGTGACCTCAGACTTCTTGGCTCTGTCCTCGGGTGCAGGACGGTCCACACCTGTGCTCCTCCCACTGCAGCCAGGGCAGGACCTGGGGACATGTGTGGCATCCTGTGTCCCCCAGGGGTGGAGCTGTGGGTGACACAGCGGGGAAGCTTGCAGCCTCCCAGTGGAACACTGTGCTGTAGGAATTGGTGCAGGCCCCCCGAGGGAGGGGGCTCCAGCCCAGTGCAGCCGGGGACCAGAGAAGGGGCCTCCCAGCCCCAGCCCTGCCTTTGCTGCGACTTTGGCCACTACCTGTCTATGGCACGTCCTGGGCCACACCCATGACATGTTTGCTCCAGCTGAGACTTGTGAAAGCCACGGAGGAGAAAGCACCCATCACAGCAGGTGTGCCCAGGTCTTCCAATCCTGCCGCAACCAGTCTCAGTGCTGTCATCACACATGCTGTGCCGTGTGCACCCTTCCTGCCGTGACAGCCCCCAGGGCTCCTTGCTTAGCCTTTCTGCGGAGAACGGCTGTTTGCTGAGTGGAAAGTGGAGGCTAGGACAGCAGAAGGGCCCAGGAGGGCCGCAGCCCCAAGGCTGGCCCTACATGCTCTCACAGCTCCCAGGGGTGGGGGACCCAAGGGGTAGTGTTACCGGAGAAATTGCAGGGTTCTTGTATTTGCCCCAGAAAGAATTCAGGCATGAGACAGAGTAGTGGGAGGTAAAATAGCAAGGTTTATTAGGGAAGGGACATCCGTAAGGATGGATGGGCACCTCTCCAGACAGAGCCTGAGAGACTGGGGCGGGGGGAAGGAGTGAGGTTACATGGTTGAGTAGAGAGTACACCTAACCAGGCCAGGCGGGCGGCTCAGCAGAGAGGCAGAGGGCTGAGCGCACAGTCTGGTTGAGGGGGGGGTGGGGGTGGAGGGGTGGGGGGTGTTAAGGAGATGGGTCATGCTTCCCCACCTCTGCTCCTCTTGGAACAAAGGGCTTTTTGGATGTAAATTGAAAAACTTCTGAGTTTTCCCCTGAGGGTATCCGACAGAGGATGCCTAGCTGGCACCATCCTGGGTTCAGAGGAAGGGTGAGCAGGGCCCCCTGGAGAATGGGGATCCAGAGCAGGGTGTTTGAAATGCAGATACTGGGCTGCATCTGGGAGATGGTGGAAGATTTGTCAGGCAGAAGGGGCAGGGACCCCCACCTGGCAGGTTATGGGGTAGGAGGGGGCAGGGCAGGATGCGAAGGTCGGGCTGCCCCTGAAACATTGTCAGGAGGACTCTGAGATGCAGGTGCAGATGCTGGACATAGACGTCTTCTCTTTAGGAATTTATGTCACACACACATAAGCTCATAACTGACTTCCTACCTAACAGCAGCATGAGGCGGGAATGAGGCCAGCGCCCGCCAAGTAGAAGAGCAGCCTTGCTCCGTGCCTGTCAGGGCTGCCGGCCGTTGTCTGGGGCCCTGGACCAGACCCTGCAGGTCCCACACACGGACTCAAGGACGCAGAGCAGGTGCTGCAAGACGAAGGCCGAGAGTCAGTGCCCAGGAGAGACTAACAGGTGCTGTGGAGCCTGGAACCGGGCTGACTCTCTCACCAAGCCCTGCCGAGCCCAGGGCCCTCGGCATCCTCATGGCATCTGCGTCTGCCCTTGTCCCCAGGCCCCAGCCACAGATTCCACCGACAGGGTTTGTGCCGCTTTCCCTGGGGACTGAACGGAAGGCAGATGCCCTGTCCCCCAGTGGTGTCTGCTGGGCAGGGGAGCAGTCCTCACTGCCCCCCTGAGGAGTAGCCATCTTGGGGACAGGCAGAGGCCGCAGGGGTCGCCGCCTCAGAATTCCCACACTCTGCTGCTCTCTTCCCCAGGGGTTCATTCTGGAAACTCCCCTGCGGCAGTGCTGCCCACTAGCTGCCCACTGTGCCTTCTCTTCCCTAACACACACACCTCACTTAGGCCACGGATTAAGCCCAGCACTACCAGCGTGGTCTTGGTGGCTACAGCTCTGGCTTTTTAGAGTCGTGTTTATGAAGGGGCAGAGAGACAGAGAAGAGAGCGCAGGAGAGGCAAAGAGCCCCTCCTCCAGGGGCTCAGGGGCCTGAAGGGGACGGGGCAGGGAGGGCTGCTCTGCAGACACAGCCCTGGTGGCCCCTGCGGACCAGGCCCAGGGGGAGCGCCCGTGGGAGCAGAGGCATCAGCACGGGAGTCTGCAGGAGCAACCAGGCCGAGGGACCCCCCGAGTTAGGACGCCCTCCTGCGTGAAGCAGCCGCCCGAGCGCGTGCCCTGACCTCGAAGTTGCAAGTGGGTGTCATGGGACACACTGGGGGCCGCCCAGGGACCCAGGTAGGAATCCTGGATTGTCTCGTGGGCGCTGGGGGCTGACCTGGTGCCGGCGGGAGGAAGGGGCTGGAGGCCGGGGTGGGCCTCTGGAAACCAGGGAGGAAGCAAGCAGGTCCAGCAGGGACAGGTTCCGCCTCAGCGCTTCCGGAAGGAGCCAGCCCAGCGGAGCTGGGCCTTCGTCCCCTGGGGCTGCGTCTGACGCCTGCTCTGAGATGGAAGAGGAGGAGTGCTGTGCGCACGCGGGCGCTCAGGAGGGTTCATGGGAAGGTGTTGGGGCTAGGACTGTGGGCGACAGATGCCCTGGGGGTGAGCCTGCCTTGCAGTGTGGCTGGCGGCCTGGGGCGGCAGCAGGGGAGGCCCCGGGCCCAAGAGCCACGCCCCCAGAGCGCAGCCCAGGCTCCTCCCTCTTCTAGAAGCAGCTGCGCCCACCGGCCGTGGCCCTGGCAGGCAGCTTCATCGGCCCTCCCCTATGGCTCTGTGCTCTGGGTCTCACCCTTCGAGCTGGGTAGAAGCTGTGTGGGGGAGCCTCTTCTGAGGCATTGGGGCTGGAGAGGGCTGTCTGCGGCTCTCTGCGGCTGTCTGCGGCTCTCCCGGTGGCATGGCTTATCACTGGAGACCGTGGGCTGGGAGCAGGGAGAAGATGTGAGGACGAAAAGGCAGTTCCGGCCTGGGAAGCTCACTTCCGAGAGCCTGGAGGCCCTAGACACAGTTTGCCCCAAACAGAGGTTGCCGTGGGTAACAGACACTAGGCCGGCTGCCAGCACCGCCAGAGACCACACCACCTTGGTTCTGGACAGCGCGAAAGCCAGGCTGGTGGAATCCGGAAGGCTGTGTGCCCAAGGCCAGGGCCCCGCTCTGTCTGTGCTGTGCCAGGCAGCGCGAGGTGCCAAGTTCGCTCACCAGACCCTGCTCAAAGCCAGCCCCAAGCACGGTAAGAGCCAGCTCCCGTCTCTTCCCAGCCACGGACGGTCCTGGGGGTGAGGCGCTGAGGGGTGCAGGACAGCAGAGGGGCGGGTCCTCTGTTGCCAGCCGACACACCCTGCGCCCCTGTGCCCCCACGGGCTGGGATTGGAAGAGCCGTGGGAGGCGGGGGAGGGCAGGAGAGGCTGGCTCCTGTGAGGGACGGGGAGGGAGGAGCTGAGCAGGCTCACTGAGGGCGTCTCCACTCGTGGTCACGGGGTCAGGGCCCCTGGCAGGCAGGACCCTGTGGCCAACAGCAAATGCGGCTGTCACCCAGAGCCACACCTGCACAGGCCCAGCTACCCACACGCCCGTGGCCTCCCTGAGCCGGGCAGCCTGGGTCCTGTGGGAACAGGAACACAGATGGCGCTGCAGATGCGCCCTCGGAGCTGGTCCACAGGCAGGAGCCGACGTGGCGGTGCCTCCCGCTCAGCTTCATCCATGTGGCCGCCAAATCCAAGGAGCCAATTCCTCTGTGTCAGTCCTGGTCCCGCTTGATCTGCCTCCACCCCGCCCCACGGCCTTCAGCATTGCCCCGGGGCAGAGTCACCCCTTGGGTGCCCCCTGTGGGGGGCTGTCCAATGTCCCCAGCCTGGAGGTGGAGCCGGATTCCTAGACTGTGGGTGGTCCAGGCCAGATTAGTTCCCTGCCAGAGACCCTCCCTTCCCCCACCAGGGCTGGCCTGGAGGCCTAGTCTCACAGGCCAGCGGGGCCTCTCAGGGACAGTCACGGGGCCAGGCCCCATCTCAGTGGCCCTCAGAGCTCAAGGCAAAGCCACATTCCCAGCCCACTTCACAAATGCAAAACTGAGGCTTGAGAAGTAAAGTGACCACGAACAGGCCAGGAACAGAGCCTCCCAGCCAGCAGTGTCAGCAGGAAGCCGGGGGGGAGGGGGGGATGCAGGTGCTTAGATGCCCCAACCCTGGACCAGATGTGGGGCCTCTGGAGAGGGCAGGCCATGCTGAAGACCGAGAGGAAATCGTCTGGAATGGCTGTTGGCTCCTGTGTAGGAGCTGCACTGCCATCAGGGCCACCTCGGACTTCCGCTCCTGAGCCCTGGGTGTGGGGAGCAAAGCTCTTTCCAGCGTCCCAGGCTCCTGGGGGAGAGGGGGGATGGTGCTCATTCCCTGCCAGGTGCCACAGCCTAGCTCTAGGCTGCAGGTGAGGAATCTGAGAAACAGATGGCATGAAATCCACCAGAAACGTGCCCCAGAGCCCAGGGTTCCTGTGGCCCATGTTCCACCCACGTAAGTCTGGTTTCCGACACTGTCCCCATGCCTAGAGAGAGTGTCCAACCCCACAGCCACCATGCTTCCTCCCAGGCTGGCCCCCGGGGTGTGTCATGGAGCCCAACAGAGGCGCACATGGGCCTCCTCCGTCAGAACCCAACAAAATCAGGACAGGCCTCCCCTAGGAGAGCCCAGCAGAGCCCAGCAGAGCCAGAGTGGGCCTCCTCCATCAGAGCCCAACAGAGGTGCACATGGGCCTCCTCTGTCAGAACCCAACAAAACCAGGGCAGGCCTCCTCCATCAGAGCCCAACAGAGCCAGCGTGGGCCTCCCCCGCAGAGTGCAGTGACACCAGGAGACAGGTCACAGGCCAAGGGTTGCTCAGGGCACGGGGCAATGCTGGGGCGATCGAGCTGTGAGTGCTCACCCTGTAGGTCAGCGTGATTACCCTTTCTGTGCAGTGTGGGGGGCTGCCCTGGGCCCCAGCAGCGTGGGGTGGACAGGCCAGGGCTGCTTGGCTGGTCCTCATCAGTAACCCCTGCGGATCCCTGCTTGCCTGCTGGGAGTGGTTGACAGGAAAGGGGAGGGCAGCTGGGCTGGAGACCCTGCCGCCTGGACGCAGCCTTGTGCCTTCCGTGGCCCACGGGGCATGCAGGCGCCCAGGGGGAGGGTGCTTACAGGCTCTGGCCTGGCTGTGTGTCTCGGTGTCTGCTGGTGGTGCCGGCCAGTTTGGTCAGAACACGGCTTCTTGGGGCCTTGGCCTAAATCCCAGACTCCAGCGGCTCAGCCCTCGCTCCTCCAGGGGCCCTCCCATGCTGGACTCTCCCATGACAGGCCGCAGTGACCAGGACTGTGCGCACCCGGCTCAGGGAGGCGCCAGGGACCTGCCCCTGGGTAAGGCGAGTTGCGAAGCGAGGCGGCCCCGGGGCCGAGTCCTGCTCTGCTTATGCCAGGAACGTCGGGGCGCAGACTGGGGTACTGGCGCTGTTTGCGTTTCACAGGTGAGGAAGGCGAGGCCTGGGGTCCAAGCCTGCTCAGCGCTCTCAGCCTGACAGTCGGTTACAGAATCCCCGGGAGCGACCGAGGCCCACGGAGCAGGGGGTGGGGCTGGGGACCGAGCGAAGAAGCCAAGGGCGGGGGCGGAGCCACGCTGGGGTGGGGGCGGAGTCGGAGCCTCCCTGGGGCGGGGCAAAGGCACGCTGGGGCCCACCCAGAGCCCTGCCCAACGCCTGTCGAGTCTGGACCCTGCAGGCCGGCATTTCCCCTCCTCAGACCCCGCCTCCCGGCGTCAGTGTCTGGGAAGCCGGAGCTCTCGCCACTGCCACCCGTGTTCTCCCCGTGAGGCCGGCTCAGCCTCTCCTCCCCAGGTGAATCCAAGTCAGTGTCCATGCCAGCTTTCTTCCGTGGCCAGGCCCTCGAAGACTCCGGAATCCAGGAGCCCCCAGACTCATGGGCCAGGGGCACAGTCGCCTCTCGAAGCCGCACTGGGTTCCTGGCTCCCTGAGCGCTCACCGCCTGGGAGGAGAAACGCGACCCCGCGTCCTGCGCGTGCCCGCAGCCGGGGTTTCGGAACGTCTGGAGGACACAGGGGTTTTCTCCTGAGCATGGCGGGGAGTTTTGCGGGCGGCCGCAGAGCTGGGCCTGTGCTCCCTGCTCAGCCGCTGGTGGGAGCTGCGGAACTGAGCGCCTTGCTGGACCACCGGCTGCACCTGCGTCCTGGGCACTCCGCAGGGGCCTTTGGCAAGGGGCGGGGCTCCCAGGGCCCAGCACCCGCAGGACGCTACATCTGGGGCTCCCCCTCTCCGCATGGCCCCAGTGGCAGGGGCCTCCCCTCTGCTACCATAGTCATGAGCACATGTTTACAGCAGAAGTGGCCATCGTGTGGCCTGGGCACTGTGCTCACAGCTGCAGAGCACCTGCGGCCAATCCCACCTGCCAGTGGCACCTGAGGGTCAAGAAGGACAGGGGACTGTACCCAGAGTGAGTGACAGCCATGATGGCTGTGTGCTGTGACATCAGAGAGAGGACCAGGACAGAGCACTGTACCCAGGGTGAGTGACAGCCATGATGGCTGTGTGCTGTGACATCAGAGAGAGGACCAGGACAGGGGACTGTACCCAGAGTGAGTGACAGCCATGATGGCTGTGTGCTGTGACATCAGAGAGAGGACCAGGACAGGGGACTGCACCCAGGGTGAGTGACAGCCATGATGGCTGTGTGCTGTGACATCAGAGAGAGGACTAGGACAGGGCACTGCACCCAGGGTGACTGACAGCCATGGTGGCTTTGTGCACTGACATCGCAGTGACCCCTGGAGAGCAGAGGGTCCGGGTCTGCCTCACCTGCAGCCCTGGCCAGGGCCAGTCCTCTGTGAGGGGTGGGGCTGGGGGCCCACTGCGGCCTCCGAGTGCTCTGGCTGCTGAGGGTGCTGGAGGCTGCGGCCTCCCACCACAGTGCCCTAAGGTGCCCGCTCCACGGTCATAGAGGAAGGCGTGGCACAGCCTGCAGGCTCCGGTGTGGATAGGGCAGGGAGCTGGAAGCCACACCTCCCCGCCCTGGGAAATCCTACCCGCTTGCCAGTCAAATCACCTCTTTCCCAGGATGCACCTCGCTTCCCCTGGGACCTGGGGGAGGTGCCAGGTAAGCACCCACTGTCTGTACAGGAGGTGGAGCAGAGGCGCTGTCGGCTCCGCCCATCCTTCCCCCTGCTGGCCGCTCCCCTGCTGGCCCAGGCCCCTGATGTTTCTCACCTTCTAGATAAACTGTTCCTGCTGTGCACCACGTGTGTGCCGGCACTGAGACTGCTTATCTGGGTCACACGCCAGGACCTGGCCTCCCCCAACACAGGGCCTGGACCACCTGGGCTGGCCAGGCGCCTGTCCTTCTCTGGGCCCCAGCTGCACAGGGCCCACAGCCAGCCCCAGGGCTCCTGAAGCCCCTGGCGCCCATCCTCGCCGCATCCCCTGGCACTGTGCCCTCGCCTCGGCGTGAGAGTGTCACCAAATCCTGATTGAGGTTTTTCATTTCGCAAGGCCTGACTCCTGCCACGAGGACTTGGCTGCTGCCCCGAGGATCCTGCCCCGGGCCCCCGGTGGGCATGGGGACTGAGCTGTGCCTTCCACCACTGTGGTCCCTGCAGGACACTGAGACTCCCTGTGGGTGCCTCCTGCTCTGCAGCCAGAGACCAGGGAAGCAGGGAGGGCACCCGGGGAGGGAGCCCTGAGGGAATGTGTGTGTGTGTGTGTGTGTGTGTGTGTGCACGTGTGTGTATGTGAAGCAGAAAGGAAGCCCCGGGCTGGTGTGGACTCTGCAGGGCGCGGAGAGCTGAGCCTCTCCCACAGCAGACACGACTGAGTTTGCACTTTCAGTCTAAGTCAGCTGACTGTCCACTAAGCAGAAATGTCAGCGCTTTGTGGGCAAACCTAAGACTGCAGAGCCACACTGGGCTGGGGTGAAATCCGGAATTATTTGGCACTAGATTAAGGAGGATATTACCCACCCTCGAGAAGACAGACAGCTGGCAGCTGCCAGTGCTGAGCCCAACAGCTGCTGGAATGGCCGGATCAGGACTAACGTGCTGCCTGTGCTCAGAGGCCAAGGACAGCGCTCACAGTGCATGGAGAGACAGAATCTGAGCAGAGAAAATAAAAGGACCGACTGGAAATCCAGGACTACCAAGTGCAACGCTTGACATGGAGAGTTCAGGTGTGTGTGTGTGTGTGTGTGTGTGTGTGTGTGTGAGAGAGAGAGAGAGAGAGGGAGAGAGAGAGAGAGAGAGAGGGAGAGAGAGAGGGAACAACTTACCTCGAAGAATGGCAGTGAGAAGCGAGCCAAGCCTCCGGAGTCCCAACACAACACATGGGACGGGAAAGGGAAAATGGACAGAAGAAATAACTTAAAAACCACCCAATTTGGTTAAAGATATGCATTTATAAACTTTAGAAGTCGAGGAACCAAAGATAACCCAGAGAAAGCGAGCCTTCTCCACGCCAGTGGCAAACACCAGGACATGCTGAGAAAGCCACCAGCAGAGAGAAAAGCCACACCCATCCATGATGAACCCACAATGCATGTATCTGATAAACCAGATTCATGATAAACGCCATCATGCACACATCAGTGATAACCCACACGCATCCATGGTAACCCACACACATCTGCAATAACCCACACGTCTATGACCCCCACACATCTTTGATAACCCACAACATCTGTAATAACATCTTTGATAACCCACAACATCTGTAATAACTCACATCTGTGATAACCCACACGCCAATGATAACCCACTGACATCTGTGATAACCTACATGCCTGTGATAACCCACACACATCCATGATAACCCACACACATCCATGATAACCCACTCACATCTGTGATGACCCACACACATCCATGATAACCCACACACATCCATGATAACCCACACACATCTGTGATAACCCACACATCTGTGATGACCCACACACATTCATCATATCCCACACTCATCTGTGATAACCCACACGCATCCATGGTAACCCACACACATCTGCAATAACCCACACGTCTATGACCCCCACACATCTGTGATAACCCACACACATCAGTGATAACCCACAACATCTGTAATAACCCACATCTGTGATAACCCACACGCCAATGATAACCCACTGACATCTGTGATAACCTACATGCCTGTGATAACCCACACTCATCCATCATAACCCACTCACATCTGTGATATCCCACACACATCTGTGAGAACCCACACTCATCCGTGATAACCCACACACATCTGTGATAACACACATCTGTGATAACCCACAACATCTGTAATAACTCACATCCATGATAACCCACACGCCAATGATAACCCACTGACATCTGTGATAACCTACATGCCTGTGATAACCCACACACATCCGTGATAACCCACACTCATCCGTGATAACCCACACACATCTGTGATGACACACACACATCTGTGATAACACACACTCATCTGTGATAACCCATACTCATCTGTGATAACCCACACTCATCAGTGATAACCCACACACATCTGTGATGACCCACACTCATCTGTGATAACACACTCATCTGTGATAACACACACTCATCTGTGATAACACACACTCATCTGTGATAACCCATACTCATCTGTGATAACCCACACACATCTGTGATAACCCACACTCATCTGTGATGACACACACTCATCTGTGATAACCCATACTCATCTGTGATAACCCACACTCATCTGTGATAACCCACACACATCTGTGATAACACACACTCATCTGTGATAACACACTCATCTGTGATAACCCACACACATCTGTGATAACCCACACTCATCTGTGATGACACACACTCATCTGTGATAACCCACACTCATCTGTGATAACCCACACACATCTGTGATAACACACACTCATCTGTGATAACACACACTCATCTGTGATAACCCATACTCATCTGTGATAACCCACACACATCTGTGATAACCCACACTCATCTGTGATGACACACACTCATCTGTGATGACCCATACTCATCTGTGATAACACACACTCATCTGTGATAACCCACACACATCTGTGATAACACACACTCATCTTTGATAACCCACACACATCTGTGATAACCCACACTCATCTGTGATGACACACACTCATCTGTGATAACCCATACTCATCTGTGATAACCCACACTCATCTGTGATAACACACACTCATCTGTGATAACCCACACACATCTGTGAGAACCACACACATCTGTGATAACACACTCATCTGTGATAACCCACACTCATCCGTGATAACACACATTCATCTGTGATAACCCACACTCATCTGTGATAACACACACTCATCTGTGATAACCCACACTCATCCGTGATAACCCACACTCATCTGTGATAACCCACACACATCTGTGATAACACACACTCATCTGTGATAACCCATACTCATCTATGATAACCCACACACATCTGTGAGAACCCACACACATCTGTGATAACACACTCATCTGTGATAACCCACACTCATCCGTGATAACACACATTCATCTGTGATGACCCACACACATCTGTGAGAACCCATACACATCTGTGATAACTCACACGCACACTCACACTGGGTCGCAGTCTCCAGGAGTCCCAGCACTGACCCCCAGGGCTCCGGGGCACCAGCACCTGGCCTCTGCCCTTTGGGTCCTCAGCAGCCCAGGGGATGCCCAGGCAAGGCCTTCAGGGTGCTAGAGGCCACCCTGGGCCCCTTTCCCTCGCTGGGGGACCTGCGGAGGTCAGCACGGGCCAGGCGGCCAACACCTCCCCAGGTTCCCCACAGGAGGCGCTGGGGTGGGAGGTCAGGAGAGGAAGACACCAACAGGAATGACCGAGCGTCGCCTGGCAGTCCCTTGGCATTCTTGCCATGTTTCCCTCGCCGGCGTGGGTGTGGTGGTGACAGCGGGGTTCTCCATCACGCCCAGCTGCAGCGTGGTGGCAGTCCCTGCATGGGCGCTCTGCACGCAGGGCACCACACGACCGCTAGCTCTGTATCTGCCCAGTTCCCCTCTCTCCAGGGTCCTGCCCTAGCAGAGCCCCCCGCCCATGACAGAGCTCCCTGGGGACACGGCTGTGCCAGCTGCTCACTGTCACAGGCGCCAGTGTCCTGTAGTGAGCACTGTGGACATGAAGTCCTCTCCATGGTCGAGCCCTCCCCGAGGCTCGTTGTGACAAGCAGGCCCCTCAGGCTGTGCGCCCACCTTCCAGTGCTTCCCTCAGCTAAGGTCCTCCTGTTGCTGAGACAGCTGTCCACCCGGGAGGGTTCTGGGAAGGAGCCTGCTTTCCCGCTTTGTAGAGCTGGGCGAAAAATGCCAACTCGGAGCCGGCGCTGTAGCATAGTGGGTAAGGCTCCGCCTGGGACTGCGGCATCCCATGGGTGGGGGTTTGAGTCCCGGCTCTCCACTTCTGATCAGCTCTTGGATAAGGACCTGGGAAAGCAGCGGAGGATAGTCCAAGTCTTTGGGCCCCGCACCCACATGGGAGACCTGGATGGCGTTCCAGGCTCCCGGCTTTGGCTTGGCCCAGTCCCAGCCATTGCGGCCACCTAGAAAGGGAATCAGCGGATGGAAGATCTCTGTCTCTCTCTCTTTCTGTGACTCTGACTTTCAGAATAAATGAATCAATCTTTCAAAAATGCTAGCTGGCAGCTCGGTGGTGTTGAGGAGGCGCAGGTTTCCTGTGTTTATGAGGAAGTGCCTGTGATTTGTGGCAGCTGGAGGGGAGGGGAGGGGAGGGGGTCCTCGGCTAGCCAAGCCCCCTCCTTGGGGTGAGGGACTGGGACTCGGGGAGGGGGGAGCCCAGCAGGGCCTGTGGGGTCTGGCCAGGCATGCAGGGGGTCCAGCGCAGCCCTCCCAGGCCACAGCAGACAGAGGAACAAGCAGTCCCCACTGGGCGCCCACCCTTCCAGCTGTGCGAGGCCGTGAGGCCGGAGGGGAAGCCGGGCCCAACTTCAGTTATTTATTGCTCTGGCTGCAGGCTCCGTGTCTGCGCTTCCTGAAATGACCCGCGGTTCCGCAGAGGAGGAAACGGCTGCGGGGCTGCTCGGGTGCAGTGAGGGCAGCCTGGGCCTGACCCTAGCCCCTCAGAGCCAGGCTCTGCCACAGCCAGGGCCAGTGCGGGGGCTGTGCCTGGGGCCCCTGGTGGTGGCAGCGAGGGGCTTTGGTCTGGCTTGGGCTGTGCAGGGCTGAGAAAGTGCACCCCTGCCTGGCCGGAGCTGGAGCCGGAGCCCCACCAGGGCTGCCGTGTGGACGCTTCCCAGGCCTGTGTGTGCTGCCAGCAGCCCAGAGCGTCAAGAAAACACAAAGGCCCCGGCAAGAATCCATTTCTGGCTGCACTGGCGACGCTGTGTCTCCTGGTTATTCTTAGAGATGTCGGATTCCTTCCATCTGCCAAGCCCCACCCCCCAGCCTCCTGCAGAAGGCAGACCCAGGCCTTGCCCACCACCTGCGGGGGGCCCACAGGTCACAGGGGCGGGGAGAAGCTGCAGTGCCCCCGACCCCATTCATTCGTTCACTGGCTAGTTGAGTCACTCATGGTAACCAACCCACAGGGGCCCATGGCACAGCAGGGGACGGGCCCTCAGTTCAGGCCGGGGTCACGTGCTGCGCAGTCAGGGTTACCAAGCACCTGGCCAAACAGGTGCCATTCTGCCTCCATACCCCAGCAGTCCACAGGCCAGGAAGTGACAGCACCACCACGAGGATGAAGCTGCTCAGCGGGTGGGCCAGCCTCCGTCACAGTGTGCACACGGCAGGGTCCCCTCACAGACACGGGAGCGTGGACCGGCCTCCGTCACAGTGTGCACACGGCAGGGTCCCCTCACAGACACGGGAGCGTGGACCGGCCTCCGTCACAGTGTGCACACGGCAGGGTCCCCTCACAGACACGGGAGCGTGGACCGGCCTCCGTCACAGTGTGCACACGGCAGGGTCCCCTCACAGACACGGGAGCGTGGACCGGCCTCCGTCACAGTGTGCACACGGCAGGGTCCCCTCACAGACACGGGAGCGTGGACCGGCCTCCGTCACAGTGTGCACACGGCAGGGTCCCTGTAGGAGCCGTTGTTCCATTAGGGTGGGTGCAGGAATCAGGAGGTACAACCCAGCGCTGTGCATCTCAGGACGGGAGCGTCCAGTTTGAGCCCCGGGCCTGGCTGGTACAGTGCATGGGGGAGGCTGAGGACCTGTGTCAGGTGGCCCTCACTGTGGGTGCTGGAGCTGGTCAGTGGCCTAGGGCTCTCTGCTTTTGGGAGGCCTCTGATTCCTTATCCCACCTCCCTTACCCCAGCCCTGGAAACAACAACCGAAACCTAGGGCTCTAGAGGGAGTGTGGCCGGGTGCGGGGCTGCAATGCGGCTTCCAATGGTGCCCGTGCCCCAAACCCTGCAGGTTGCAGTAGGGCCAGACTCAGGCCAGCCCTTCTGCGGGCCGTGCCTCCTAGTCCCACAACGAGGCCGAATGCTCCCTGCTCGAGTCCTTGTCAAAACCAGAAGCCAAAGCCCACTAAGTCTGCATGAGACAGGCTCCCAGCGCGGCCAGGGCCCCCGCAGGACGCACTCAGGCGCCTCGAAGAGTCCTGAGCTGCAGTGCACGGCCCAGCCGCTGGGTCCTGTTCAGGCCTTGATAGACACGGGCTGG
Source organism: Sylvilagus floridanus (assembly GCA_949820135.1). NCBI lineage: Eukaryota > Metazoa > Chordata > Mammalia > Lagomorpha > Leporidae > Sylvilagus > Sylvilagus floridanus. The sequence goes on along the minus strand of OX463230.1, from coordinate 133,376,245 downwards.
GTGGTGCCTTCAGCCCAAGCTCCCTCCACGTTCAAGCACGACTCGGTTCACACTCCGGGCTCTCAGGAAAGCACACTGCCTCCCACTGTCCTCTCTGCCCTGGCACAGGGGACTGCGACGGTGGTGGCCAATGAGAAAGCTGCCCTCGGCTGGGGAGGGAGCGAGCCTCGTTTCTGTCTGCAGCCGTATCCAGGGCCGCCCACACCGCACCCGCCAGATCACAAACACGTGGCTGAGTTTGTGAAATCCTGGGCGCCGCCAGCTCCCTCGAGCCTGAAATGCGGGATCTGCTGCCCGAGCCCACAAGGCTCACTCACGGCCGCTCCCTTTGCCTCTCCCAGGGTGACCAGGGAGCCCGGCAGGAGGACTCCCACCCCCTGTTCTGGCTCAGCACCCCCTCCCCTGTGACTCACAGAGTTCATGGCCCCTGGGATGCTTCTGGTGCACGCTCGTGTTCCTGGCCCGGTAACGCTGGTGTGGATGTAACAGGTGGGTGGCCGGCCAGGTCAGCAAGGCTGTGCGGCTTGGATTCCGTGAGCTGCAGGGAGCATAGGGCCTGAGAGCAGAACGCCTGTGGCAGGAAGACGTGGCACACACATCCCCGTGCTGTGGAGAGGCTACACTGTTGGAGGCTGCAAGACTCATCCTGACAGACCCCCAGGGAGTAACACAGGTCTCCCAGGACAGCGCCGGCTCAGAGAGGTGTGGGGGAGCAGGTGGTAGCGGGGCCCTGGGTGCCCTCTCCCGACGCCGGGACTCACCCCCTCGGGACGGTCGGGAGGGCATTGTGAGCACGTCGGATGGAGGCGGGCGGGATGTGCCTGGCCTCCCCGCAGGCCTCAGAACCCCAGCAGGTCGACGGCAGCACCTGAGCTCTGTGTGGCAGATGCAGCCGCCCATGTGTGTTGTTGGCTTCAAACAGAAAGTTCAAGAATTCGTTATTCTCTGTGCAGCATGAAATAAGGAGTCATGCAACAAAGAGACCCTTGTGAAGGCGACCGTGGAGCGGCAGCCCCAGGCTCCTGGTGCCTGGGTTCGCTGAGCGGAAATCTCCCACCAAGATCCCATTGTGCAGGAGTCATCTTTTTGGGTTACCAAGAGCCATTGATTCGGCCCCGGGACACAGATCAGATGGCAGCTGACAATACTCTGCGTTGTGCAGCGGGCTTTGCACAGCACTTGGTGACACGTACAACGACCTCGTCACAGAGAGCGACCCTATCATCTGTTGAGAATAACACCCCCATGGTGGGGCAAGGACAGAAGCCCACGCATGTCCCTGTGAGCAGAGTGCCCAGTGCTCTGTGGACAGAGCTCGTCCAGTGCAGAGGGTGTGACGGCTGCGGGTGAGCAACGCTCCCTGTGTGTGCAGTGGCCGGGACAGACCCTGTAGATCTTGGATAGAACTCGGAGGCCTTGTGGCCCCTCTTCAGTGCCCACGGTACCCGCTGCTCAGTCCCTGTGGCTCCTCCATTAGCGAGCTGAGGCGTCGAGGGCGCTGTTTCTGTCTCGGTCTGCAGAGGCAGCAGGGCGTGGAATGTGAGAAACTCCCTGTCTCCATGTGGGGTGGCAGAGCAGCCTAGACTGGCACAGCTCATGGGCAGGGGCGCCAGGAGCAGTCCCCATCCAGCCCAGTCACCCCCCACCACACCCACTCCACCCTCACCCCCACTCAGGCTGCAGAAAACCACTGTTCCCACAAAGTCACCGCCCAGAGCCGACACCGCAGTGACCTCCAGCATAGGACAAAACCATTATCACACAAGCACCATGGCTGACACTCCCACTCCCATCATGCACCTGACACCGTGGCACTTCCAAGACTTCCAAAAAATTCAAGGCAATACGGGGTACACTGGCCCTGCCCCCAAACACCTCCTGTGAATATTCAACCAAACCAGCCCCAGACGCCACCCCTGTGCCCCAGATCTCACGGTGGACGACCTTGTACCTGGCTGGGCGTGCCTGCACCCTCCCAGCTAAGGGGAACTCCTGCAGCTCATCCTCGATGCTCTCATGTCAGAGACAAGACAGCCAGGGGCCCCACCTGGGCAGGGCAGTGTGGACCTGCGTGTTACGTCCTCACCCCTGCACCTCAGAAGGCCACCAGACCTGCAAGCCGGGTCCTGGCGAAGCCACACTGAGACACGGTGCCATGTGCGGCGGGAGGCCGAGGTCAAAGCTGTCCAGTCTAGCCCCCAAGCCACTCAGGCTCTGCCGGCCCTGGTCAGGCAGGTGGGAGCACCATTTTCCCGTGCACTGAGGGACTGACCATGTTCACAGGGATGTGGGGGCGGGGCTGTGCGTGAAGGAGGCCGAGTTCTCCCTGAACCTGGGCATGTCGCTGTCACCTTCCTGCCTTACTGGGAGGCTGCACGGGTCTGCCAAGTTAGCCTGTCATGTGTTCCTACTCTGTGAGCCTAAACTTTTATTTTATTAAGATTTATTTTATTGATTTGAAAGGCAGAGTTACAGAGAGAGAGAAGGAGAGAAAGAGAGATCTTCCACCCGCAGGTTCATGCCCCAGATGGCTGGACCAGGATCCAGGAGCCTCTTCCAGGTCTCCCATGTGGGTGCAGGGGTGGCCAAGCACTTGGGCCAATCTCCGATGCCCTCCCAGGCCACAGCAGGGAGCTGGATCAGAAGTGGAGCATCTGGGACTCAAACTGGTTCCCATATGGGGTGCCAGCATTGCATATGGTGGCTTAACCTGTTATGCCACAGCACTGGCCCCTTAATTTTTTAGTTAAGATTTTTTTATTTGAAGTGCAGAGCTGGTTCACACCTGTGCCCACAACAGCCAGGCTGGGCCAGGCCAAAGCCAGGAGCCTGGAACCCCCTCCCAGTCTTGCACAGGGCCACCTGTGAGTGGCCGCCTAACCAGCTGCTCAGCGCTCGTCCCTTAGGTGAGCTTTGAGCGACGCCATGGCCTCTGGGGCCAGCCTGCATGTGCAGTGATGCTCCTATGGGAGACCCCCTACCCCAGTCAGCCCCATCTGGAGGCTCCGTCCTCCTGCCTGAGCCAGAGCGCCACAAGCCCTCCTCCCGGGGGGCGTGGGTGGCCCCTTGTCTGCCATCTCCCTGACCATGCAGCCCTGTCCCTTGGCTCCTGGGTGCCTTCTCCATGGACATCCCACCCCCACTCCACGGAAAAGCCCAGGGCCCCGCGCACCTTCAGGCTGCATCTCCTGTGCTCCTGAGATCTGATGCAGGCACTGGCATCCTGGGCTGGGAGGGGCCCTGGGAGAGAGGGGCCCCTGCTGCCCCGGGACTGGCATTTGGGGTGCAAGTTGGAGCTCCCTCGGCTCCCCTTGGCTGTCAGCTTGTCCCCAGGATGGCCCTCTCTAGACCAGGCCTCCATCCTGGGGGCCCAGATCCTGGCTCACTCGGCACTCCCTGCTGGGGCTGGCACTTGGCAGGTGCACTGCACCCCTGGGGCTCCCAGGTCCCTGACCACAGCCCTGAACCCCATGCAGTGTTCCTGGCCTCGGGGCTCACAGAGTCTTGCACTTCCCATGTGTGTGGCAGTGGAGACACCGTGCTCGGCAAGCAGGCCGGGGAGCATCTGAGTTGTTCTGTTTCTAATGGGAACATCGAGCTGCTCTGGTCTCAGTAAGACATTTGTCACAGCAGCTGCAGCCTGAGCTCACGTGGGCACCTTTCCTCTGCCAGCTGCCTGGCCCCTGGACCTGGTTTCTGTTGATGCCGCATCCCTCGCCCTCACCTGGGCCCAGGGAAGTATCCCGAGCAGCCCCACCAAAGTTCACGTCCAGCAGCCCAAGCGTCAGGGCCACCCGGTTGGTCACAGTCATCCTTGCTGCATCCCCGAGACCTTAAATCCCCAGAGCTGAGGCGGCAGTGAGCCCCCCCTCCCTGTGACCCCAGCCCCGGCGGCTCCCCTGACCCTGATCCCACAGCTGTGGGGCGCAGACTCCGCCCCTGCTCCTGAGTGTCTGGGTCAGGCCTGGCAGGTGCCGTGTGTGGGGAGGGCCACCTGGCCGGGCCCTGGTGTGGTGCAGAAGCCACGGGAAGCAGCCTCTCTTGGGTGCCTGTGAGGACACAAATCCCACCCCGAGACCCCACAACCTCACCCTGCCAAGAACCCTCCTCCTGACACTGCTCTGGGAGGTGAGCATTTCAACTCACCTCTTTGGGGGACATTCAGTCCACAGCCCCTGTCCTGGCACCAGCCCTGACCACGGGAATCTCCCCGGGGTGAGCAGCACCTGGTCAGTGCCAGCCCCCGCCTCCAGCAGCAGAAGACAGAGAGGTCTGCAGTGGGAGGTGTGGCTCAGGCCCGAGGAGACGGCGTCCAAGGCCCCTCTCTTCCCAGTTCTCCCACACCTGGCCCTGGCGGGAGACTCCGGCCAGGAAGAGGAGCAGAGCCAGACTGGGGCTGGCAACCGTGCCTGGAACACAAGTGCTGTTTCCAGGGGGAGGCCCATGCTTTCCACAGAGCCGTTTCTCTGTGGGTGCTGGTGCAGTGTCCCCTACATCACAGGTGCAAGGGGCCCCTTGGCCCAGGGATGCACACACACACACACACACACACACAGTCTCCCGCTCAATGGTTCACTCCCCAAATGCACACAATTGCTGGGGCTTGGCCACACCAAAGCCAGGAGCCAGGAGCTCGGTCGGGCTCCCATGCGTGCCAGGGACCCAGGTAGTACAGGAGCAACACTGTTGCCTCCCAGAGCGCACATGGCAGGAAGCTGGAGTCAGGCAGAGCTCAAACCCAGGTCCTGCCACGTGACGTGCGCATCCCGGGCATCCTGGCTGCTGGGCCCGAGGCGGCCCCGGGACTCAGGTTTGGAACCGGGACTGCCCCTGGAAAGCGGGACAAAGTGCTTGTTCCTGTGCAAGGCCTGTTGCTTCCCACAGAAGGACTTGCATTCGCCATAACCCACGGCAATAAATTCACTCAAGGATGCAACATTGATCTAACATTTGAAAAACAATTGAGGTAGCTCACATATGAATGCATGCGAAAAGAAAAACAATATAGTCATCTCAATATCAGACACATGTGAATAAAAGCCACAGTGAGGGGCCTGTGCTGTGGTGTAGCAGGTAAAGCTGCTGCCTGCAGTGCCGCCATCCCATATGGGCACAAGTTTGAGTCCCGGCTGCTCCACTTCCAATCCAGCTCTCTGCTATGGCCAGGGAAAGCAGTAGAAGATGGCCCAAGTCCTTAGATCCCTGCACCTGTGTGGGAGACCTGGAAAAAGCTCCTTGCTCCTGGCTTCGGATCAGCGCAGCTCCAGCCATTGTGGCCATCTGGGGAGTGAACCAGTGGATGGAAGACCTCGCTCTCTCTGCCTCTGCCTTTCAAACAAACCAACCAAACAACCCCAGTGAGGCATCATCTCCCGCAGAATGGCTCTTAGGCAAAAGTCAGAATAACCACACTGGTGAGGCTGTGGATAAATGGGAGCCCTAATAGTACAAGCATGTGGAAAACAGTATGGAGGCTCCTCAAAATCTAAAAGCGGATCTACCGTATGACCCAGCCATCTCGCGCCCAGGAATGTACCCAGCAGAAGCGAAGGCAGGACAGGGGAGTTACCTGCGCTCCCATGTTCACAGCGGCCCAACTCACGGGAGCTGGGGTACAGACTCAGCACAGGTGCCCATGAGCTGACAACTGGGTAAAAATGTCACGTATGTACACGACGGACTAGACTCAGACATTAAGAACTGAAATCCTGACAGTTGCCACGGAATGGATGGAACTGGAGATCACTGTGCCAAGTGAAATAAGCCAGACTCAGAAAGACGAATTCCACACGTCCCACAGCTAACGCTCCCGCCAGTGAAACCCTGGATCGCTTCCACACAGGACCAGGGGTGGGACGTGGACTGGACTGCGCCCTGCCCAGTCGGCGCAGCAGTGAGGCGAGCTGAGGGAGGCGGTGAGCGTGGCCGCAGCTGCAGGCACCACGCCCTGGGAAGTCTGCCGACCACCAGGAGGGTGTCGGGGCTGAAGACTGCACCAAGCAAAGGTGTGTGATGCAAGATAACAGAGACCAAATGCTCAAGCACTCAGCGCTGAAAGCAATCACATACAGGAGGAGGAAAAACCGGGAAACGTTGAGGAGCACATCCGGCCACACCCGGCAGGCCCGCCCGTGGCCCCCGCAGGCCCTGCTGGGAGAAGCTGGAACTCTGCTGGACCGGACAGGGCTGCGGCGGGCACAGAGGGAAGATCGACGCTGTCGAACGTCCCCCCCTGCCGAGTGCCGCAGGAGCTCCCATGGAGAATTCTGAGGTTCCTGTGGAAAGGCAGAGGGGGAGGGGCAGCCGCACGCTTGGGAGAACGCAGCACAGCAGGTGGTGTGTGCACTGACAGAGCTTACACTTCCGGCTTCAGTTCTCGTCAGGGAAGTCCTGAGGTTGGGGCCGCGTGGAATCAGTTTCCAAGAGCCAGAGAAGTCCAAGAACCAGAAAAGAGGGCAGCAGGTGTGCAGAGCAGAGCCCGGAGAGCAGCGGCTTCAGTGCGGCATGCCGGGGCAGCTGCATGGCCCTGAGCTCACACTCACACGCACACACACACAGCATGCTCACATACATGCACACACATTCACATGCACACAGCACGCTCACATACACACGGCACATACACGCACACACAGCATGCTCACATACATGCTCACATAGCACGTTCACATACATGCACACACATACACATGCACACAACATACTCACATGCACACAGGTACACAACAGCACACTCACATGCATACACACAGCACATATGCTCAGACACAGCACATTCAGACTCATGTACACATGCACACACAGCACACTCCATACATGCACACACCACACACATGTACACACACAGCATGCTCACATGCATGCACACACATGTACACATAGCATGCTCACATACATGCACACACATACACATGTACACAGCAGCCCACATACACACGTACATATGCACACACAGCACTCACATGCACACAGCACACATGCTCAGACACACATGCACACAGACTCACGTACACATTCATACACAGCACACTCACATACATGCACACACCACACATGCTCACACACATACATGTGCACGCCACACACACGTGCACATATAGTATGGTCACATGCACAGAGCACACATGTCAGATGCACACACCACACATGCACACTCATGTACACACATGCACACACAGCATTCTCACATACATGCAGACAGCACACATGCTCAGGTGCTCACACACATGCCAGCACACACCCCACATACACACACACCACATCCTATTCACACACCACACACATGCTCATATACACTCACACACTCATGCACTCACATACCACACACTCAGACCTTACATACACACATGCACACACACATCATGCTCACTCACATACCACATATACACTCATGCAATCACACACACAACACGCATACCATATACACTCATACATGCACACACAGCACACTCACATACATACATGCACACAGACAGCACAGGCACTCACATACACTCATACACATGCACACATACACTCACATTCATACATGGACACCCCACATACACATATTCACACACATGCATACACACCACACTCACACATACCACATATACACTCATACATGCACACATACCACATACATATCACATTCACACACCATGCACACACATACACTCACACACTCATATATGAACATACCAGTTATACACCACATGTACACATCCCACACATTCACCACATACACACTCACACATGCACACACATGCTCACATACATTCACACTCATACACGGACACACCACATGTACACATACCATACACTCACCACATATACACATTCACCCTCAATGCAAACACACAGTACACTCACTACGCTCATACCACATACACTCATACATGCACACACTACATTCATGTATGAACACATCACAGAGCTCATACACACATGCACACTTATACCACACTCACACTCACATAATGCATACACATACACAAATACCACACATTCTTACACTCATACATGCACACTATGCTCACTACACACACATTTATACATGCACACACACATGCTCCTTTACCATATACAATCACACACCACATACACACTCACATTCACATACACCATATAGACACACACATTCACACACACACTGTACTCACACACATTGATAAACCACATACATACATACATACATATTCATACATGCACACACATTCACACATCCACACATACACTCAAGTTCACCCACACATGCACACTGCACGCACACAGGCACACACATTTTGACTGACACTTCAACACCATTTATCCAAAACAGTGAATAACAGATCAGCATTAGAGGTCTCTGAATGGTGAACACTGGATCATGAATTTAACATTGGATTATGTTTCTCATGTTAAAATTAAATCTACAGAACTGATGGAAGAAAACGAGTGTGACTTTGGGTTAGGCAAATGTGACACCAAAAGCAGAAGCTACTAAAGGAAAAGTAGGTTGCACCTCAAAATTAAGAATTACGCTCAGGACCGGAGCTGTGGCATAGAAGGTTAAGCATCAGCCTGCTAGTTCGAGTCCCGGCTGCTCCACTTCTGATCCAGCTCCCTGCTGATGCCCTGGGAAAGCAGCACAAGATGTCTCAAGTGTTTGGGCCCCTGCACCCATGTGGGAGACCTAGAAGAAGCTCCTGGCTTTTGGCTTTGGATCAGCACAGCTCCAGTCTCTGGCCATTGCAGACATTTGGGGAGTGAACCAGCGATGGAAGACCTTTCTCTCTGTCTCTCCCTCTTACTATCTGTAACTGCCTCTCAAGTAAATAAGTAAATCTTAAAAAAAGAATTAAGCTTTTTGAAATACACATTTGCTTTTTAAAGATTTGTCTATTTGAAAGGCAGAGGGAGACAGAGGTTCACGCCTCCACATGCATCTTCCATTCCGGTTTTTCTCCAAATGCCAGGTCTCCCTCGTGGGTGCAGGGGCCCAGGTCCTCGGGTGCAGCAGCAGGGAGACAGATCAGAAATGGAGCTGCCAGGACTCCAAATGGGAGGTGGGCGTCCCAAGCAGCAGGTTCACCTGCTGTGCCCCAGTGCCTGCCTCTGCCACTCACAAGAATAAAAAAAAAAAAAAAACCAGACAGAATGAATATTTGTAAACCTGTGTCCAGCATATTTAAAAAATTTTTAAAACTCAACAAATAACTCAACTGGATAAGCAAACATCCCAAGTAAAATAAAAATAAAATATAGACGCCTCACCAAGCAGATATGGGGGTGGTAATAAGCATATGACCAATGGCTCAGCATCATTAATCTTAGGAAATAAAAGTTTAAGCTGCAGAGAGATGCCACCAGGAACTCGCAGAAGGGTGTAGCTTGTTTGGGAAGACAGACTGTAGTCTTACAGGACTTCAGAGTTGGTTCTTGGGCTCACGAGGATGAATTACAACACAGATGACAAGGAGGGTGAACAAAGCAAGTGAAAGTAGATTTTATTGAGACGCTGAGACTCCTGCTTGCCAGGAGGGGTCCCCAAGGAAGGGGTCCGACCATGTCTGGGTGTTGGGAGCTGATACAGGAATGCAGATCAGGTGATCAATTCCTCTGCATGGCTGCAGGAGTCTACTTCTGTCTTGTGTAGCGGCCATGGTTCTGACCAGTTAACACACGCTAGTGTGTCAGCCATGTGGGAGAAGTGTTGATAAGTTGCTAAGCCCTGGAGACATGTGCTTTGTGGTGTGTTCCGGTCTGAAGCCAGAGCCTGGAGTTCCATAGGGTGGTCTTGTGTGGGGGGGACCCACTGTGTGTACTGTCAGTGTCTTCTTTTTGTGGGGCAATGTCTCTTGTCTGATCAGCCTCTGGCAGGTTTTATGGCAACACCTGGCTCCTCATTTCCACAGCTGCCTGCTAGCCCTCCTAGCTCCTTGCAAAGCAAGTCTCGGTGGGGAGGTGAGCGACTGACGCTCTCATACTTGGTGTGGCTTGGAAAACCGTTTGGCAGGTTTGTTAGCATTACAGAAATACCTACTACGTGGCCCAGTCCTGCTTCTTGGCATTTCCCCGAGAGGACTGAAAGCGTTTGTGCAGCAGTGGCTTGTGCCACTCTTTGTGGGGAACACAGGAAAACTGGAAGCAGGCCAAAGTGCCTGTCGGCAGCTGCATGGGCACACAGGCAGCACTGGGCAGGCCTGCCGACACACGCATCAAGGAGAGGCTGCCAGTGAGTATGCTGAGCGGCAGAGGCCGGAACAGCAGTCTAGCACTGTTACATGAAATTCGGGAACATGCAAACCTGTGGTGACAAAACGATCGGTGGTTTTGTCTGGGATGGGATGTGGGACACGACAGGGACTCAAGAGGGACGAAACTTCTCTGGGTGCCGGGCATGTTCCTCACATGGTGGTGTTGATGGTTTCACAGGTGTACACATGTCACATGTGTCAGATCTACCTTGTGTGCAGTGATGGCTTCACAGGAGCACACATGTGACATCTGCCAGATCCGCCCTGTGTGCAGTGTGGATGGCTTCATGGTATACACACGTCACATGTGACAGATCTGCCCCGTGTGTGCAAGTATTGAGGTGCAGTGGGTTAAGCTGCCACCGTCAATGCTGGCATCCTATATCAGAGTGTCGGGTCAAGTTCTGGCTGCTCCACTTCCCATGCGGCTCCCACCTAATGCACTGGGGAAAGCAGTGGAAGATGGCCCCACCACTTGTGTCCCTGATACCCACAGGAGAGACCCGGATGAAGTTCCAAGCTCCTGGCTCTGGCCTGGCCCAGCCCACACCGTTGCAGCCATTTGGGAAGTGGACCAGTGGATGGAAGCTCTATTTCTCTCTCCCTCTTTCTGCCTTTCAGATAAATTCTTACAAATGTCTGTCCTGTGTGAGCAGCTTCCTGTGTCCCCACTACACCTCAGTAAAACTGTCTAAACCACAAAGGCGCAGCCCCACGTGTGACCCTCTGCTTGCTTTGGTCGACAGCCAGCGCTGGTCACTCAGGCTGTGCTGACAGAACAATGCAGTGTGGACCTCCCACTTCCTGCACCCGCGCTGCTACCCATTTCCTCGCTCCTCTTGCAAAGGGGGCCACCAGCTTTCCACACCATGACTACAGACCGGCGTGAGTGTCCTGGGTCCGACCTCTGTCCTGGTGGGGCTGCACCCGACACCTGTGCCAGCTTGGGACGCAGCCTCTGTTTCTAAGCCACTTTCTACTTTTGCTGCAGGGCAAATGGCACTGGAAATGAGGTTGAAAAAGTCGAAGTTGTGTGAGGTCAGAGAACCGTCATTGCTTCCCACATCTGCTCTATGCACGGCTCAGCTCTGTCGATCAGAATGCGCAAGCAGATGTGAATGGGTTTTGTGAAACCAAGGCACTTCAGGAAGGGGGCATTGGGACCCACTGGGACTCGGATCCCAGCTAAGGGGAGGCCGGGGGGCCTGGAAGGCTCTGTTGGGGTGGGACCATGCTGGTCCTGGACCCCCTAAGGCAGACGTCCCACGGAAGCGGAGGGCAGAGACACCCAGCCCATGTGGACTGGATAATCTGGGGGTTACACAGCACTGTAAACTCTTCTACAAAGCCACACAAACGTGACGAAACAGCCGCAAACGATCCCAGGGTTGTGTCCCCTCCTCGACCCCAGCCTCTGGGCTGCCGGCTTTGGGAGCCTAGAAAAGAAGGGACACAAGGGCCGGCATGCTGCGTGGCACACGGCGGCGCGCCGGGAGGGGCTGCCGCACACCCAGGTCTCTCCTAGCAGGCAGGAAGGCTCCTAAAGTCCTTGGGGGCACTTCATGCCTGCCCGCTTGGCAATGGGCAACTGCCCAGCAGTGACCTGGGACGCCAGGTCAGGCACAGGGGCTCCGTTTTCAGTTCTCTCCGAAGCTCAGTCCCCTGGGCAGATTCACGCTTGCGCACTGCACCCGCAAACCACCAGGTTCGAAGGCTGCCAGGACTGCTTTCCCATTCTCCCGACTGCAGAAGGTCGGAGGAGTGCAGCCATGTCACTGCCATCTCCTTGTCACCGTCACCATCACCCCCTTGGGCTGTGCAGGTCCCGGGGACAGGACTCTTTGGAGCGGCGTCCAGGGTCCCCAGGCTCACTGCCTGCTGGCCTGGCTATGGTTCTGTTCGCCGGTGACTGTAGAATATTCTGACGGCACGCCGAGTGCTGCTTCCCCCTGGATCCCCGGCAGGAGACCGGGTTCTGAGAACACAGGTCACGAAAGGAAATCGCGCAGTCTCACTCCTCCGACCCTTGCGGAGCTCGAACTCGGTTTCTCTTTTTCTCCAGTGAGTTTCGCGTCCTGAGAAAATGCGCCCACGAAGGGAGGCTCCGGAGGATGCCGGCGACGTGCCGGACGCGGAGCACGCAGCCGCGTTCGCGCCCCGGGAGGTCACTGCGTCCCGGACACGCGGCCACTGCAAGCGCGCGGGCCCAGCCGGCCTGCGTGGAGATCGCCACGTCCTGGGTGACCTGCTTTCGCCTTGAGTCTCGGCGCTTCCCGGCGAAAACCGGCTGGAGCGCTCCGCCCGCGCCTCCCAGCCCGAGCCCTGCAGTCGCACGGCCGCCGGCCCCGCCCCCGGCCGCGCCGCCCCCGCCCAGAGCAGCCGGCGCGCCCGGGCCGCCGCCGCGGTCGGGATGTGACCTTCAGGGCCGCTGGACAGGATGACGGGAGCCGCTGCCCCGCGGCGCCCTCGGACCCCTGCGACCTCCCGGGAGCTCTGACCGCGCGCGCTCACGGCCGCCCGCCCGGCCCCCGCCATGCAGCCCGCGCCCGGGCCGGCCGCCGCCCTGGGCACGGCGCTGCTGCTGCTGTTGCTGGCCTCGGAGTCGGCGCCCAGTGAGTGCCGCGCGCGCCCCGCGACCCCGCGCGCTCCGGGCCGGGCGCGGCCTGACCGCGCGCCCCTCTCTCCCGCAGCCGTGCTGCTGCGGGCGCGCGAGGCCGCGCAGTTCCTGCGGCCCAGGCAGCGCCGTGCCTACCAGGTCTTCGAGGAGGCCAAGCAGGGCCACCTGGAGAGGGAGTGCGTGGAGGAGCTGTGCAGCAAGGAGGAGGCCCGCGAGGTGTTCGAGAACGACCCGGAGACGGTGAGTGCCGGCGCGCGGGAGTCCCAGGGCGGGCGCGCGGCCCCGAGGGCGCCCGGAGCTGTGGGGCGCCGCCCCGCAGCTCTGTGGGCCGCTCCCCGGGACCCACGTCCTCCTCTGGCCGGGCGGGTCGGGGGTCCGCACCCTGCTGCGCCTCCCCAGCAAAGAACCAGGTGTCCGTTTGCAAACTGTGAGGCGAGGATTCTACCCCAGGCGCTTCCTGGCTCCCTGTCTCCTCTGCGGGTTGGGAGGTGAGGGGCACAGGCGCCGATGCGGGGCGTCCCCAAAGAAAGAGGAATCCAAAGATCCCGCAGAAATTGTCTGCAGCTGCAGCTCAGAAAACGCAACTGCGGAATCCTGCGAGGGACAACAGACGGGGAGGGGCCTGTGTGTGTGTGTGTGTGTGTGTGACAGTCACAGCCCCGTGTGCATGAAGGGGATGGTGTGTGTGTGTGTGTGTGTGTGTGTGTGTAACAGTCACAGCCCTGTGTGCATGAAGGGGATGGTGTGTGTGTGTGTGACAGTCACAGCCCCATGTGCATGAAGGGGATGGTGTGTGTGTGTGTGTGTGACAGTCACAGCCCCGTGTGCATGAAGGGGATGGTGTGTGTGTGTGTGTGTGACAGTCACAGCCCCGTGTGCATGAAGGGGATGGTGTGTGTGTGTGTGTGTGTGTGTGTGTGTGTAACAGTCACAGCCCTGTGTGCATGAAGGGGATGGTGTGTGTGTGTGTAACAGTCACAGCCCTGTGTGCATGAAGGGGATGGTGTGTGTGTGTGTGACAGTCACAGCCCCATGTGCATGAAGGGGATGGTGTGTGTGTGTGTGTGTGTGTGACAGTCACAGCCCTGTGTGCATGAAGGGGATGGTGTATGTGTGTGTGTGACAGTCACAGCCCTGTGTGCATGAAGGGGATGGTGTGTGTGTGTGTGTGTGTGTGTGTAACAGTCACAGCCCTGTGTGCATGAAGGGGATGGTGTGTGTGTGTGTGACAGTCACAGCCCCATGTGCATGAAGGGGATGGTGTGTGTGTGTGTGTGTGTGTGTGTAACAGTCACAGCCCTGTGTGCATGAAGGGGATGGTGTGTGTGTGTGTGACAGTCACAGCCCCATGTGCATGAAGGGGATGGTGTGTGTGTGTGTGTGTGTGTGTGTGTGACAGTCACAGCCCTGTGTGCATGAAGGGGATGGTGTATGTGTGTGTGTGACAGTCACAGCCCTGTGTGCATGAAGGGGATGGTGTGTGTGTGTGTGTGTGTGTGACAGTCACAGCCCCGTGTGCACAAAGGAGATGGTGTGTGTGTGTGTGAGAGAGAGAGAGAGACAGTCACAGCAGCGTCTGTGCAGGAGGGAAGGGGTGTGTGTGTGGCAGTCACAGTGGCTGCAAGGTGTTGTAACCTGATGCTCTCACAGCAAAGTCTGGGGCTCAGCTGGGCTTCTCTGTGGAGCTCCCCTGGGATGAGGCGGTGTCACGTGGGAGCAGGAGTGGCCATGTGGTGACTCACTGTGGTGCCTGGTCAGCTGGCCGGCCCCCCGGGTCCCCTTTCTGACACGCGTGCTCACCCCTGGCTGTGCCGAGGCCCCTGTGGCTGGAGGTTTTCCTGGATTTCCTGTCTGTTTCATGGTGATCGGCTGAGGCAGGAGGTTTCTGGAGGTCCTCACCGCATTGTCCTAGCTGTAGTGCCGGTCACTGGGGTCCCTCACCTGGGGGATTGCAATGCCTAGTGTGGGATGGGCTGTGGGGGCAGAGCTGAGGCCAGGCCACCCCAGCCACAGAGCCCTGCCTGCTGCAGTTCCGGACCCGAGTCTGGCTCCTGTGCCTGATTCCATGGCTTGTATGTCTTATTTGCAACTCTGTTTGCAAAGCTGTGCATGAAGACAGGAAGTGAGGGGCACTCCCAGCCCGGCCCCTGGCACTGGTGTCTGTGCCTGTCCTGGGAGCCCAGTGTGGCCCGATCAGAGCAGTCACTGTTTCCCAGCATTCAGTCCCCTCCCCAGCTCCCAGGACCCCCCCTCACCAGTGTGTGCCCCATGTGTGCCTGCCCTGAGCACCCTGCATCCCCGGGGGTCACCTTCCCTGCTCTTTTCCGGGGAGAGGCTGCTCCCGGAGTCCAGCTCTGGGCCTGCAGACTGGGTGTCCACCTGTCAGGGGTCCTTGGCTCCTCTGCATCCCTTGCCCTGTGAGAGGCAGCCGTCCAGACACCGCACGGAGGGACGGCCAGTGACTTCCATCTCCTTCACTTTCCCTGCCCTTGAACGTGGCTCCCATTACTGTAGTGCAACAGCCAAACACGTGGTCGGGCCTGGCTCTGCACCAACTTCCGGCCTGGGGCGGGGCTGAGTGAGCCCACCTGCAGGCGCGGCTGACCCACCCCTCAGCAGGTGGACGTTGGAGGCCCTGGCCACCTGGGGTTTAGGGCTCAGCCTCTCCCTGCATTCCTCAGGCTGCCCCTCCCTCTGGAGCTGCTGCGGCTCTCCCCGGCTCTCCCCGGCTCCCCGTGTCCCTGGCAGGCCCAGCTCCTCCTTATCTCCTGCCCAGGTCGCTACTTCTGCTTCCGGGCACCTCCCCGGGGGCTGCTGGTTCCCTGGGCCTCCGGGCAGAGCTGCCTGTTTACTAAATCCCTCCAGCGCGCCTGATAGGATCTGGCCAGTCACCTCTGCTTCCGGAAGGATCCGCAGAGACTTACTCAGCCTGGGCGGCGGGTGCCTGCCCACACACTTTGACCCCAGCCTGCTCCTTGCGCCAGAAAAAAGTCAGGGCCTCAGTTCTGGGGATCCCAGAGTTCTTTGTGCAGAACAGGGGTGGCGCGGCGGGCTGAGCCTGTGAGCCCGGGGCGGGGACGCTGCTCCCTACCTCTGCCTACTGCTGTTGTCTCTGCCTCCTCTCACCCACCTCTGTTTCCCCCACCCCCATTCCCTCCTGCCTCTGCCTCTGTTCCCCACCCCACCCCTCCCCCCTTGCCCCCTGCCTCAGTCTGCCTCCCCCTCCCCCAGCCTCCCCGCCTCTGCCTCTGCCTCAGCAACCCCACCCCATCCCTACCCCACCCCCTCCCCACCTCTGCCTCTGCCTGTCTCTGCTAGCGCCTGTGCCGCCCCCTTTGTTTGCTACCCCCTGCCTCCCCCCACCCCAAGCGTGCTGGGCCTGCTCCACTGCCAGGATGAGTTTTCTGGTGGGATTTTGGATACAGTCTGTTTTTTTTTTTTTTTAAGATTTATTTATTAATTTGAGTCAGAGTTACACAGAGAGGAGAGGCAGAGAGAGAGAGAGAGGTCTTCCATCCGATGATCCACTCCCCAGATGGCCGCAACAGCTGGAGCTGTACCAATCCTAAGCCAGGAGCCAGGAGCTTCTTCCCGGTCTCCCACGTGGGTGCAGGGGCCCAAGGACTTGGACCATCTTCTGCTATCCCAGGCCACAGCAGAGAACCAGATAGGAAGTGGAGCAGCTGGGACTCGAACCGGTGCCCATATGGGATGCCAGCACTTCAGGCCAGGGCATTAACCCACTGAGCCGCAGTGCAGGCCCCTCGGATACAGTCTTCAAGTCTGCGTCCAGCCAGCCTTATCTGGACCTGCGCTTCCCTCCAGGCCCTATTGCCTGCAATTGTGGACACTTCAGGGACAGCTTGGGGAGGGGCACCCCCTCAGGAGATGGCCACCCTCCCAGGCCCCCAATCATTGGAGAGACCCTCAGACCCTGGCCTCTGGCAAGCAGGGTGACATCCAGGTCTCCCTCACAGGTGCAGGGGCCCAAGGACTTGAGGCATCTTCCACTGCTTTCCCAGGCCATAGCAGAGAGCTGGATCAGGAGTGGAGCAGCTGGGACTCAAACCAGCGCCCATATGGGATGCCGGCACTGCAGGTGGAGACAGCCCACTGCACCACAGCACTGCCCCCACTGTGCAGCTCTGAGGAAGGAGTGGACAGTCTTGCTGGCTCTCGATCAGCAGGGCCAGTGACGGGTGTGTGGACAGGATTCTTTCAAGCTGGCTCTCGCCATGTTGGGAAGGGGCCAGCTCCCAGTGCAGATCCCAGGAAACTCCTGGAGCTGTGACTAAGGCATGGAGGAGGCCAGACAAGCCTGCAGGGGTCGGCCCATGTGGGATCCCTTGCTCTGCACACCAGCATGGGTGGATGACCTTCGTTGAGATCACGAGGCCGCTTCAGAACCTGCAGAACCCTGGTGCCTGTGCACATTCGCCCGGTGGCCAGGTGGCCGGGCCAGTCCTCCGGGGCTCTGAAGGAATGGAGACCCTGCTGGGTCCTGCAGGGGCAGGTGTTCTGGGCACGTGCAGGAAATCTCGGGCCTGCCGCACACCTGTTCCTGCCATGGCCACCGCAGGCACGGAGCAGACAGGGTGGGCAGGAGTGCTGGTCCCTGGGGCCGAGGACTCGGCTCATCGGGACACGTTCTGTGGTTCTGGACACAGCTGGGGCCTCAGGGCAGATCTCCACCCCCGAGCATGGCTCCTGGACGGTGCACTGGGCCGCAAGTGCAGAA
Organism: Sylvilagus floridanus; assembly: GCA_949820135.1. NCBI lineage: Eukaryota > Metazoa > Chordata > Mammalia > Lagomorpha > Leporidae > Sylvilagus > Sylvilagus floridanus. The sequence continues at coordinate 133,358,673 of OX463230.1, read as the reverse complement.
TGGAGGAGCCGATGCAGCCAGCAGGCTCGAAGAGGGCAGGGTCTGGGGTCCCAGCTCGCTTCTGGCATGAGGACACTGGACCTCAGGCGTGCTCCGTGCAGCCCCTGCCAGAATGGTCACTGGGCAGGTCCCCTGCAGACTTCAGTGTTGCGGCCTGTGCAGTGGACAACGCACACCAGGGCCACCTCGCCTTGCTGGGTGATTGTGGGGTGGCAGGAAGGGCCAATGTCTCCAGTCATCTTGTCAGCCTGTGAAACTGAGGGCCCAGGGGTAACGCCGTCTCCTGCAGTGCCGGCATCTCATATGAGCACTGGCTCGAGTCCCGGCTACTCCACTTCCAGCCCAGCTCTCTGCTATGGCCTGGGAAAGCAGTGGAGGATGGCCCAAGTCCTTGGGACCCTGCACCCATGTGGGAGACCTGCAAGAGTCTCCTGGCTCCTGGCTTCGGATGGGCCCAGCTGCAGCCATGTGCCATTTGTGGAGTGAGCCAGTGGATGGAAGATCAATCTCTCTCTGCCTCTGTAACTCTGCCTTTCAAATAAATAAATACATCTTTAAAAACAAGTCAAGAACCCAGTGCACTGTCTTGAAATTTGTGGGACTGATGTTTGCCCACCAATTTATGCATTCATTCAGTCACCCATTCATTCATTCACACGCCATCTACCCACTCATTCTTCCACCCATCGTCCGCCCTGTACGCCGTCTGCCCACCACCTGTACGCCGTCTGCCCACCCACCCATCCATCTGTCCATTTGCTCAGGTACTGGGAGGCAGGTAGGGGTAGCCGATTGCTTTAAGGTGTAGTATCTGAACCATGGCCTACCGCTTCCTGTCTTCAGCAGTTTAAACAAAGTAGTGCAGCCCCTGGGGGAACAGTCGCGTGACAGAAGGCCCCATTTCCACCCAGGAGGTGCTGGCTTCCTGCTAGCTGCCCCCACCTGGCCCATACTCTAGGTCTTGGACCCAGGTGAGTGTACTGGAGTTGGGGAGGGGTGCCGACTCCCAGCCCCTCTCATGGCGTCAGCTGCCCCGGCCGCTTTGTTCCTTGAAAGACACCCCGTCCTGACGTCCTGACCAGGGTGCACCTGAGCACATCTTACCAAGTGACCGCAGCACTGCCAACCACCCCTGAGCAGTGAGGCAGCACGGGGCAGGTGAGCCTGGAAGGCGGCGAGGGAGGCTGAGCGAGGAGCCGCAAATGTGTGCAAGGGGCCACGCAGGGGAGCAGGGGAGGAATGGCTCCTGGTTCTGCTGACCCTGAGCATCCGGCCCTCCCCGTGACCTCCGTGAAATGTCACAGCCTGGTGTGAAGATGCTGGTGCCGGTCAGGGTTTCAGTAGCTTGTTTAGGGCCAGGCTGTTCATGAAGCTGACCCAGGGCTGCAGACCTCTGCTTTTACCAGCTGATGGCCCTGGAGTCTAGGCTACGGCAAGAGGATCCTGTAGTCTCAGGGGCCCTTGGCCCAGGCCCAGGGAGACAGGAAGCTCTGGGATTGACAAGCCAGGCATGCACAAGGCTCCTCGACTGCAGCCACAGCCTCCCCCAGCCAGGTTGTTGTGTGAATGCGACGCCGTGTGACATCAGGTGCGCAAGGCCCCTGGTCTCTGAGAGGCTGTCCGTGTGCCTCAGACTGACCGGTGTGCCTCCCCCGACGCGTGGAGTGGCGCTTCCCAAGGGGCTGTGAGTGGCATTGCTTTGCTTGTCACAGAGGTCTGTACCACAGCCAGCTGGTTCCTGCCTGACCTTTGGCCTGGCCAGCGCCACTTTCTGGGCGGGCGGCCCCCCAAGGCTGGGGGCAGCCACCAGATCCTGGTGCTGTCTGGCAGCCCTTGCTGGCCCACTGACCGGGTCCTGTTTCTCTTTCCACAGGAGTATTTTTATCCAAGATACTTAGGTAAGTTTCGACTGCAACTGCTTAGGCGTAGCCAGAGGAGCAGTGCCGTCCCCAGTTCCTGGAGGGGGTGGGCCCGTGGCTTGGGCAGCCAGCGGCCAGGAGCACCGCCCCGCCCCCCGCCGGCTGGGCCTTGTGCGGGCTGGATGTCGTGTGGTGCCGCTGTGACTGCAGCCTCTGCGCTCTGCCATCTTTCCTGAAACAGACACAGCCGGAAAGGTGTTTGTGTGGTTTGAAGATCGGAAGGGGCGGCAGCTCCCCGGAGCAGCTGGGTGCTCGGGGTGGGGTCTGCCATGGGGTCTGCCGGAGGAGAGGGCCCGAGGGCCCTGGAGACAGCAGGAGCTGGGGTGGTCCTGCCCCGGGAGCTGCCTGCTGAGGGAGCGTCGTGCTGAGCTCTGTGCCTGGGTGGCTGCTAAGGAGAGGCCTGATCCTTGGTCCTCTTCCCCTCTTGACCAAATGCATTTTGATAAATGTGTTGGCTTCTGTCCTTGCAGCACCAAATGGGCTCCAGTGGGTCGCTGAAGGGCATGGCGGGGCGGTGTGCTTGTCCCTGGGTGGGCCTACCTCCCACCCCATGCAGCCCCACCAGGGTCCCAAACCACACTCCCCCCACTCCCCGGGCTGCAGGCCAGGCGGCTGGGTCAGACGGGTGGGGCTGCCCCACCTCCCTCTGGCGTCCAGCTCTGGCTGTCAGAGCCCAGGCTGTGCAGCACTAGGAGTACGCCGGAGGCTGCAGCCTGGCTGCCCCCACCCTGGGCTCTGGGGGCAGAGGTCCCAGCAGAGGTATCTTCTGGCTCAGGGGCCGTCAGATGCCCCACATCAGCAAACGCCAGCCTGGCCTGAGGGTCCTAACACGAGTGTCTCTTGCAGAGTGCATCACCAAGTATGGCTCCCCCTACACCAAGAGCCCGGACTTCGTCACCTGCGTTCAGAGTGAGTCCCCCTCCCGCCTCCCTGCGGCCAGAGCCCTGTTCCCTCCCACCAAATGTCCTTGTTGAGCCAGGAGATTCCTCGATTAAAATCAGGCATTCACAAGGGCGTGAGGGGCGAGTGCCCACGGTGGGTCCTCAGCACCCCCCTTCTATTGAACATGGGCCACCCCCACTGCTCCCCGCTCCCCAGCAGAGCCCACTCCCGTCCCTGGGAGACCCTTCGTCTCATCCCTCTGGACAGTTTTCTTGGGTCAAGTGTGTTTCTGGTTGTCATCTCTGAGCAGCCATTGGGGGCAGCTGTCGGGGGCCCCACCACCCAGGGAGTGGGCTGCGGGGGCGACCGAGGGGGAAGTCGGTCCCACTGGCTCTTGGTTGCCTCATGGAGTCCCTTCAGATTTCGTGTAGCCATGGCGCCTTCTCCAGGGGAGCTGGGCTCCCCGGTTTGTTCCCTGAGAGGGCCACGCCTCTGTCTGCTCCAGCATGGTCTGCTGGGGCTACAAACGCTCCCCCCCAAAGAGGGCAGGACGGCCTTGGGCGGGTGGCCAGGCCCCTCGTGCTGCAGTGACAAAGGCACTTGGCTCCTGGCGAGCTGCCCAGCGTGCAGCCTGCAGAGTCCGCAAGGACGACCTGGAGGACGCGCCCTGGCCGGGGCCACCACCAGCCTGGCCCTGGGGATGTGTGGGCTGCTCCTCCTCCTCTTCCTCCCCCTCCTCCTCCCCCCTCTGCCTCGGAAGCCCTCTGGTGTCGTGGCTGGATTTATCACAGTTGCGAAATTCCAGCCGTGGCCTCAGAGAGCTCATTCCTGAATTTGCCAAAAGAGGCCAAATCCAACCCAGCCTGGCCCTTGCAGGTCCAGGAACCCACACCCCATGGGGCCCGGGAAGGCGTCAGCCGCCGCAGGAGCTGCTGGGAGGAGGCAGTGCAGGCCTGAGGGTGGCCCAGAGCCTGGGGTCACTCCCTCCCTTTCCCACTCACCGTGTGGCTTTCCTCAGCCAAACGTCCGGCATGGCAGCCGCGTGTGATCCAGGGTTTGCCAGGCGGTGGTGGCGAGGGGTAGTGTCACCTTCCTTCCTCTCTGCCGGCCCAAGGGCCCAGCTGGGACTCACGTGTTGCGCAGGGCCTGGACGAGCTGTGGCAGCTGGCTTGGGCCTCCCTGCCCCACCCCAGCTCGTATCCAGCACAGCCTGACAAGGCCTCTGTCACGAGGGCCAGGGCCTGGCATCCGGGGCACACTGCAACACTTGCCCATCGTGAGGGGCCTCGGGCCTGGCGAGCTCTCGGTTCTCCACCAATGTCCCCAGCGTGCCCCCGTACTTCCAGAGGCTGCTGGGTGCCTGCTCTGTGTTGGACGCCAGTGCAGCTCCTGCCCTGGGTCTGAGGAAGCCAAAAACAAGAGGGGGCACAGTGCTCCTAGGAGCAGGGCTTGGTGGGGGACTCCCAAGATCGGTCCTGAGCCAAGCTAAGCACCCGTCACACCCAGCAGACTTCGCAGCCAAGTGTTTGAGTAGAAATGCTCCCCGACAATGGTCCTTTGGGGCCCTGTGTTCAGGGACAGTGGGGGGGGGCACCTAGCTGTGTCTACCCTGGTGGTCCTGCCCCAGCATAGCTGCCCAACACATGTCTGCTCCTGACTCTCAGAACCTCTTCACTTGAGTCCTTTCCACCAGTCCATCCACTAATCCATCCATTAATCCATCTACTAGTCTTTCCACTGATCAAACACTATCCACTGACTCATTCACAAACCCATCCACTAATCTATCCACTGATCAAACACTATCCACTAATCTGTCCACTAATCCATCCGTTGACCCATCCACTAATCTATCCACTGACCAAACACTATCCACTGACCCATCCACTAACCTATACACCTAATCCATCCACTGATCAAACACTATCCACCAATCCATCCAACTAATTCATCCACTAACCCATCCCCTAGTCTATCCACTGATCAAACACTACCCACTAATCTGTCCACTAGCCTAGACACCAGTCTGTCTGCTACTCTGGAGACACAGGTCTGTCCACTGTCTAGAGACTAGTCTACCCACTCGTTTGATGATAGTCTAGATACTGCTTTATTCACTTCGCGAGTCCTTGGTTGGCTTAACCCTTTGTGTCCAAAGCACATGGCTGCCAGACCCCAAGCTCCAGCCTCGGCAGCGGTGAGGAAGGAAGCCAAGGCCAGGCTCGGAGACGGGGGCTCTGCCAGCTGAGGGTGTGTGTGGACGGTGCAGACCCCGACCCCCGCCCTGCTCCCCGGGACTCTGGGTGCTGGACCACGTCTCTGCACCCTTAGGGGTAAACAGACAGCGCTCGTGCACGTAGTGAGCTCGAAACCGCGGGCACTGGACTTCGCTCCGTCTGCACTCACAAGTGTGTGAAAGCAAGAGGCCCCGAGGCGTGCCACGGAGGGCTCCCGAGCAACGACCCCCGCCCAGACCTCCCTGGGTGCTGGGGGAGCCTCTGCCGGTGATGGGTTGGCCCAAAGCCTTGGATGAGCTGAAGGAGCCTAGCCTGAGACCAGGGCCCCATGCATCACCCAGCCTGCTGTGAGGCCATGGGCTTCGCTCCTGGGAGCTGTGAGTGTGGCTGCCTGGGCCAGGGCAGCTTCGGCGGCCAGCTGGCTGGCGACCACAGCCTCGAGGGCAGCGGGGCACCCTCACCTGGGCCAGGGCCAGTGCTGCAGGCCCACACCCCACAGGGTCTGTGTGCCAGAGACTGGGTGTGGCGGTTTACCCTGGACCCGGGAGAAGGAAGGAGGCGCATCGGAGGCCACTCCGTGAGAGGAAGACACGGAAACAGGCGACGCGGGGTCACAGGCGGGGGGCGAAGGGGCAGGCAGTGGCCGCCTCTGAGCGGCGAGCTCCACACGCTGCCATTCTCCAAGAGGCCGGGCCTGCACGTGCTGCAGCCCTGGCTCCCAGGGGCTGTGCGCTGCACGTGTGCTCTGCCCTGGGGCCGCATCTGCTCTGCTGGCCATGAAAGGTTCTTTGAGCACTGGGCACAATGACAGCTCTTTGCACAGACTTCCCGAACCTCGGATTGTGCAACGGCACTCAGGGGAGCTTCCCTCTGGTCCGCGGCACCCTTGGGGCCCTGCCAGGCGAGCCTCAGCTGTGTTTGTGAAGAACGGCTTGGCCGACGCTGGGCAGCTGTAACCGCGTCTCCGACCGCAGGCCCTGAGCCTTCTGTGCCTGCACATACCTGGCCGGAGCCCTGTCTCACTGCGGCCGCACCCTGAGGAGAAAGCTTGTGGAGGGGTTTGTAGGTGGGGGCTTCTGCATCCCCCTGGAAGCTCCGCCCTCACTAGGGTGCAGGTACCAGGTGGCTCCTCCCACCTGACCCACGGCTCCTCCCTCCATGCCCATGGCTCCTCCCAGCTGACCCAGAGCTCCTCCCTCCTTGTTCATGGCTCCTCCCAGCTGACCTGCAGCCCCTCCCACCTGGCCACACGATAGCAGTCTCCCCTAGCTGATGTGGAGTTCCCGGGCCTGGCTGGCCCTCAGCCTGGACTGTAGTGGGGAACCCTGGGCCGACCTCAGCCCCTCAGATCCCCACTGGGAGCTGCTCAGGCCAGCCTCACCTTTGTGTCCTTCACCTAGACCTGCCTGACCAATGCACCCCGAACCCCTGTGAGAAGACGGGGACCCAAGTGTGCCAAGACCTCATGGGCAACTTCTTCTGCCTGTGCCGAGCCGGCTGGGGGGGCCGGCTGTGCGACAGAGGTGAGACCTTCCCTTCCCAGTGTCTCAGCATCTAGGCCCCTCCCACAGCACTGCCTTGACCCCGCCCACAGAGAAGCCCCCAGGAGCTACAGCCAGGGTGCGCCCTGGGCCTGGGCCTGGAGTTGGAGGAAGGGACCCCCCTCAGGAAGGGGCACAGTGTGGCCTCTGACGCCCCCTGAGGGTAACCAGGCCCTCAGTGAGGAAACCTGCAGGAGAGAAGCCCCCAGCGCTGGTTCAGCCCTGTCTGGGGGAGGGTCTGGCAGCGGCCGGGGAGGGGGCTGCTCAGGGGTGGGCCACGTGGCGGCCGGGTGGGGTCCAAGGCTGTCCTCCACTCCCGTAGCGCCCCCTCCCCGTGTGCACTGGGCGCCTGCCCAGCTGAGCCTGGGGGCGCCCCCACTGCGGGGAAGAAGCGGGCCCGGGGCCCGGGCTGGGCGCGCGCCGCAGAGCCGCTCACTCCTGCTCTGGGTCCAGATATCAACGAGTGCGGCCAAGACAACGGCGGCTGCAGCCAAGTCTGTCGCAACCAACCCGGCAGCTTCCACTGCGCCTGCCACAGCGGCTTCGCGCTGGGCGCGGACGGGAGGGCCTGCCAAGGTGAGGCCCCGCCCCAGGCTCCTGCCCCTCCCAGCGGGCTTGCACTGCGCCGGCCAGGGGGGACCCCCACGGTGACCCGGCGAACGGCCGTCCCGGCGCAGCGCCATCCGTCCCCTGCTCTTGCTCACAGATGTGGACGAATGCGCGGAAGCGGAGACCTGCGGGTCTGCGCGGTGCCAGAACCTGCCGGGCTCCTACTCCTGCCTGTGCGACGCGGGCTACACCTACAGCTCCCAGGAGAAGGCCTGCCGAGGTACCCTCGCCTCGCGGCCCCCAGCCCACCTCCCCTCCCGGCCCTGAGCCCAGACACAGATGTGGGGCTAAGTGCCTGCCGTGTGAGTGCCAGCCATGCTCCCGTGTCTGGGAAGCCGTGAACAAAGGTTGGGAAAGTTTGTGCCCCTGAATCAGAGGGGTGTCAGCCACGGACGGCTGCACCTGCCACCAGCCACACACCTGAGTACAGACACACATGCACGAGCCACCCCACATCTGCACAGACAACACCTGTGCACACATGGGCCCCCACACACATGTACATATCACACTCCCATACATGCAGATGAGCACATGAACACGCATGCCTGCCGGGCTCTAGCCCGTCCCAGATGGAGGAAGACCCCCTCCTAGCTCTCTGGCCCACCCGGGCTTCTCCCACGTGTCAGGGACGCTCTGAGTGGCTCTTTCTCACGTGGGTCTGCCGTGTCCCCAGGGGTTATCATCCTTGCTTTCTGGAAGCCACAAAGAACCGTGGTGGGTGCCCAGCGAGGGCGCAGGGAGTCAGATGAGGAGACGGTGCTGGGGGGAGGGTTCTCGGCCCCTGGACCGTCTTCTGTCGTGGTAACTTCCTCGGGCCCCTCCGACCCCCTGGCAGCATGCGTGGGCGTGGCATGTTCTGGGTGTCCTCAGCGGGTGCAGTATTTCCTTCAAGAGAGCAGCATCCTGGGGAGGGGCAGGTGGGGCCTCAGCTGTGTGGCTGGGGCGGCCCGTTCCAGGCCCCACAGCACCTGTGCCTTTGGCTGCAGATGTGGATGAGTGCCAGCAGGGGCGCTGTGAGCAGACCTGCGTCAACGCCCCGGGCAGCTACACCTGCCATTGTGACGGGCGCGGGGGCCTCAAGCTGTCCCCGGACATGGACACCTGCGAGGTAGGGAACCAGCGGCCTCTCCACCAGCCGTGAGTGTTGGGGCTGGGGCCAGGGCTGCCGCGGACCTGCTTTGGCTGAGCTCCGGGATCTCCGGGAGGTCTGCGACAAGCAGCGGCTCTGCAGTGACTGGTGTTTGGGTGTATTTATCAATCTCCATGGCAACGCTGCACTCGCAGTGGGCCAGCCTGGCGTGCGCCACGCGTGAGGCCTCACACCTCGCGTGCATTTGGTCCAGCCTGTGCTGCTCTGCCAGACATGGGTGCCCCGCGCCCCCCTCTGGTGGCCATGCCAACAGGGGCAGCGCTGTCCCCTGTGCCTGCCTGGGAGGTACGTCACAGGCAGCGTCACTGCACGGTTGGTGGAATCCAGACCTGGACAGGACACTGCGGCCCCGGGGTCTGGGCCCAGAGCCTCCACACAGCCCCCTCCCTGGGCCCCTTGGCCGGTTCCTGCAGGGGCTCAGCTGCCTTCCTAGAGAATGTTCTAGAGTGAGAGTTTTCATGGCCTGCGTTTCTTTCTTGCTTTATACTAGTACGCGTGCACCTTCATGCTTCTCTGAGACGGCTCATAACAGTGAAAGAGACGGGTGTGGGTGGGAAGAGGGGAGGGACTGTTGGGGCTGTACTGCCCCAAGACACAGGGCGATACTCCCTGGCCCTGCCATGCCCCCTGACCCCGGCCCTGCCCCCTGCCCTGCCTCAGGACATCCTTCCCTGCGTGCCCTTCCGTGTGGCCAGGAGCGTGAAGTCCCTGTACCTGGGCCGCCTGTTCCACCGGACCCCCGTGGTCGGACTTCGCCTCAAAAGGCTGCAGCGTGTGCGGTAAGCAGTGGCTGGCACAGGGCAGGGTGAGGGGCCTCCCTGGGGCTCCCTGGCGGGAAGGTGCATGGGGCCTGGAAGGGCTCCTGGCCGTCTGACGTCAGGCCCGGCCGTGGCAATGCCACCTGTCTCTCACCCGCGCAGGCTGGTGGCCCAGTTCGACTTCCGGACCTTTGACCCCGAGGGTGTCCTCTTCTTCGTGGGTGGCGACCCGGACGGCACCTGGGTCCTGCTGAGCCTGCGGGCCGGGCGCCTGGAGCTGCAGCTGCACTGCCAGGGCCTGAGCCGCGTCACCAGCAGCGGCCCGGCCATCAACCACGGCCTGTGGCAGACAGTGAGTGAGGCGGCCGGCCCTCCCTGTCCATCCCACACCTGAGCGTGGCCCTCGGCCAGTGGCTGGGGCAGAGCCGCGGGGCCGGCCCAGGGGACTCCTGGCTGTGTCTGGAGCTTTGCACATCACACCAGGGAGGGTGAGCAATCAGCCTGTGGCCTGGGACCCAGAGCATAGGTAGCCAGAGACCCAAGGCTGCCTGCTGCACATGGGCACCGTCCATGCCCCAGGCCTTCCTCTGCCAAAGACCCAGGTCTGGCAGGGACCTGTGTGGGCGTCCTGAGGGCTCCCCTGGCCACACCTGCACTGGGCCATTGCCGTGGCCATTGCCGCCCATGGAAAGTACTGTGTCTTCCTAAAACGTGGGGAGGCCTGGTGACCACACCCTGCCGGGTGGGGGTGGGGCTCCTGAGAGGGCGGGGCCCCTCAGGGGGGCGTGGTGCCCCCCCCCCCCGGCCGTCTCCCCAATTCCCCCCGGGCGAACTCAGGTCTCCGTGGAGGAGCTGTCGCGCAGTCTGGTGGTGAAGGTGAACGACGAAGCCGTCATGAACATCGCGGTGCCCCGGGAGCTGTTCCGGCCGCACCGAGGCCTCTACCACCTGAACCTCACCATGGGCGGCATTCCCATCCCCAGCAGCAGCCTCCTGCAGCCCGTGAGTGCCCGCCCCCACCGCGAGCCGGGCACCCTGTGTCTCAGTGCCCGTCTGCAGCCTCTGTGCACCCTGGGAGGCGAGGGGCTGGCAGAAGCCGGCGGACTCCAGGTGCACCTGGGCTCTGGGTCTGGAGGAGACCCGTGGTTCGGGGGACGCCCAGCTGCAGCGAGAGAGATGGCTGTGCTTCCACTAGGACAGGCGGCTTCCTGGACAGTCGGGGAACGTCAGGGTTGCCAGGACTTCCTCAGGGAGAGGTGGGTCCTGGCCACGTCTCAAAGTCCTCCGAGCCCACACTCAACGCCACGGCGCCAGTGAGGCCAGGGCCCGGCTGCCCCCATGTCGGGATTGCGACCCTACCAAGGGGAGTGAGGCACGGGCATGTTTGGGAGGCGTCGGCACCAACGGGCAGGTTGGCCGCGGCCCTGCCGCCTGACTGGCCCACAGCTTGCATCAGGTGCAGGGCCTCTGGACTTTCGTCCCCACTGGTGCATTGCAGGAGCCGTGTAGGGACAGAGCACTCGCTGTGCAGGAGCTGCCTCCCTGCTGCCTCCAGGCAGGGCTCTGCCGTGGGGAGGGGCTGAAGACAGAGGCCCCGCCCCGAGAGGCAGCCGAGCTCGTCTGCATCGTCCTGGGATGATCCGGCCATGGCAGAGCGAGTACCGTGGGCGGACTCGACCGTGCCAGCAGTGGCCGGCACAGGCCTGAGAACGCAGGCGTGGCCCTGTGTGGTCTCCTCAGGGCCAGGGTGGGCTTCTGTCCCCAGATAAACCCCCGCCTGGATGGCTGCATGCGGAGCTGGAGCTGGCTGGACGAGGAGGAGACCACCATCCAGGAGACCGTGAGGGGCAGCCCTAGGATGCAGTGCTTCTTGGAGGTGGAGGACGGCTCCTTTTACCCGGGCACCGGCTTCGCCTCCTACAGCCTGCAGTACGGTGAGCACGGCCCCACGCCGGCGCGGGGGCAGGACGCTCTGCGGGGGGCAGTGGGGGGGCCTGAGGACGTGGTCAGAATTTGGGCGAGTGGATGAGAGGCTCTCAAAGTGCGACCACCAGCACTGAGGGGGTGCCCCACATTAGGAGCCCCTGCCTGCGGACACCAGCACGCTCAGACTTGAAATGCAGAGAAAACGGCAGGAGGAGGCAGAAGGATACAGAATGGAGATGAGGGGGACCCAGGGTGGCACCCCTGTGACTTTCACAGCTGCCAGGAACGTGGGCTGGAGGGCACCTGACCTCCCAGAGCCCTGTGGCGGGTGCAGGTATGGGAGGGCAGTGTGCAGAGAACAGGTACAGGAGGCTGGTGTGCAGAGAGCAGGTGCAGGAGGGCGGTGTGCAGAGAGCAGGTGAGGGGGGGCAGTGTGCAGAGAGCAGGTGAGGGGGCGGTGTGCAGAGAGCAGGTGAGGGGGTGTTGTGTAGAGAGCAGGTGAGGGGGTGCTGTGCAGAGAGCAGGTGAGGGGGTGGTGTGCAGAGAGCAGGTGAGGGGGGCAGTGTGCAGAGAGCAGGTACAGGAGGGTGGTGTGCAGAGAGTAGGTGCAGGAGGGTGGTGTGCAGAGAGCAGGTGAGGGGGGCAGTGTGCAGAGAGCAGGTACAGGAGGGCGGTGTGCAGAGAGCAGATGAGGGGGTGGGGTGCAGAGAGCAGGTGAGGGGGCGGTGTGCAGAGAGCAGGTGAGGGGGCAGTGTGTAGAGAGCAGGTGCGGGAAGGCGGTGTGCAGAGAGCAGGTGAGGGGGGCAGTGTGCAGAGAGCAGGTGAGGGGGTGGTGTGCAGAGAGCAGGTGAGGGGGGCAGTGTGCAGAGAGCAGGTACAGGAGGGCGGTGTGCAGAGAGCAGGTGAGGGGGTGGTGTACAGAGAGCAGGTGAGGGGGGCGGTGTGCAGAGTAGGTGAGGGGGTGGTGTGCAGAGAGCAGGTGAGGGGGTGGTGTGCAGAGAGCAGGTGAGGGGGCGGTGTGCAGAGAGCAGGTACGGGAGGGTGGTGTACAGAGAGCAGGTGAGGGGGTGGTGTGCAGAGAGCAGGTGAGGGGGTGGTGTACAGAGAGCAGGTGAGGGGGGCGGTGTGCAGAGTAGGTGAGGGGGTGGTGTGCAGAGAGCAGGTGAGGGGGTGGTGTGCAGAGAGCAGGTGAGGGGGCGGTGTGCAGAGAGCAGGTACGGGAGGGTGGTGTGCAGAGAGCAGGTGAGGGGGTGTTGTGTAGAGAGCAGGTGAGGGGGGCAGTGTGCAGAGAGCAGGTGAGGGGGTGGTGTGCAGAGAGCAGGTGAGGGTGGCAGTATGCAGAGAGCAGGTGCAGGAGGGTGGTGTGCAGAGAGCAGGTGAGGGGGCGGTGTGCAGAGAGCAGGTACGGGAGGGTGGTGTGCAGAGAGCAGGTGAAGGGGGCGGTGTGCAGAGAGCAGGTGAGGGGGCGGTGTGCAGAGAGCAGGTACGGGAGGGTGGTGTACAGAGAGCAGGTGAGGGGGGCGGTGTGCAGAGAGCAGGTACGGGAGGGTAGTGTGCAGAGAGCATGTGCAGGGGGCAGTGTGCAGAGAGCAGGTGAGGGGGCGGTGTGCAGAGAGCAGGTGCAGGAGGGTGGTGTGCAGAGAGCATGTGCAGGGGACAGTGTGCAGAGAGCAGGTGAGGGGGTGGTGTGCAGAGAGCAGGTGAAGGGGGCGGTGTGCAGAGAGCAGGTACGGGAGGGTGGTGTGCAGAGAGCAGGTACGGGAGGGTGGTGTGCAGAGAGCATGTGCAGGGGCAGTGTGCAGAGAGCAGGTGAGGGGGCAGTGTGCAGAGAGCAGGTGAAGGGGGCAGTGTGCAGAGAGCAGGTACGGGAGGGTGGTGTGCAGAGAGCATGTGCAGGGGGCAGTGTGCAGAGAGCAGGTGTGGGAGGGCAGTGTGCAGAGAGCAGGTGAGGGGGCGGTGTGCAGAGAGCAGGTACGGGAGGGTGGTGTGCAGAGAGCATGTGCAGGGGGCAGTGTGCAGAGAGCAGGTGAGGGGGTGGTGTGCAGAGAGCAGGTGAAGGGGGCGGTGTGCAGAGAGCAGGTACGGGAGGGTGGTGTGCAGAGAGCAGGTACGGGAGGGTGGTGTGCAGAGAGCAGGTGAGCGGGTGGGGTGCAGAGCGCAGGTGCAGGCGTTCAGGGGCCTGTGTCACAGTGGGGGAGTCAGGGACCCTGTAATTTATTAAAGCCGTCTCTTTGCTTCCATTACGAAACTGGTGAACACTTACAGTAGAACCAGTTGCTGAGAACAGAGCAGCACACATGACCGTCCCGACCACCAGGCTGCCCTGGGGTCCCTGCTCCCCCACCACCACGGGAGCCCGGCACGTCCACACTGGCCTCAGCCACACGGCTCTTGGGAACATCCCCACTCGAGCCCAGGCTTCTGTCGCCTGTGACGGAATCAGCAGAGCCGCGTGGACGGCCCAGGCGGAGAACCAGGCTGCCGACCCCGGAGCCCCAGGCCCCGCCAGGACGCTCCCGTCCAGCACTCTTGGCAGCATCCTCTGTGCCCCTGGCTTGGAGCTGGGCTCTGCGGCCCTACTCCACCCAGGCTCTCCCTCCCCCCACACACCCACTGGGGCAGCCCTGCACCTCCCCGTTCCTAAACCCAGGCCCACATGCACTCCCCTCCCCCAGCCCTCCACTGCCGCAGGACAGTGCTCAGGCCCAGCCACCCATCCGCGGACAAGGCACCCACTCAGACCCCCTTGTGCAAGGAGAGGGCTCCGCTCCAACGTCAAAAGCCAGTCGGTGAACATGACAGAGACCCAACCCCCGGGTTTCCCCGGCTCCTCTTGCCACAGGGATCTCAGGTGGTCCTGCAGGCAGAAAGCGTGGCCTGAGCCCTCAGCCCCTGGGCAGTCTGTGTGGCCCGGGGGTCTCCATGCGTCCTGGGGTGTCCGGTGCCCAGGTGACGCGGGCAGAACCTGAGCAGGTGTGGGTGTGCTGTCTGCTGCACGGCTCGGCGCCCAGCTCACTCTCGCCTCTCTGCTCGTATCGACTTGTAATGCGCCGTTCTCATCGCAGCGCGCACGTCGCGGGACGTGGGGACGGACAGCACCTGGGAAGTAGAGGTCGTGGCTCGGATCCGGCCCGCCGCGGACACTGGGGTGCTGCTGGCGCTAGTGGGAGCCAACCACACCGTCGCCCTCTCCGTGGCTCTGGTGGACTACCACTCCACCAAGAGGCTCAAGAAGCAGGTACGGCCTCCCCCTCCCCACCTGGGCTCCCTGTGGGCAGGCAGAGGGGCAGGGCTGAGTGGACAGTGCGCGTGTCCTGCCCCTACCTGTGTGTCGGCCGAGAAAGGCCTGCCTGGCAGGGCGGGGACCCGAGCCTCCATCTCCCCCGACCTTCCTGCCGGCCTCACTGCACACCCTCAGCAGCAGAGAGGGCAGAGCAGTGCGTGTGGGGCTGGCCGCGACTGCAGCACCCTGAGCCCCTCATGCACTTGGGCCTCCCCTGTGACTCTGACCCCTGCCCCGGCACCACCCTCAATCTGTGCCCGCCATCCCCCAGCTGGTGGTCCTGGCCGTCGAGAACGTGCCCCTGGCCCTAATGGAGATCAAGGCGTGTGACGGGCAGGAGCATGTGGTCACAGTCTCCCTGAAGGAGGGCGTGGCCACCCTGGAAGTAGATGGCACCAAGGGCCAGAGCGAGGTAGACGCTGCCCGGCTGCAGGAGAGGCTGGCCCTGCTCGAGAGGCACCTGCTGCAGGGCGCCGTGCGCACCTTCCTCGGGGGACTGCCAGGTAGGGGCTCCGTGTGCCGCCCACCGCGGCTTCCCTGTGACACCGCTTGCTGACCCCAAGCCAAGCCCAGACAGAGGCTGGCGAATGGAGGCAGATTGGTTCGGGGCGGGAGGACTGCAGGTGGGTCTCTGTGCTGGCCACCCCGTGCCGTGGTCTTGGCAGCATCCGCTCAGAATCAGAGGCTGGAAGGGAGAAGGCTGGCCAGGCCCGGATGTCCCCGCGCCATCACTGGCTGGCAGATCAGCAGGGCCTGCTGGTTCCCATGCACTGAGGGGCACCGGCGTGCAGCTGTCCTTGCCATGCCCGCCGGCCGTGTGGCGCCTCGCTGGGAGCAGGTTCCTGCTAGTGGCAAACAGTAGGGTCGTGTCTCCCTGTCTTGGCCCAGACACCGGCTCCATCTAATTTTAGCAAACAAGGCTTTGCAGGGGGAGTGTGGGAGGCACTGCATGCCGGCCCTGGTGTGCACGTGTGTGCTTGTGTGCGTGCGTGCCCATGTGTGAGTGACCCTGGGCCCTGGCCTGGGGGTCCACAGCCAGATGGGGGTGGGGCAGCTGGGGCAGAAAGGCAGCTGGCCCGGCTGTTACTGTGGTGAGGCCAGGCCAGGGCACCCCTGCCAGGCCAGTGACAGCCTCTGCTCTCTCCCCTTGGCCCAGATGTGCCAGTGACCTCGGTGCCGGTCACTGCCTTCTACCGCGGCTGCATGACCCTGGAGGTCAACGGGAAGCTTCTGGACCTGGACGAGGCCTCACACAAACACAGCGACATCACCTCGCACTCCTGCCCCCCGGCTGCAGCGGCCCCCGCTCCCACGACAGCAGGCCGGGGTCGCGGGTAGCTGCTCAACGGGGAGGAAGAGGGAGGCGGCACTGTGACCCGCCCCCGCCACGCGCACAGCTCTGCCCCTGCCCAGCCTTGTAACATACTGTAAATACTAAGGGATGCTTACAGCCGCTGTCCCAGGTGGGCGGGCTGCGGAGGGAGGGGTGCGGGGCAGAGCGGAGGGAAGATGATTCTGTTATTTTTATTACCAAATGCTTCTTTCTGACTCTAAAATATGGACAATAAATATTTGCAGAAGCCTTTTTAACCCTGTGTGGCACTCCCGCTCCTTGTGGGTTACCCTCTTGAAACAATCTGTAGTGTGTCTCATTTAATTTTTTTAAAGATTTATGTATTGGATGGGAAGAGTGGCAGAGAGAGGTCTTCCATCCGCTGGTTCAGTCCCCAGTTGGCCGAGACAGCTGGAGCTGGGCCAGGCTGGAGCCAGGAGCCAGGAGCTTCTTCCAGATCTCCTACGTGGGTGCAGGGGCCCAAACACTTGGGCCATCTTCCAGTGCTTTTATTAGCAGGGAACTGGATGGAAAGTGGAGCAGCGGGGACACGAACCAATGCCCATTGGGATGGCGGTGCCGCAGCCTCTCCTGTGGATTCCCTAATGCACGGCAGACCCAGGGCTGCAGCCAGCTCACCAGGGGATTTGAGCCGGCCTGTGGTGCAGGCCCCTCTGGGCCGCACAGCTGCAGGCTCGGGCAGGGCTCCCGAGAGAGCGCAGTGCGGCAGGCTGGGCATGTCTGGGCTGCGTTGTTTCCAGCTCTTGTTCTGCAGCTGAGCCCAGAGGAGCCCGACCCTCCCCCGGGGTCAGGCACTGCTGGGCGAGGCTCCAGGTCCCCACTTGGCCAGAGAAGCCGCCCGCCGTGAGTCATCCGTGCACAGAAGCATGCAGGCTGTGGCCATCACTGACCAAGGAGGCTGTGGCCTTCAGGACGGCTGGGCAGGCCCTCGGCCAAATGCACCCCAGTGGCCCTCCACAGGCAGCCGAGAGCTAGGCTGGGGGAGTGAGTACCCCTTGGTGAGACCCAGGGGAGCTGGGCACCCTCCTGGGCTCTGCCGGTCTCACAGACCAAGAAGTGGAGGCCCAGTGGCACAGGGACCTGCCCAGGACACAGGGCCAGGACCCCTGAGCAGTGGAGGGACCTGGGCCTTTTGTCCACCTGTTGGCGTGGACATGGGTCCCTGGTACGCCCCCCCCAATCACCTGGATGTCTCAGGCCATGCCCCACGCCATGTGTGTGGCCTGGGCACCCACTCTGCCACTGCTCTGGGGCACAGGTGTGGTCACAGCCTGGGGAGCCCTTGGCCTGCCCCAAAAACCCTGGACAGCTGCATCACCCAGGGAAGGTGGGGCTGACCTTCGCTGACAATTTCTCAATCCTGGCCCTGCCATGTGCAGACCCTCAGAGCCTCAGCTTGGTGGTTTTCCATCGTTTGGAGGTGGTTCTGGAATGTTCTCTTGGAATGCTCTCCTGGCTGCCTGGGAGCCTCTTCCTGGCCAACCCTCATTCTCTCCAGGTCAAGTGGCCAAGAGCAGAGGACTTATGAGCTGTGGGACTGGGCCGCCGTGGAGACCCCGGGATGCAAAACGGGGGCTCTGCAACTCCCTCCCAAGGGCTCTCATGTCTGGGGAGTGCTCGCACACCGCAGATTCCCGGGTGGCTCCCAAGGATACCATGGGTGCTGGCCATTACTCCACCTCTGCCAAGAAAAGTGAAAACCAATGCAGAGCCAAATATGCAACACAGGCCAGCCAGTCGCTGAAGACCCAGGCCATCCCCGCCTGCAGACAGGGCCTGCACGGCAAAGGAGGCAGACAGGGCAACTTGGGTGTGCTGACTGAGTAGGGATGGTGTGGGCAGTGTTGACTGGGTGGGGATGGTGTGAGGTGTGCTGACTGTAGGTGAGGAGGGTTGGGGTGTGCTGACTGTGGGTGGGGAGGGTGTGGGGTGTGCTGACTATAGGTGAGGAGGGTTGGGGTGTGCTGACTGGGTGGGGAGGGTGTGGGGTGTGCTGACTGGGTAGGGATGGTGTGGGCAGTGCTAACTGCGGGTGGAGGGTGTGGGGTGTGCTGACTATAGGTGAGGAGGGTTGAGGTGTGCTGACTGTGGGTGGGGAGGGTGTGGGGTATGCTGACCTTGAGTGGGGAGGGTGTTGGTTGTGCTGACTGTGAGTGGTGAGGGTATAGGTGTGCTGACTGTGGGTGGGTAGGGTTTGGGGTATGCTGAATGTGAGTGCGGAGGGTGTGGGATGTGCTGACTGTGGGTGGGGAGGATGTGGGTGTGCTGACTGAGTGGGGAGGGTGTGGGGTGTGCTGACTGTGGGTAGGGAGGGTGTGGGTGTGCTGATGGTGGGTGAGGAGAGTGTGGGGTGTGCTGACTGTGGGTGATGAGAGTGTGGGTGTGGTGACTGTGGGTAAGGAGGGTGTGTGGTGAGCTGACTGTGGGTGGGTATGAGGTGCGCTGACTGTGGGTGAGGAGGGTGGGGGTGAGCTGACTGGGTGGGGAGGGTGTGGGTGTGCTGACTGTGGGTGGGGAGGGTGTGGGGTATGCTGACCTTGAGTGGGGAGGGTGTTGGTTGTGCTGACTGTGAGTGGTGAGGGTATAGGTGTGCTGACTGTGGGTGGGTAGGGTTTGGGGTATGCTGAATGTGAGTGCGGAGGGTGTGGGATGTGCTGACTGTGGGTGGGGAGGATGTTGGTGTGCTGACTGAGTGGGGGGCGTGTGGGTGTGCTGACTGAGTGGGGAGGGTGTGGGTGTGCTGAGGGTATGGTTTGCTAACTGTGGGTGAGGATGGTGTGGGTGTGCTGACTGTGAGTGGGGAGGGTGTGGTTTGCTAACTGTGTGAATTGGAAGAAGCTGGCATTGGCCCTGACTTGGGCAGTGGAGTTTTTGCTGCCTGGGCTGTTCTGGGGAGGGTCCCACTCTGTGTGGCTGGAGCATGGCTGTGGACAGAATGGAGCTGGGCATTGAACGCTTTAAACAGCTCTTGGCTCCAGGTAGGATATGGAGACCTACCAGAGCATGGGCAGTTAGGCGCGGGGGGCTCGTGGGAACCACCATCTGATGTCCCAGGTCTTGGGAGGTGAGTGAAGCCTCCGGAAGCCCACACAGAGCCCTGCTGCACACAGCCCTGCCTGCGAGGCCCCTGGCCGGTGAGGTCTCCACCCCCCAGGTGGTAATGTTCCATGAATCCTCAAAGCCTGCTCCCCTCCCCCTCCCCCAGGCTCTTGCTGTGCACCCCCAGAACCCCTTGTTCTTTTGGTTTCGCTTCATTCCACACAGAATTAGTGTCTTTCAGCCCTAGAAATGAGTGCCCTTGGTTGGGCGCCGGGACGCTCACTCCCTCGTGTTGGGGCCTCCCTTTGTGCCAAGAGTTCTGGGCAGAGCTGCAGGTCCCGTCCGTACCCAGCACCGTTCGGGGTGGCCGGCCCGCTGCCTCTCATGAGGCCAGCCAGACCCCCGCAGGATCTCGGGCGGTGCCCCCCATGTTAAATGCAGAACAGACTCCTGAGAAACACCCCCAAAACCCTGGTTGTGTGGGGTGAGGGATCCTCCAGCGCAGATAGTGTCAGCAGAGGGAATGACCCCGGAATCGGTCACAACACAGACCAGGAGGGGCGCAGACACTGGCGAGCCAATTGGCTGTGGATTATGCAGGAAGTCCACAGTTCTCACTGCTCATGGGCCTATCTGTGGCTGCAAACCTTCAATGGCGTAGCACACAGGTAGCCTCGGGAAGCATGGGCCTGCCCCTGCGCCCCTGGCTGAATGATCGCATGCAGGGGGAGCAGAGGCCCAGCCGGCCTCCCACACCCACACGGGCGGCCCGGGCTTGCAGCCTGAGCCCTTGGTCTGGAGCAGCGGGGGTGCGCAGTCATCAGTTCACCCTCCCTTCCCCAAGCCGCTGAGAAAAATGGCTCAGTTCTCGGCAATCATCCAGAACCAGGCAGATCCAGTCAGGTCCAGCCGGATCCAGTCAGAACCTGTCAGAACCCATGCTCCACTCCCACGCGTGCTCTAGACCGAGAAACGCAGCCAGTCAGTCAGGTTCTCTTCACACACAAGTGGTTTATGTGATGTTTAAATCAGATGTGAGGAGGCAGCCCCAGAAGCTGCGTTGGGCGCCCCCTGCTGGAGCCGTGTGTCTGAGCCGTCCTCTGGCTGCTGGCCTGGCCTTGGCCTTGGCTTATCAGAAGTTACTCTTGAAGCAGCGCCAGGAAAGGGACCTGGCAAGGAGACTGGGGGAGGTGGGAGGCAGCTGGGCACAGGGCAGGAAGCGAAAGCGGCTGAGCCAGCCTCAGCCCCGGGGCCCTGGCGGGGATTCGCTTTACCATTCCCTTAGCCGGGCCGAGCAAGTCAAACCCTTCAGTCCTTGGCTGCTGACCGTGAGGCCCAGGACCCCACGCCAGCAAAGGCGTTGGGCTTCACCTTCCCCAGACGCGGCAAGGACATAAGGACGCCTAGGCCACATCCCCACCACGAGGCAGCCGGGCTGCGTTCCCAGTCAGGGGAGGACGGGTGTGCTGGACACACTCTCCTGGAAAACAAGCTTGGGAGGCGGAACCTAGCAAGATGGAACTCCTGCACACGGTGCTGTGTCTGCTGTCCACCAGAGACTAGCTGTCCCCTGTGGCTGTGAGCTGTGTGTGGCCATCCTGTGTGGAGATGAATTCTGTGTGGTCCTCCCGTGTAGCTGTGAGCTGTGTGTGGCCAACCCATGTACATGTGAGCTGTGGCCATCCGTGTGGAGGTGAACTCTGTGGTCCTCCTGTGTGGATGTGAGCTGTGCGTGGCACCCATGACTGTCCCGTGTGGCTGTGAGCTGTGTGTAGCCATCCCGTGTGGTCCTCCCGTGTGGATGTGAGCTGTGCGTGGCGCCCATGACTGTCCCGTGTGGCTGTGAGCTGTGTGTAGCCATCCCGTGTGGTCCTCCCGTGTGGATGTGAGCTGTGCGTGGCACCCATGACTGTCCCGTGTGGCTGTGAGCTGTGTGTAGCCATCCCGTGTGGTCCTCCCGTGTGGATGTGAGCTGTGCGTGGCACCCATGACTATCCCGTGTGGCTGTGAGCTGTGTGTAGCCATCCCGTGTGGTCCTCCCGTGTGGATGTGAGCTGTGCGTGGCGCCCATGACTGTCCCGTGTGGCTGTGAGCTGTGTGTAGCCATCCCGTGTGGTCCTCCCGTGTGGATGTGAGCTGTGCGTGGCACCCATGACTGTCCCGTGTGGCTGTGAGCTGTGTGTGGCCATCCCGTGTGGTCCTCTTGTGTGTATGTGAGCTGTGCGTGGCACGCATGACTGTCCCGTGTGGCTGTGAGCTGTATGTGGCCATCCCATGTGGTCCTCCCATGTGGATGTGAGCTGTGCATGGCGCCCATGACTGTCCTGTGCACACATGAGCTGTGGTCATCACATGTGGATGAAAGCTGTGGTACTCATGGCTGTCCTGTGCAGCTGTGAGCTGTGTGTAACCATCTCCTGTGGACATGAGCTGTGGCACCTGTGTCCATCTCATGTAGATGGCCTCCCTCATTCTCTGTGCTCAGAGCATTGAATCTGGCACATCTCGATGCCGAGAATCCTTTGTCTGAAGGTGGGACCATGGCAGAGTAGCAGGAGCCGCATCTGCAGACCCCAGGCCCTGGGCTCCCCTCTGCTGCCAGGAGTCACAGCTGGCTCAGGAAAATGGGCTCAAAATGGAGAGATTATGGAGGAAGGTGGGCACATACAGCCATGCCCAGGGCACATCCTCCGTGGTCTTCAGAGGCTCCTGGGGTGAGGCAGACTGGAGGAAGCACAGCTGGGGCCCAGGGCTCTGGGAGGGGACAGCGCCTCCACCTGGGCTCCTCCCCTCATGGCTGATGCTGCTGCCAGGAGGGGCCCAGGGCTCTGGGAGTGGATAGCGCCTCCACCTGGGCTCCTCATGGCTGTCCAGAGGCCTGGGAGGGGACAGAACCTCCACCTGGGCTCCTCGCGGCTGTCCAGAGGCCTGGGAGGGGACAGCGCCTCCACCTGGGCTCCTCGCGGCTGTCCAGAGGCCTGGGAGGGGACAGAGCCTCCACCTGGGCTCCTCGCGGCTGTCCAGAGGCCTGGGAGGGGACAGAGCCTCCACCTGGGCTCCTCGTGGCTGTCCAGAGGCCTGGGAGGGGACAGCGCCTCCACCTGGGCTCCTCCCCTCATAGCTGCTGCTGCTGCCAGGAGGGGTCCAGAGGCCTGGGAGGGGACAACGCCTCCACCTGGGCTCCTCCCCTCATGGCTGATGCTGCTGCCAGGAGGGGTCCAGGGCTCTGGGAGGGGACAGCGCCTCCACCTGGGCTCCTCCCCTCATGGCTGATGCTGCTGCCAGGAGGGGTCCAGGGCTCTGGGAGGGGACAGCGCCTCCACCTGGGCTCCTCCCCTCATGGCTGATGCTGCTGCCAAGAAGGGTCCAGGGCTCTGGGAGGGGACAGCGCCTCCACCTGGGCTCCTCGCGGCTGATGCTGCTGCCAGGAAGGGTCTAGGGCTCTGGGGGGATGTGCCTTGGGCAGATGGGGAAGTTGAGGGACGCCTCTTCCTCTGGAGGCTGTTCCTCAAGAGACTTCAGCTCGGACAAACCAACACACCTGTGAGGTCCAAGTGTCCCCATGGGAACCCACGCTGACCTTACCCCCCGCAGGGAAGGTATGGAGGTGGGGCCTGGGCAATGGGCGGGCAGTAGGCTCCTGTGAGGGTGGGAGGGTCCTGGATGGCAGAGCGGCTTTGCAAGCCGTGCCCTGTCTCATGGCGAGGCGCCCAGCACTGCCCCTGGCTCTGCAGTCCCCATCAGCAAGACAGCCCTGGGCAGATCTGTGAGAAATGCACCCCCCCCGGTCACCCAGTCTGCAGAACTCAGATCTGCCACCAACCCGGCCTCTGCTCACTCCTAGGCTGTGCTCACCTGTCTCGGGTGCGCCATTGCTTTGTCACGGGGAACCAGGAGCTCAGGGGACTTGGGTGGGTGCTCAGAGGCGCCTCGTTGGCAGGCAGGGGCACTGCAGGGGAGCCGCCGTGAAGAATGACAACACAGCTGAGGCCGAGAAGCCCTGGCCAGGAGGACAGCTGGCCGATGCTCGAGCAGAAACCCAGGAGGACACAGCGCTGGTGGGCGGGGTTTGCACGGCCACATGATGTTTCCCTGGCGGCTGACCCCACCCAGCCCATGGAGCTGCCCTCTGCATAGTGAGAGGGCGGCGGGGAACGGCTCTCGCTGAGGACAACCAAACACGGCGGTCCTCTGAGGACGGTCCATCCCCTACTGGCATCTAGATCCTACAGGGGCATGTCCACAGAAAGGGGCCTTCCAGGGGCTGCTCTTCTTTAACCTTGACAACCTCAGTCTGGCGGCTCTCTGGGTCAGGGAGCATAGGGGGGCGGCTTCTCCCCGGGGAGGAGGGAGGCAGCTGCAGAGCGGGGTGCCGCCTGGGGAGGGCAGCCTGGGCCACAGCAGAGCTGGGCGGGAGGCTGCGTGTCCTCGCACACAGGGAGGCCGGTGCTCGGCTGCAAGGAAACAGAGAGACTCTCAGTCAGCAGGTGCAGCCACCACAGGCTCCCTCACCTGGGGCATGCCCACGCCGCACAGTGCCCGCCTCACCAGAGCCCGGAGGGGGCCCTGGGGACAGCACCGCCTCCGGCACTGCAAGGAGCCGTGTCCCGGGGGTGGTGTCCGAGTACACCCCGGCCCTCCTGGCAGCCACTGGTCTCTGGGGGCATGGGAAGCTCCCTGAGCGCTCACGTGTCCTGCAGTAGGAGTGTCACTCCTGGGTCAGGGTGGCCGGGCCACGGTGCCACCAGCGGTGTGGTCAGATCTCGTGGAGACGCAAAGCCTTCCGTGGGCGGGCCTTGTCCACAGGTGAGACCGCTGAGGGGAGTGGGCCTCCGGGCTTGGCTGGGGCTCAGCCGTGGGCCTATGCTGAGCCCTGGGCTTGCAGCCTACACAGCCACGTGAGCCATGTAGTAACACAGATCTCACTCCCTTTCTCTGTACATGGGGTGCATGCGTGTACATACACGTGACTATGCATATGTATATTTCACAATGTGCATATATGTGCATGTGTGGATGCTATATTCATGCACATACATGCATGCATCTACATGGGACTGTATGTATATTCTGTGTAGCCATGGCATTCATGTGTGCATTGTGTTTTATGTGTATATGTACATTGTGTGTATCGACATGTGACTGTGACTGTGTGTTGTGTTAGTGTATCCCTAGCTATGTGGGCTCACGTGTGCATGTGTTTGTGTGTATATGTGCACACGTGTTTGTATCTACATGTGATTGTACATGTATATGTGCTTGTGTACCTGTGGCTGTTTGCACGTGTGTGTGTGCACATTGGTCCACCAATCCCACAAGCCAAGACCATGTTCTTGGAGGGAGACCCCCGGACACCCACACAGAGCCACTTTCCTCCCAGGCCCGCCGGGTGCCAACAGAGCAGAGCTCGTGGTCAGAGTCCAGCCTCAGCTGGGGCCAGGCGGTGCTGTGCCCTGTCCACAGTCTGCCCTTTAGCCAGACCTGCCTGTGCAGTCACAGGCACCAGACAGGAGGGAGGGGAGGGCAGGACCACGGTGCTCCCCACAGTTGTCCCTAGGGGTGACTGGTGGGACAAGAGCTGGCTATGAGGACTGCGCAGTGCCAGTCGGTATCTGTGCCCAAAGGCTGCCGAGCCGGCACACTGTGTGCTCAGGTGGCTGTGCCTTCCCCATGAAGGATGAGAAGGGCGGGGCTCCCAGGGACAGAGCCCTTCCCTGATGGCACCCTGAGGCAGTGACAGGAAGCCCCAGGGGAGGGTGACAGCCCAAGGTGCCTGCCCTGGAGTGACTGCTGCAGTGACCATCTGTAGACACCCTGGTCACATTCTAACTCTTGGGAATGCTCCT
Organism: Sylvilagus floridanus; assembly: GCA_949820135.1. Taxonomy (NCBI): domain Eukaryota; kingdom Metazoa; phylum Chordata; class Mammalia; order Lagomorpha; family Leporidae; genus Sylvilagus; species Sylvilagus floridanus. The sequence continues at coordinate 133,334,126 of OX463230.1, read as the reverse complement.
TCTCGGGTCACAGAAACAGGGACTCGCCCCTCAGCCAGGCCTCTCCCAGGGTCAGGAGTCACCCCCAGCCCCAGTGCCCCCAGGAGGCCCGCCTCCGCAGCACAGGCAGCGGGCACACCTGGTGCACCTGTTCCTCCTGCCAACTTCAGAGGCGGGAGCCCGGCTTCACCTTCAAGGTGAGCAGAGGAAACTAAGACCCGAGAGAAGGGCCCTGTCCTCCTGGTGGGGCTACAATGACAGGGCCAGGGGCTCGCCTCCCCCAGCCCATAGCACTGCCCAGCCCCGCAGAGCAGAGGGGGCTGCACCCTGCCCGCACCTGGCTGCTCCCTGTCAGGTCTCCAACCCGGGGCTCCTCTGGCTGAGAGTGGAGCTGGAGCAGGGCTACACACATGAACCATCCCCTCTCTCAGCCAGGCTAACCTCCTGCCGACCGCCAGCCCTGTCGTCCATCAGAGCAAGTGGCCCTTGTGTTTCACCCTCTGCCTGCTGCTGGGCTACACAGGTCGCCGCCCAGAGCTCTCTGCATGGCACAGCACTGCTGCCACCGCCAGAGGACAGGGAGAGAGCCTGGCACCAGGCGCGGTGTGGACAGAGCCTTTCCAGCCCAGGATGCCTGGATTTGTGCAGGCAGGAATGCCCCATCAGGCACCCCCACAGAGGAGAACTGGCCATGAATGTCCAAGGTGCCAGGTCCAGAGAAGAGCTACTTTACCCGCAGACTCCTAGTGGCACATAACGAAGCAGCTGCAGCCAGGGGTGGACATAAAAGGGCCACATGCCCACTTGAGCAGACCACAGCTTCCAGTGCCCACCACCAGACCATGGCCTCCCAGCATCCACCACGCAGACCACGGCCTCTAGTGTCCACTGCACAGACCATGAACTCCCAATGTCCACCACACAGACCACAGCTTCCCAGTGCCCACCACCAGACCACAGCCTCCCAGCATCCACCACGCAGACCACGGCCTCTAGTGTCCACTGCAGAAAACACAGCCTCCCAGTGTCCACTGCACAGACCACGGCCTCCCAGTGTCCACTGCACAGACCACGGCCTCTAGTGTCCACTGCAGAAAACACAGCCTCCCAGTGTCCACTGCACAGACCACAGCCTCCCAGTGTCCACTGCACAGACCACGGCCTCCCAGTGTCCAGTGCACAGACCACGGCCTCTAGTGTCCACTGCAAAGAACACAGCCTCCCAGTGTCCACTGCAAAGAACACAGCCTCCCAGTGTCCAGTGCACAGACCACAGCCTCCCAGTGTCCACTGCACAGACCACAGCCTCCCAGCATCCACCACGCAGACCACGGCCTCTAGTGTCCACTGCAGAAAACACAGCCTCCCAGTGTCCAGTGCACAGACCACAGCCTCCCAGTGTCCACCACATAGACCACGGCATCCCAGTGTCCACTGCACAGACCACGGCCTCCCAGCATCCACCACGCAGACCACGGCCTCCCAGCATCCACAACGCAGACCACGGCCTCCCAGTGTCCACTGCACAGACCACGGCCTCCCAGTGTCCACTGCACAGACCACAGCTTCTCAGTGTCCACCACACAGACCATGGCCTCCCAGTGTCCACTGCACAGACCATGAACTCCCAATGCCCACCACACAGACCACAGCTTCTCAGTGTCCACTGCACAGACCATGAACTCCCAATGTCCACCACACAGACTACAGCTTCCCAGTGTCCACTGCACAGACCATGAACTCCCAGTGTCCACTGCACAGACCACAGCTTCCCAGTGTCCACCACACAGACCACGGCCTCCCAGTGTCCAGTGCACAGACCACGGCCTCCCAGTGTCCAGTGCACAGACCATGGCCTCCCAGTGTCTACCGCACAAACCACAGCCCCCCAGTGTCCACTGCATAGCCTACAACCTTCTAGTGTCCAATGCACAGACCACAGCCTTCCAGTGTTCACTGCACACACCATGGCCTCCTAGTGTCCACCACACAGGCCATGGCCTCCCAGTGTCCACTACACAGACAACATCCTCCCCGTGTCCACCATACTGACCATGGACTCCCAGTGCCAGGACACAGACCACAGCCTCCCAGTGTCCACTACCTCACCGTGTCCACTGCCTCACCGTGTCCACGGCCTCCCAGTGTCCACTGCACAGACCACGGCCTCTAGTGTCCACTGCACAGACCATGGCCTCCCAGTGTCCACTGCACAGACCACAGCCTTTAGTGTCCACTGCACAGACCACGGCCTCCCAGTGTCCACTGCACAGACCATAGCCTCTAGTGTCCACTGCACAGACCACGGCCTCCCAGTGTCCACTGTGTAGACCATAGACTCCCAGTGCTCTCCTCCCAGTGTGCAAGGTCTTGCTGCTGCTCTGGGTTGAACTCTGCACGTTGGACATCGGCAACTTCACCTGGCAAAGCGGTCTGTGCTCAGGGACACCCAGGTGCCCTGGCCTCCTGCTCTGGCTGGCGTGGAGATCTCACGAAACGCAAGGTGATCTCCAGGGCCATGGCTCAAAGACCCCAAAATGTCAGCCTGGGTCACTTCAGCCACCCCTCCCAGGTGCCCCTGAGCTCCTTGCCAGCCAGGGTGGGCTGGGCCTCCCAGGCTCGCCTGCACCCGCCGGGGAGGCCCAGTCCACAGCCTCCTCCAACACCAGCCCCTCCCAACCTTCAGCAGCGCAGGTCCTACCTGGAGAGGCAGAGGGTAGGACGAGCAGCTGGGGAGAGCGGGCGGTGAGCAGAAGCCGGTGCAGGCCAGGAGCTGCTGAGCAGGGTTATACAGCATCTGGGGTGGGGAGGATGGGCCGTAGGCCAGCTGGGACAGAGGCACCTGCCAAGAGGACAAACAGGCAGTTGGCTGACCACTGCCCCACTGAGACCCAGCCCACTGAAGAGGGAGCAGCCTGCACCCTGGCCGCACCATGGGGAGCCCAAGGCCTCCATGGCTTCACCGTCTCCTTCCTGATAGAAAACCATGGAGAAGAAAGGGGCTGGACACAGGGCAGGAGCCCAGGCAAAGTCCCATGTCCCCAGCAGTGTCCACTGCACAGACCACGGCCTCCCAGTGTCCACCGCACAAACCCAGCCTCCCAGTATCCACTGCAGACCATGTCCTCCACAGCCAGGAACCCCACAGGCTGAGGCAGCAAAGCTACAGGAGCCTCTGGCTGGAATAGGGGTTCTGGGTGAGAGAGGACAGGCAGGCAGGGGTCTACGGGGCCTCCAGGCACGTGGGGTAGACAGCACCCAAGATTAGAGTGCTCGCACACAGGGCGCCCTCATGGCGGCTGTTTCTGAACTGGGGACAGGGCCCTGCCCATCAGGGCTCAGCTGTGGACACGGCTCTCAGTTGACATAGGCCTCAGTTCCCCCGCCGCGTGGGGCAGGCGCCACTCACCATGTCCTTGAAGGCGCCCAGGACGGCGGCCGTGACGATGCCCAGGAGCAGGCCCAAGACGTTCAGCGCCGCAGAGGCCCAGAGCAGCCGGTACAGGTGGACCACGTCCTGGCAGCCACGCACACCCACAAACTCGTAGTAGGTGGGCGGGTGCCCTGTGCTGCACACGGTGGGGTGGGGAGGAATGGCCGTGTCAGCCCCTGCCTGGGCTGGACAGGGTCGGCACCGAGTCCTGAGGGCCTGGGGAGAGGCCTCTGCATCTGAGACAGCAGAGTAAGGGGCAGGCCCGGGACCGCCCACCCCACCTGGCTCACAGGTGAGCAGCAAATGGGACCTCTGCAGATGGCAGTAGGGGGCTGATGGCCCAGCTCGGCCACCTCTGTCTTGTCTCCCAGCAGCGACACCAGCGAGGGTTCAGTGCCCACACTGGGAAAGGGGTCAAGGTCACAGGCGGAGGGGTCCTCAAACCCCTGCCCTGAGGGGGACAATGCTGGGGGCAGGCTGGTGGCTCTCCCAGGCATGTGATGGCCAGGGGCTGGCCAGGTTTGATAGTGTCCCCAGCACATACTGGCTGTGTGCCCTTGGACCCAGTGAAATGGACCCAGTGTCGCTGTTGATGCAGGTACTGCCGGGGGGGGGGCACCAGGAGGGAAGGGGGCGGCCCAGGGATGGGCGCTGTGTGCAGGTGTGCATTACCTGTCACAGGTGTAGAGGTCACAGCAGTAGCAGGTGTTGCTCCTCACCCTCAGCTGGCACTTGCCACTCAGTGAGTGACAGGTGACCTGAGGACAGAGAGACCCGGTCAGTTGCATCCCCGAGCGCTCACAGCCCCGTCCCCACCCTGACGGGCCAGGACCCAGCTGCTCGGCCCAGCCAGTCCTCAGCACTGTTCCTGACCGCCCTGGTTCCAGGAGCAGCCAGTGGGAGCGGCAGGACCCCCTCAGGAATTCGCCATGAGTGAGTCCCAGCTCAGCCATGGAAGGGCAGCTGGGGGTCGTGGGCCTGGTCTGAGAGGCCCTGTTAACCAGGGCCCCGAGAACACTGAAGGAAGGCCCCGCCTCTCCATGGCCAGGAGCGGGGGGACGCAGCCTGAGCCGCACTGAAAACAGGTCCCCTTCCCCCTCCCACAGGGCTGCGAGGCCCGGCTGGCCTTCGGAAGAGACCCTGGCCAGCAGCAGAGGCCATGAGGACATGCAGGCCCTCGCCCAGACGTGCCTCTGCAGGGTCCGGAACGAGCACGGGGGTGTTAGCACCGCTGCTGCCCAGAAAGCCACTGGGCACTGGTGTGCGACAGCCGGGCAGGGCAGCCGCGTGTCACAGGAGCAAACGGTCCCGTGGCTGTGGTCCCAAAGCCAGCAGGGACGATCAGGTGTGGAGAGCCAGGGACCCAGAAACCAGGGGATCAGGGCAAAGCCACGGTGTGCAGAACCGCTAGGACCAACACACTCAGACGCCCACGGAGGGCACGGCAGCACGTTCGCTGGGTGAAGCCAGGCCTCACCTCTGTCTGGTAGACGTCGTACAGGTACCCTGCCCCGCTGGAGTAGAACTGGCATCTGCCCGCGGTGAGCGGCCTCAGCTCCTGGGGAAAGACGCACAGTCCAGAGTGGCCAGACCTGATCCCACCTGCTCAGAACCCACGGGGGAGAGGCCAGCACCAGCCAGAGCCTGCACACGGGGAAGAGCTGCCCAGCTCCTCCGAGGACAGCCGGGCCCCTTGTCCAGCCCGCTGTGGCTGGCCGGACACAGCCCTGTCCATCCACACAGGAGCAGGAAGGGGAGGGCTGCTCAACTGTTGAGCGGCATCTGTGCGGCTCTACGCCGTGGACACCGTGGCTCTCGCCTCTTCCTAAAAGCAAGATAGTTTCCCTTCTAGGAAGGGAGCAGGAAGAACTAATTCCTTCATCCATCAAACTAGCCAGGTGTCCACCTGCCCACCCAGACATCTCACGTCCCCCCACTCAGTCATCTACGGGTTCACCCATCCACACACACATCTCTGTTCACCATCCATTCCTCCTTCCTGCCAGCCACCCCCATCCACCCCCATCCATCCATCCATCCATCCATCCATCCATCCAACCACTCAGCCATACCCCATCAATGGCCCCCATCCAGCTGTGCTGACTTGATTATGAGTTTATGTGGCCCCAAAGTCTTACATTAATGGACAGCAGGCTAATATCAGCAGCCAACCCATTAAGGGAGGAGTTGATCTGATTAGGGCATCTGGAGAGTGGGCCCAGGGCCCAGGTCCTTGGGACCACCCTCAGAAGGTTTCTCTCTGAGAGGGTTGGCTATGAAAGCTGAGTCAGGCCCAGCCCCCCCCCCCGCTCCCCCACCCCCTCGCCATGCGACCATTTCTCTGCAAACACTTCGCCACTGCCAATTTCATAGATGCCAGATTTGCAAGGCCGCCTCTCTGACTGCACCGTTTCTTGGGTATTGCAACTCAAGTGGCGAGAGCTGGAGATGCACCCACTGCCCACCGCCCATCTCCAGGGCTCCAGATAGTGGCCTTGCTGCAAGCGAGCCTCAGAGCAGTGCAGTGGGCAGGCCGACCCGTGGCAGAGGGCAGCGAGGCACACAGGAGCCGTGGGGCCCAGCACCTACACTTAGTCTCATGTCTGCGTTAGTTCTGCTTCTCGGTGCACTCCTGCCTTGATCTAAGGAAAGAGTGGAAAAGCTGTGGGGACACTGGTGACACAAGAGGACAGCCGTCACCTGCTCCTGCCTCCTGCAGCCGCCGCCGTGGGCGCCACAGGGCAGCCAGATCCCGGGGACACCGCAGGGAGAAAACAGAGCCAAGTAGCTGCCCTGTGTCTTTGTCTCCCTGGGCGAGACCGTGGTGGTGCTGAGGTCAGAGTGTGTCCACCTGAGCGGCGGGCTCTGGCCATCTTGGATGTCTATGCCCTTGACGGTGGCTGTTCAGGGCCCAACCTGGCAGAAACCGACTCGGAACAGGACAGCCCCTCCTCCACGCAGTGTGGCCAGGCCTGCTGCAGCATCCTGGTAACCGAGTGAGGGCCACGGGAGAGGCCCAGGTCCCCCACGTTGTCCGCCATGGAGCCGCCGTGCCTCTGCTCCTCCCACCAGGGATCGCAGCCAACTTCTTGAGCATCAAAGCCAGGGGGGTTTGCTGAGAGCAGCCGGTGCCTCCACCTGCACCCCACCTGGTTCCCACACCGCTCGGGCAGGTTGCTGTGTTGTCCACTTGTGGCCACAGCTGGGCAAAGGGCTGCCTGGGGGCCACTCAGCAGCACCACCGCCACCTCCTATGTGGCTTGGGAGAAGCCTTCCCGGGGAGGCCCCGGGAGGACCAGCGGCAGACATGCATGCTCACCTGGGGACCTCGGCCCACAGGCCTCACAGTTGGCTGTCACCAGGCGCCAGCAGCCCAGCCCTCCCAGTGACCAGGCGAGGCCAGCACCTCCCACGTGGACTCCACCAGGCTCTGGCTCTGGGGTATGGAGGCCCCCAGGCCCACACTGGCCCTGGCTCTGGCTCCTCCCCTAGGTCAGAGGTGCCCCACTGTGCCCCACTGCAGCCATACTACCAGCCACCCCGTCCAGCATCACTGCCCAGGGAGTCCAGCCAACCCCATCTGACAGCTCTCACAGCTCTCTCCCGACATGCTCACAGCGGCTCCAGTGCCCGTGCCCTGTGACCCAGAAAGCTCGAAGCTCTGAGCCGTGACTTGCTGCCCGGTCTGGACGCGGTCCCTGGGAGGTCACCCTCATGCCTCGATGGCCTGCCCAGGACTACGCCTGCCTCAGGCTCTGGTGACAGCGGCCCCAGCGGTTTCTGTAAATCGGTCTCCCCAGGCAGGACACCGGGGATGGGCTGCGTTTTCTGCCCCACACCTGCCACCCGAGCAGGATGAGGTAATTCTCAGTTTGAACTGGGTGTGACCAGCAAGCTTAGTTTTGAATCTACAGTGAGACTGGAAAGCACGTGTCTCCAGGGATACCACAACCACCTCTGGTGACCCAGAGAGGGGCCCTCCCTTCCTCCAGGGTCTCAGAGCATTCTGTGTGGCCCTGTGAAATCCCCCCCATGACTGTCAGCACACCCCTCTGTCACCCAGCTGAGATCCCATGCGGCTCTGTGGATCCTCCAACAGTCAGCACCCCACCCCCATCACCCAGCTGAGATCCCGTGCGGCTCTGTGGATCCTCCAACAGTCAGCATGCACCCGACTGTCACCTGGCTGAGATCCTGTGTGGCTCTGTGGATCCTCCAACAGTCAGCACACCCCCATCACCCAGCTGAGATCCCATGTGGCTCTGTGGATCCTCCAACAGTCAGCACACCCCTGTCACGCGGCTGAGATCCCGTGCGGCTCTGTGGATCCTCCAACAGTCAGCACCCCACCCCCACCACCCGGCTGAGATCCCGTGCAGCTCTGTGGATCCTCCAACAGTCAGCACCCCACCCCCACCACCCGGCTGAGATCCCGTGCAGCTCTGTGGATCCTCCAACAGTCAGCACCCCACCCCCACCACCCGGCTGAGATCCCGTGTGGCTCTGTGGTTCCTCCAACAGTCAGCACCCCACCCCCACCACCTGGCTGAGATCCCGTGTGGCTCTGTGGATCCTCCAACAGTCAGCACCCCACCCCCATCACCCAGCTGAGATCCCGTGCGGCTCTGTGGATCCTCCAACAGTCAGCACCCCACCCCCACCACCCAGCTGAGATCCCGTGTGGCTCTGTGGTTCCTCCAACAGTCAGCACCCCACCCCCATCACCCGGCTGAGATCCCATGCGGCTCTGTGGATCCTCCAACAGTCAGCACACCCCTGTCACGCGGCTGAGATCCCGTGCAGCTCTGTGGATCCTCCAACAGTCAGCATGCACCCGACTGTCACCTGGCTGAGATCCTGTGCGGCTCTGTGGATCCTCCAACAGTCAGCACACCCCCACCACCCGGCTGAGATCCCATGTGGCTCTGTGGATCCTCCAACAGTCAGCACACCCCTGTCACGCGGCTGAGATCCCGTGCGGCTCTGTGGTTCCTCCAACAGTCAGCACCCCACCCCCATCACCCGGCTGAGATCCCATGCGGCTCTGTGGATCCTCCAACAGTCAGCACCCCACCCCCATCACCCAGCTGAGATCCCATGCAGCTCTGTGGATCCTCCAACAGTCAGCACACCCCCATCACCCAGCTGAGATCCCATGTGGCTCTGTGGATCCTCCAACAGTCAGCACACCCCTGTCACGCGGCTGAGATCCCGTGCGGCTCTGTGGTTCCTCCAACAGTCAGCACCCCACCCCCACCACCCGGCTGAGATCCCGTGCGGCTCTGTGGATCCTCCAACAGTCAGCACACCCCTGTCACGCGGCTGAGATCCCGTGCAGCTCTGTGGATCCTCCAACAGTCAGCACCCCACCCCCACCACCCGGCTGAGATCCCGTGTGGCTCTGTGGTTCCTCCAACAGTCAGCACCCCACCCCCACCACCCGGCTGAGATCCCGTGCGGCTCTGTGGATCCTCCAACAGTCAGCACCCCACCCCCACCACCCGGCTGAGATCCCGTGTGGCTCTGTGGATCCTCCAACAGTCAGCACCCCACCCCCACCACCCGGCTGAGATCCTGTGCGGCTCTGTGGATCCTCCAACAGTCAGCACCCCACCCCCACCACCCGGCTGAGATCCCGTGTGGCTCTGTGGTTCCTCCAACAGTCAGCACCCCACCCCCACCACCCGGCTGAGATCCCGTGTGGCTCTGTGGATCCTCCAACAGTCAGCACCCCACCCCCATCACCCGGCTGAGATCCCGTGCGGCTCTGTGGATCCTCCAACAGTCAGCACCCCACCCCCACCACCCGGCTGAGATCCCGTGCGGCTCTGTGGATCCTCCAACAGTCAGCACCCCACCCCCACCACCCGGCTGAGATCCCGTGCGGCTCTGTGGATCCTCCAACAGTCAGCATGCACCCGACTGTCACTCTGCTCCAGCCGAGCCCTGCCTGCCCACAGCAGGTGCAGCCCTGGCTGCTGCAGGCTTTGTACGTGACTTCTCTGGGCCACAGGCCTAACCCCAGTGTGGTCTCCCGCTGCCCCCTCTCAGAGAAAGCCACCTTGACCACCCCCCACTCCTGTGGGGTGCCCGGCCCCAGCAGGGCCTCTGTGGGTGACCGTGGAGGCCAGGACGCCACACCCTCTGAGGTCAGCCAGACCCTGAGCCGCCCCCGCTGCCCCCCACTCACAGCTCAGGGAGGCATTTCCAGCCACCCCAGCTGGAACCGGCAGCCTGGCCGCAGCCACAGCCTCATTTCCTGTTTCTCTAGAGTCGAGCCGTGCGTCTGCCTGGCCCCACAGGGCAGCAAGAGACAGGGTTAATCCCCGGGGACTCTCCTGGCGGTCCGTACTCCCCCAGCCAGTGCCGCCAGCTGGCAGTAGAGAGCCTGAGCCGAACTGGGGAAGTTCGCTCTGTGCCCGCCACTCGCTGAATCTGCTCACTGGGTGGCAAGGCGGTCTGTGGGAGGAGGCAGCCAGGGCTTTCCTGCTCGGGGACAGAGCTCGCCGTGATTGTACACACATGCATATGTGCACACATGTAACCGCACATGCACACACATGAACATGCACAGCTTGCAGAAGCACACGCTGTGTCCCATGGCAGTGCGGGGACCTCAGGGCAGGGACACTTTCCGTCAGGAAAAGGAGGGCTGGGTGTGCCCACCTCATGAGAAACCAGCGAGGGTAGACTGGCAGAACATGCACACACATGCACATGCATGTGCACACAATGTGTGCATGTCTGTGGGTGTGTACACACACGGACACATGTGCACACAATATATGCACAGGCACACATGTAAGCATGTGCTGTGCTCACAAACGTGAGTGCATGTGTGCATACATGCAAATGTGCACACAGAAAACACGCATACATGAGCCCTGCACAATGCACACATGCATACTGGAACACATGTGTGCACCATCTTCAAAGCCACTTTGCCCCAAACAGTAGGGGCACCCCAGCTGGAACCCATGTGGTTAGCCTGACTGCTGGCAGGCGGCGGGAGCCCCAGGCACATTTCCCCCCACCCCTGCCTTCGGCCAATCAGGTAAACTGCTCCCGGGTGTGGCCCAGGCCCAGCTGGAAAGCTGCCCTAGCTATGTGACCTTCAAGCTGACTGGAGAGCCATACTGGCACCAGTGTCGGTTCTGTCCTGTAGTTACTGTTGCCCTGAATTAGTGACACCCTTCCACCTGCTCTTTAAGAGTGTGCACGGTTGTTAATAAAGACAGACGTGTTCACCGAAGCCTGCCCCTGGTGCTTCTTGTTGAAGAACACCATTGCCCCACTCTCCCCGATGGTGCGGCCTCACAGGCCAAGTCCACAGTGTGACATGTGCGATGTGTGGCATGTGGCATGTGTGATGTGTGGCGTGTGTGGTGGTTTGTGTATGGGTGGCCTGTGTGGTATGTGTGGTGTAGTGGTATGTGTGATGTGTGTGGATGGCATGTGAGGTGTGTGATGTGTGCAGGTGGTACGTGTGGCATGTGGAATGTGTGATGTGTGGGGGGTATGTGTAATGTGTGCAGGTAGCATGTGTGGTGTGTGTGGTGTAGTGGTATGTGTGATGTGTGTGGATGACATGTGAGGTGTGCAGGTGGCATGTGGACTGTTTGATGTGTATAGTGTGGTGTTGCATGTGATCTGTGCAGCGTGTGATGTGTGTGGCATTGTGGTGTGTGTGGTATAGTGCATGTGATGTGTGCAGTATGTGTGATGTGTGTGGCACATGTGTTGTGTGGCACGTGGACTGTGTGGTGGTTCATGTGATGTGTGGCCTGTGGCATGCATGATGTGTGTGGTACGTGATGTGTATGGATGGCGTGTGATGTGTGCAGGTGGATGTGGTATTGTGGCATGTGTCATGTGTGTAGTGTGATGGTGTGTGTCATATATGTGTCATGTGTGGGGTGTGTGTGATGTGTGCCACTGGCACATGGTGGACAGAATGCAAGTCTGGGGAGCTGAGATAGGAGACGGAGGTTGGAAACATGGTGGTGAGGCCAGCAGTGGTCTGAGCTGCATCCAGCCGAGGGCGACACAGGTTCGCTCGAGATGTTAAAGCCCAGGAAAGGGTCTCCGGTACTCACAATGTGCCGTGCAGCAAAGACGCCATCGACCACAGCGCAGCAGAAGGCGGCCACCACGCCGAAGCTGACGAACACGATCGCAGCCACCAGCTGGAAGAGAAGCACAGGTTGTGTCCCGGAACAGCGACAGCTCCAAAGGCAGCGCCTGCGGCCCGGCCCGGGGACAGAACCCTCGCTTCTGCAGCCGGACAGCCCCTCCGTGGTCATGGCACAAGATTCGAGGAGCCCTCTGCCCATGGCGCATCCAGTCCCCCCGCCCTGCACAGCTCCTGGGCAGTGCCCGGGCCGCGTGCCCACAGCTGACACGCATGTTCCCGTCTCCCACTCGCGTTCACCAAGCCTCCTTGCTAGAGGACGGGCGAGCCCTGTGCACAGTGTGCGGCCTGCTGTTCCTGACGATCTCGGGGCCAAGAGCGGTCCCCTGCGCCACCATGGAAATTTACACGGCTCTCTGCTTCGTGAGCCTACCAGGACGTGGCAGACACACTGGGGCTCACGTTCCAGCATTTCTGAGGGTAGACTCAGTGAGCACACGAGAACGCCATGCTCTCACACAGGGCACACCCAGGTTCTCCAAGCCCCACGATCCTGAGAGGAGGCTACAGGGTCCCCGGAAGAAGGCCGACGAGCTTCATGGTTCCATGTCCCGAACGGCAGGTGACGGTCCCCACCTCTGCAGGGCGGACAAGCTGGCCGACAACAGGCCTCGCCGTCCGGTCTTCTCTGCACGCCGCCTCCTCCCTCCCTCCCAGCCCCGTCCCAGCCGCGCCCTGGGGCCCCTGCCCTCGTGCCCCTGCCCACCTGCCGCCTTCCCTGCAGGAACTCATGGGAGCACCGGGCCCCACAGCTGCGCCTGTGGCAGGTCTGGCCCCGTGCCCCACAGCTGCGCCTGCGGCAGGTCTGGCCCCGTGCCCCACAGCTGCGCCTGCGGCAGGTCTGGCCCCGTGCCCCACAGCTGCGCCTGTGGCAGGTCTGGCCCCGTGCCCCACAGCTGCACCTGCGGCAGGTCTGGCCCCGTGCCCCACAGCTGCGCCTGTGGCAGGTCTGGCCCCGTGCCCCACAGCTGCGCCTGCGGCAGGTCTGGCCCCGTGCTGATCGCGCTGGTTCGAGCACTGGAATCGCAGTGGGCTTCCAGTTGCACGCTCTCTGACTGCAAGCGGGGCTGGGCCTCTCTTCATACTATTAAGGTTGTCTCATAACTTCTTCATTTCCTGTTAGTGCAGCTTCCCATGTTTTCTATCGAACTTTTAGGTCCTTGTTCCTCAAGTTTGAGAGCATACATACAGGTTACATGTGCACATGTACATATCAATACATATACACACATAAATGCACATGCACACACAATACACACTGGCACACACATACATGCCACAGTACATGTAGATGACTAAACACACGTGTGTAAGCACGTGTGTTTTAGTTGTATGTATATACATACATAATACATATATGTACACATGCACATACATGGGTATATGCAAAGTTCATGGAAAATGCATATATATAAAAAGTGGACATGGATTTAAAATATTTTTGCCCTAAAATAAATCTTTTGATTATTTGCTCCAAAATAGACCACTGAATTCCATTTTCTTCCACAAACTTTCTGGGTCCCCTCACATGTGAATTTGTGCAGGCACATGCACACACAGTCACACACCTCCAGTTCACACTCACACACACACCTCACACTCACACTCATGCAATCACACACTCACACATGTGTGTTCATCTCCTGCATGTGTGCCCCACATCTGTCACAAGCACCCTTGAAATCCGTCCCTGGTCTGAAGATGGATTTAGAGTGGCTCTGGTCACACAGTCATGGCTGGCTTCACAGAGTCCAGCGTGTCCATCCTCTTTTCTCTTGGTCTGGGTTAGTCAGGGCTTTGTGGGGTGACCGTGGGACTCCCTGTGTTTTCCCCGGCATTTATTTGGTTTCCTTTGCACATGGGGATCCCTGATCCTGTATCTTTGTGCATGGTTGAGGCACGGATCCCAGCCTGCCTTTCCTCCACCTGCCTCTGTCCCAGCCCCACACATGTCTGGACTGTGACAGGAGATGCCCCTAGTCTGGGAATGAGTGGGGACCCAGCTACTCTGACGATCCAACTCCCAGCTTCCTCTCAACATGGGACCTCCAATGACTCATCCAGGGCACAGGAGACACAGAGAACCCCCAGCAGCTCACCCAACGGACAGGTGCAGGTGGGCACAGAGAACCCCCACAGCTCACCCAAGGGACGGGGCAGGTGCAGGTGGGCACAGAGAACCCCCACAGCTCACCCAAGGGACGGGGCAGGTGCAGGTGGGCACAGAGAACCCCCACAGCTCACCCAAGGGGCGGGGCAGGTGCAGGTGGGCACAGAGAACCCCCACAGCTCACCCAAGGGGCGGAGCAGGTGCAGGTGGGCACAGAGAACCCCCACAGCTCACCCAAGGGGCGGAGCAGGTGCAGGTGGGCACAGAGAACCCCCACAGCTCACCCAAGGGGCGGAGCAGGTGCAGGTGGGCACAGAGAACCCCCACAGCTCACCCAAGGGACAGGGCAGGTGGGCGCAGAGCCCCTGATTGGGGGAGCAGCCACTTCCCTGAGGCTGACGTTCGGCCCCAGTGCCTTCTGACCCGTGTGGGTCCTTAGCTTGCCCATCTATAAAGGGGCCTTGGGGTCCTATGACCCTTTGTGAACATGACACATGCTCTAGAGCCCCTGTGACTCCTGTAGGAATGCAGTCAACACGTGAATTCCCAAGACCCCGTCACACACGCAATCAACATGTTAGCACCTGAGACCCCATCACACATGCTGTCAACACACTAACACCTGAAACCCCATCACACATACTGTCAACACACTAACACCCAAAACCCCATCACATACGCAGTCAACACATTAACACTCGAGACCCTGTCACACATGCAGTCAACATGCTAACACCCAAGACCCCATCACACATGCAGTCAACATGTTAACACTCGAGACCAGACCCTGTCACATATGCAGTCAACATGCAAGTTCAGAAATCTCAGCACACATGCAGTAAACACGTGAGCACCTGAGACCCCAGCACACATGTAGTCAACACACTAACACCGAAGACCCCAGCACACATGCAGTGAACACGTGAGCACCAGAGACCCCAGCACACATGTAGTCAACACACTAACACCGAAGACCCCAGCACATATGCAGTGAACACGTGAGCACCAGAGACCCCAGCACAATACAGTCCATGCCCTGGAGCCCCACAGACAGCAGCCACCTGGTGCAGCTGTGGGTGGGACCAGACAGAGGTCTTCGCCCTCCACCAGGCCTCGCACTGGCAGTTCACGTGAGGCGTGCCCTGCGGGGGCTGTGCATAAGTCTTGACTGAATGGAAGTCACTCCCCGGGGCTTTCCCTGGTGCATGGCAGTTTCTGAGTCCCCTGTCCCACACGATGGCTCTGGTTGAACTGGCTCAGTGCTGGCGGATCCACTGCCCTAAGCGGGGTGAACAGACTTGGTGGGCCCTGGCATTCTGGCCCTGGGCTGTCGGCCAGTTCAGCCCAAACATAAACCCACCTTTACAGCAGGGACTCCACTTTGGAGCACCTGGGCCTCCATCTTGAGAAGGCACCCCCCTCCTCACCATGAGACTCTGGTCTGAAAGTGTGGTCTAAAACACTCGACAGTAGCAGGCCCCTGCATCACACTTGACAACCTGCATCACACCTGGCAAAGCATAGAAACCCCCTAGCATGATCGCTCCAGCTTAAAAACAGGTGGGCTACACCTGGGTTAAGGATAAAATTCTAATTTTCCTATGTCCCACATATGATATAGGCCAATACCTGGATAAACGTCCAAAGTATAACTGGTATTGAAAGATCATAATTGATATTAGTTTTGCATAGGTTTTAGGTCAGGTTGACCTCAGTAACCATGCATTCCCCCCGATCCTAGCAACCATGTATTCCCCTCCCGATATTGTAGTTTTTCCCTTTATGAATCCTGTTGCTTTGAACTTCGGGGTCAAGAGTTCTTTAGGGCATGAGCCCACTGTCCACCGCTGGCAATAAAGGACCATCCGATTTGATCAGTGTGTGGCGCTCCTGTGTTTGCACTCGCTCAGGTACAACACTCGGCCACCAGGGGGAAGCACTGATTCTGCCCAGGAAGGAAAAACAGACCTAAGGAAGCCCTGGGCAGCCACGGCATCTCCTGCACAGAATCTGGGCATCTCCTGTGTGATCCACGTGGCACCTCCTGTGTGATCCACGTGGCACCTCCCGTGGGATCCACGTGGCACCTCCTGTGACAGATCTGTGGCATCTCCATTCATGTGGTAGCTCCTGCAGTATCTCTGGGATCCATGTGGCGTCATCTTTGGGATTCACGTGACATCTCCCACAACCGAGAGGAAGCAGAGCTGCAGCCACTAGGCCAACGCCGCCCTGGCCAGGGCTGGGCAAGCGCGACTGGGTCTCAGTGCAGAGAAGAGACCTGCACTTCCCTCCCCGGGGCACTGCCGTCAGGACAGGGCACAGGAATTGCTCCCGCCAGGAATGGCCCGCCTTTGTGTGCTGCAGGATAACAGAGCACACAACGCAGAGGCAGGGCACGGACATCCGAGTGGGGAGGCCAGGGAGCAGGGGAGCTGCAGGCGGCACCTGCTCAGGGCCGTGCTCCCCACACACACATCTCACTGCTCCCTCCGATTCTGCACCAGCCGGATCAGAGCAGGCGGGCCTCCCTGGCAGCCCACACGTGGTGTGCACCTCTCCTCCACGGCAGCCACTGCTTCCTGGAGAGAGCACATCCCAGAGTGAAGAGAGACTCGGCCAGGAACTGCGCATGTGGGCATCTACGCAATGCTTTCGCTCACGGTTTCCATGTAACCCTCGCAAAGCTGACCTCAGGGTGGCTCTGCGCGCACAGCTGCAGCCCTGCACAGAGCAGGTGGTGATGGGCGCCTGCCACGCTGCAGCCCCAGGCCCACGTGCCCAGTGAGCACCTGGAAGGAGAGCGAGGGAGCCCTGCAGCTCTCGGGGGTCTCTCTGCTGGGCCAGCTCCTCCACCTCAGCCCCCTGAGCCCCCAGAGCCACTGCCGGTGTCCACAGTGACATCTAGCCTCAGCATCCTGTGGGTCGCTGGAATTTTGCAGCTGCCCAAGCAAGCCTGGGTCTCCCTTCAGGAGCCATGCCCCGCCCACTGAGCCTGAGTCGCCCCAGAAGCACACGCATGTGACTCACGCTGCACCAGAGGTGGGGACAGAGCCTCTGCCAGGATCTGCTGGTTCCGACTCACCGACTCCTCCTTGAAGGACACGGCAGGCAAGTGGCGCTAACCAGCCACGGCCAGGACATGGTCCCCGCACCGGGGTTTCACCCCAGCAGACATCACCCAGTGCTTCACAGAAAGCAAGCATCTTCACATGAACCTTTATAATCACAGGGACGCCCTCACGTGCCACATTTCACAGCACAGCTTGATTCGGCCTTGCACTGTTGCAGGGCTGCCTGGGGTGGGGTCCAGGGCCTCCCAGGGTCTCCCTCCTCCTGCAGCTTCTCTTAGGCGTTGCTCTTGCAACACAGGACTCCCATGGCGAGACAGATGTGACGTCAGGATGCATGCAGCCGGGCCCGCCTTCCCTAACCCTGCAGCCACCCTGCGTTAAGTCGCCCATTGGCACTGGCCAGGAAGGCTCTGGACAGCATACCATGGGCGTCTCTGTTCAGGCGTCCACTCCAGGGAAGGGCAGCTGTGTGTTTCAGAGGGGAAGTCACCTTCAGAGCTGTTCTCCGAGCTTGCACCCACCAGGAGAAAGTAAACACGGGGAAACAAACAGCAAGTACAAGGTCACGGTGATAAGATGGAAAAACTTGGAGCGTGGCAGAGGCTCCACGGGGTGGGCGCTCGGGACAGAGGCTCAGGGAGGGCAGCACAGCGGGGGCGGGGGAGCCGGGCCTGAGCCAGGCACGTCTGCTGAGGAACAGGGACCAGGTGTCTGAGGGCCAAGGACAGGGCGTAGGATGAGACTGGGACAGCAGGGCCCCGGTCAGGCAAGAGGGCAGGAGTGGGCAGGGTAGAGCGGAACGAAGAGACGTCCCTGGCTGGATACGGCAGGAGCCCAGCTGGACGGGACCCAGAGCTCGCAGCAGGAGAGGAGCAGCCCACGGCGAGGGCAGGGCGGCAGGTGGAGGGGAGGGTGAGTGGGTGAAAGCAGCTGGGGCCGCAGGGTTCCGGCCTGACCAGCACGAGGGACAAGGATGCTATGGGGAGGGGCCGAGGGCAGGCTGGAGCCGGGGCAGCGGAGTGCAGCTGGACACGGTCAGTGCGCAAGTCTGGCCGGCGCCCCGAGTGCACACTCAGCACCGGGAAGGTCGCAAGCTGGGAGGAGAGGCCTCGGGCGGTGCCCAGCCAGGAAGCAGAGCCTCAGGTCCCGGCCACTGACTCCCTCCCTCCAGCTCATCTTCCCCCACCACCATGTGTCGTCTCCCACATGTCCCCCTCCTCCCAATGCCCCCAACCCCCGTCCATGACCCAGTCTCAGCCCCAGGCATGGTCCCTGACCTCCTGGGTGCTGGCCACACTCTGCTTCCAGGGCCTCAGTGTGGTGCCCAGGCACCAAACACCCTCCCAAACCCGGGGGCCCTGGCTGCCGCTCCGCCATCACAGACCCCTGCGTGTCCTCAAGCCCTTGCACCTGCCACACTCTCGTGCACCTGTCAGAGCACCAGGCCGGCCAGGGCTGTGCGGCTCGTCTGCACCTGCATGGTGAGCCTGGTGTGGGAGACACAGTCGGGGCCCTCGCCCCTCCCAGGGCTACCTCTGCCTCTTCCCCTCCTCCTAGGTGTGCTGCTGCCCCCTGCTGGGCGCCCCAAGCCCTCTCCCCACTCTGTAGGCTGTCTCCATCTCCACCTTCTCACCCCACAGGAAGGCGCCTCCCTCTGGACTCTGCCTGGCCCCCGGCCCCTTCCTTTTGGCTCCAGCTCCCTGGTCAGCCCCCCCTCCTATCCCAGCTCCACCCAAGGCTGCCCGTTGGGCCGGGGTCACCTGAAGCTGTGTGCAGAAACCTGGTGGCCCTCCGTCCCCTGCTGGTCTGAGCAGGACACCGACTGCTTGGACGGGGCTGTGTGGGCGGCCAAGAGCTTCCGGGACGGGGCCTCCCCCGGGGCTCTGCCTTTACAGCTGCTTCTCCCTCTATTAGCGGGGCCAGCTCGGGGCAACAGCGAGAGCAGCAGAAATGGAGACTGAGCAGCTCCCACGTGTGCACATGCCTGAGGGAACCCGAACTCAGCCCCAGAAGGAAGACGGAGCAGCACAGCCTGGGGGTGACACGGGCACGCGCCATTGTCACGGTGCTGCCGTGTGGTATACAGGTGCAGGCTGGCAGCCGGCTCCCAACTCGTCCCACACCACTGTGCTGCCTCCTGCTAACACGGCCGCTGGGGGGTGGCAGTGATGGCTCAGGGGAGAGGGTCCTGCTGCCCACGCAGGAGGCCTGCACCGACTTTCTGGCTCCTGACGTCAGCCCGGTCCGGGTGGGCACCTGGGGAGCAGCCCAGCAGATGGGATCTGTCTGTCTCTGCGTCGTTTTGTCTCGGTGGGAAATGCCTGGCTCTGACGAGCCCCCTCCACCCCTCACATCTCCCCCGCCCCAGCCTCAGGGCCAGGCTCACTCCACGAGGATCAGCTTCCCACAGGAGCACAGCCCATCCTCTGCCCTCTGCCCTAGTGCCACCGCTGCTCCTCCCTCCCTGTGGTTTCCCTGGGACACCTTATTCCCATGATTTCTGTCACCAATCACCAAGAAACCCCAAGTCAGCTCAGATGAGCAGCACCTGCAGATAGGAGCAGGCTCCGTCCCCTTCCACAGGTCAGGGCTGGCCACGGCCATGGTGGACGCGAGATGATCCTCTGCCATCCATGCCACAAGCACCAGTGGAACCAGTGACGGGAGCAGCCCTGAGACGCAGTAAGTCCCACAAAACACAGCCTCTGGGGCTGAGTCGGGGGCAGGCACAGCTCAGGGCCACAGCCAGAGTCACAGATTATACACTTCCACCACAGAGGGACACACAGCGACGGACCCCGCCCAGCACTGGCCAACATGGAGGACACAGGCTCAGACCCCACCCAGCACTGGCCAACATGGAGGACACAGGCTCAGACCCCGCCCAGCACTGGCCAACATGGAGGACACAGGCTCAGACCCCGCCCAGCACTGGCCAACATGGAGGCCACAGGCTCAGACCCCGCCCAGCACTGACCAACATGGAAGACACACAGGCTCAGACCCCGCCCAGCACAGACAAACATGGAGGACACAGGCTCAGACCCCACCCAGCACTGACCAACATGGAAGACACACAGGCTCAGACCCCGCCCAGCAGTGGCCAACATGGAGGACACAGGCTCAGACCCCGCCCAGCACAGACAAACATGGAGGACACAGGCTCAGACCCGGCCCAGCACTGGCTAACATGGAGGACACAGGCTCAGACCCCGCCCAGCACTGGCCAACATGGAGGACACAGGCTCAGACCCCGCCCAGCACTGGCCAACATGGAGGACACAGGCTCAGACCCCGCCCAGCACTGGCCAACATGGAGGACACAGGCTCAGACCCCGCCCAGCACTGACCAACATGGAAGACACACAGGTTCAGACCCCGCCCAGCAGTGGCCAACATGGAGGACACAGGCTCAGACCCCAGCCAGCACTGACCAACATGGAAGACACACAGGCTCAGACCCCGCCCAGCACTGATCAACATGGAGGACACAGGCTCAGACCCCGCCCAGCACTGGCCAACATGGAGGACACAGGCTCAGACCCCGCCCAGCACTGGCCAACATGGAGGACACAGGCTCAGACCCCACCCAGCACTGACCAACATGGAGGACACAGGCTCAGACCCCGCCCAGCACTGGCCAACATGGAGGACACACAGGCTCAGACCCCGCCCAGCACTGGGCTTTGCAGGTCCTCGGCACACAGCAGCAGCCATGTCAGCCTGGCCCAGGCCACACCGCTGCTCTGGGGCTGGCTCTGGGCCTAAACCTGAGTGTGAAGACATCCAGCGTCCTCCGCCCCTCCATCTCCAGCCTCCACCCTCTGTGCAGGGAGGAGGTAAAGGCCCTCAGGGACACCAGAGCCTGAGGGACTGAGACACAGAGACGGGACAGGGACAGAGAGACCTCGATGGACAGACATGGAGGGAAGCAAAGGCAGGCAGAGGTGGAGTGAGACAAACTTGGGACTGACAGGGCAGTGCCATCCGGAGACAGAGGGAGGAGACTGGGTGAGACAGGGGGAGGAGACTGGGTGAGACAGGGGGAGGGGACTGGGTGAGACAGGGGGAGGGGACTAGGTGAGACAGGGGGAGGAGACTGGGTGAGACAGGGGGAGGGGACTGGGTGAGACGGGGGAGGGGACTGGGTGAGACAGGAGGAGGAGACTGGGTGAGACAGGGGGAGGAGACTGGGTGAGACAGGGGAGGGGACTGGGTGAGACAGGGGGAGGGGACTGGGTGAGACAGGGGGAGGAGACTGGGTGAGACAGGGGGAGGGGACTGGGTGAGACAGGGGGAGGGGACTGGGTGAGACAGGGGGAGGGGACTAGGTGAGCACAGGCTCCACCATGGGCACCACGCAGGCCTCACTCCTCTACACCACGCTGAGGGGAGGGGCTGTATCCCCCGACCTCACTGGGACCCCCTGGGGGCTGGCGTTGGTGCTGAGCAGTTCCGTGGCTCCACTTACTGCATGAGTATCCCAGCCCCCATCCCTGTGCCTCTGCCACGGTGCAGACCCCACCAGCAGAGGGCAGCAGTGCAGGGTTCTCATGTGGGCAGGGACCCAAGCAGCCACGTGTGCTCCTGAGGCACCTGTCTGAGGTCTGGCCACTGGTCACTGAGCAGGCCTCACAGGACCTGGGTGTGTGGCCTGGGAGCAGGAGACCACCAGCCCCGTCACAGGAAGAACACGTGGGTCAGGCCCACCCCTCAGAGGGGCCCCCAAGGAAGAGACTTCCAGATGCTGAACAACCTAGAGGTGGGACACCCTGACATCCACTGCATGATGGAGATGAACATGCATGGTCCACACGCATGGCTGAGATGAACACATGTGGTCCACCCACATGGCTGAAGTGAAAATGTGTGATCCACACACATGAGGGAAGTGAACACATGTGGTCCACATGCATGAGGGAGGTAAACACGTGTGGTCCACACACATGGCTGAGATGAACACGTGTGGTCCACCCACATAGCCGAAGTGAAAATGTGTGATCCATACACATGAGGGAAGTGAACATACGTGTCCGCGTGCATAATGGAGATGAACACGCATGGTCCACACGCATGGATGAGACGAACACATGTGGTCCACCCACATGGCTGAAGTGAAAATGTATGATCCACACACATGAGGGAAGTGAACACACGTGGTCCACATGCATGATGGAGATGAATGTGCATGGTCCACACACATGAGGGGAGTGAACACATGTGGTCACATGCACAACTGAGATGAACATATGTGGTCCACCCACATGGTGCAGGTGAGCACACGTGGTCCACCTGCATGAGAGAAGTGAATGCGTGTCCACACACATGACTGAGATGAACATGGTGGAGGTGAGCACATGTGATCTACACGCATGAGGGAAGTGAACACATGGTCCACCCGCATGGCTGAGGTGAACATGCGTGGTCCACACACATGAGGGAGGTGAACACATGTGGTCCATGTGTGCAGCAGGGGTGGACATGCATGGTCCACACGCACAGGGCAGGGATTGCTCAGTGCAGGGGGAGGGGTGCTCTGACACCTGCTGCACCCTGCGGATTCGGCGAGGGGATGAGGAGTCCCACTCCTCTCTCACTGAGCCCAAGACGGGCAGTGCCCGAGGGCTGCGGTGGTAGCTCCAGGGCATGAGCTCCTGAGGCAGTGACAGGAATGTTCCAGAACTGACTGCGGTGAGTCCCGGGAACACAACCGACCGTGAACTGCACGCTTTCCGTGTGTGGCTGCCTCTCTTTGACCCCATGTTGTGGAGAAGGAACTGCCTCTGACAACCATGTCCCCCCAGCGGTGAGCTGCCCAGCCCCCCGCGCCACGCCCAGCCCTGGCCTCTGTGGGGTCTGTCAGGGAGCTGCTTGGGGAGCTTCAGCCTGGACCAGACACCAGTGGCACCCGGGGTGGGGACCAGCACACAGGCCCTGGACCAGAGATCCCACCGCAACGGCCATGGCAGCCCACGTGGTGCCCACAGGGGCCTCGTCCACATCATTTCTGGGCTCCTACCCAAGTGCGCGTGAGAAGAGAAGCCTTGGGGCCTCCTTTGGGGAGAACCCTGCACCCCTGCGCCCCAGCCCCCAGCCCGCCCGAACTCCAGCCCGAGGGTCCCTGCACCGTGCAGCTTCCTTACACCCCACTGACCTCTGACCCTCTCTCTGTGGCTGGTGACTGCCCCAGGAGGCGGGAATGGCTCAGCCACGCCCCTCTGAACGAGGCCTGAAACTCAGTCCTGGGCACAACTGGACCTCTTTCACCAACAGGACATGCTCAGGACTGACCTCACGGGTGCGGCTGCTCACCCCACGCACTCCTGGACCAGGTGCTGTAGCTTCCACCCTCTCCCTGCACCGCCCGCCCGCGTACCTCCCCGTACCTCCCCGCCTCAGCTGCAGGGACCCGCCTAGACTAGGGCTGCACAGCGCTGCTGGACCTGGGCCAGAGTGTGCTGTTCACAGCCTGGGACCGAAGCCCTGGTCCCGCAGGCTGCTGGGGTGGGGGAGTCCTCCTTCCTCCTCAAGAAACACCCTGGGAGGGGCTAACATGCTCCCTGCCCAGCCCCCGGGGACCCCGCCCCCGCATGCAGGAAACCCCATTTCCCCCACTCTGCACTAGGGAGACCATTGCACCAGAGACACCATACACACACACAGAGGGAGTCACCCCAGCACCCGGGAGGCCACGCCCTTCCCCCCAGGAGACCACGAGTTCCTCACCATTTGCCGTCTGTTCTCCACCAGGGTGATGCCAACAAGTCCCAGGAAAGACCCGAAGCCCAGCTGCGACAAAAGAAAGCCAGGGGGCCAGAGCGTTAGCTGACCGGGCTGGTGACAGTGAGCTGGTGACAGTGAGCTCCCCCCTCAGGAAGCTTCCCCTCCCCCACAGGGCAGTGCCCCCTGGGGCCGGGGGCGTGTCCTGCTGCCCTGAGGGGGCGGCAGCTGGGGCCTCTGAGCTTGGCTCCTGAGCTTGGTAGCAGACAGAGTGCTGTGCCCTTCCAGGACCCGCACACATGGTGCCGCTCGTCCGCACTGCCTGCCCCAGCCTGCCAAGCATCCCGGGATGGCCCACGGGAAAGATGTCAGGCACAAGACCCACCCTGTTCGAGAGGAAGAGCTGCTGGTCCCCCCAGTGCCCAGAGGTGCACTGGGGGGGAAGCCCAGAACTGCCCTGGAGGGGAGGGTGGGCACGAGGAAGCGGTGCCCAGGGCCAGGGCCCAGGTGGGGTCCCTGCGTCGCAGCCTTGGCCACCACGGCTCTGAGAGAGTCTCTGTGTGCCCCAGGAGAGCCTCACTCGCGGCTCCCCCAAAGGGACAAGGATGCTGAGACACTGGGGACACACTGGGCACAGTGCACGCGGCTGTGCTGGCCCCAGAAGCGAAGCCCAGAGGGCCCACGGCTGCGCTGCGATCTGGGATGCCCGCTAGGATGTGTGCATGTGGTGTCCACAGTGGTTCGGGAACTCCTGTGGAAGGAGAGAAGTCTTCAGGCACTAAGCTTTAGAACGCCACAGTTGAACAGATGAGAATTCAGGGCGGCGTGGGACGCGGTGTTAGGTCGCCACTTGGGACCCGCGTCCCCTGCCAGAGCACCTTGCTCAGGCCCTGGTTCCACTCCCAGTCCAGCTGCACAGCTGAGGCAGCAAAGACCCCCAGGTACCCGGGTCCTTGCCTCCCACGTGGGAGACCCTGCTGCAGCTCCCGGCTCTCTGCTTCGGCCTGGCCCAGCCCTGGCTGTTGTGGGCATTGGAGTGAACCAGTGGATGGAAGACGGCTCTCTATCATTCCAGTAAATAAATAAAGAATTTTAAATATGTCAGAATCCAACATAAGTGTCTTAAAGTACATCTACATTTCACTGTTTCTTTGTTCTTAGATTTGGGGACCTTCTTTCTGGAATGTTGGGGCTTTTCCACCTCGGACGTGGTCCCTGTGAGGCCACTCTGCCCTCGGGTCTCAGTGCTGACACGGGAGTGATTTGAACCAGGTTTCCTAACATGAACTTCACCAATCATCACTTGCAGAGCTGTCTGAGCTAAAGCTAACTGGAGCCTTGGTGGCTGCGTCTGGACCTGCGTCTGGTTCCTTGCAAACCCCTTGGCAGCCGGGCACCTGCCCTTCACAGCTGCGTGTGCTCTGAGTGAGGTTTTAAGGGAGGAAATCTTCGATAAGTGAGCCCTGAGGACAAACAAGGAAACTCAACGAGCTTGTGAATCACCCGCGGGTGACCGTGCAGCGGGTGGCTATACAGCGTTATGAAGCACAAAGTAATACAAAGACGAAACGAGCACTATTGATAAAACAGCCCTAGTTACTCTTCCCCGCACTGCTCCATGGAGTGTTATCAGGGTGGGGACCCTCGGGCTTGGGCGCCTCCTGGGTCAGCAGCACGCCTGGCAGCTCCAGGCTGCAGCTCAGGGGCGACTCCGCAGGGGCTCCCACGCGAACCACAGCGGCTGGGGAGCTCTTATCACCAGTGATGGTGGATGCAGCCTCACAGTCCAGAAAACCTCCTGGTGACTGCGGCTGGTGGCAGGAACCTGGCTGCCCCAGACTCCACCTCAGAGCCTGGGATCTCAGCTTCTTGGCGGGGGTCTATCAGAGCCACTTTCCAAGGTTGTAGAGATGGGCTTGGTCACCCAGGGCCAAAATCCCAGAGTCAGAGGATGGGATGTCCCCGCCTGTCCAGACACGGCCTGGCCCTCGTCCCCACCTCCACCTCCAATGCTGATAGTGTGAGCTCCTCCCCACACCCTGGACCCTCTGCCCCCGACCACTGCATTGGTGGGCTCTGGGGCTGGCACGTAGGCATCAGGCAGTGTTATTCTGTGACCACAGCACCATGCAGGTTTCCAAGCCCCCAGCCCCAACTCCATGGAGCAAAGCCCAGTCCAGCCGTCCCCCCGCCGTGGCCCCGTGGACTCACGATGATGCCGGGGTAGTAACCCCCTACGGTCACGTTCTCTGTCCTGGTGGTGGCAGCAAGTCCAACGATCAGTATGAGGATGGACATCCCCAGCAGGGAGCCCACAAACCACAGAGCCGTCCTCTTCCTCTTTTCGAAGCCCTCTGTGGGGAGAGGGGACAAGGAGGGACTCAGTGGGAGGAAGGCTTGGGAGTGCACCTCCCTCCCCTCAGGGTCACGCCCCCGCCCCCGCCACCGTCCCTCGAGAAACTTCTAGACCTCCACAGCTTCCCCTGGCTTTCCCTGTGCCCGTGTCTCAGGGCAGGTGCCCGGGAGCTGCTCGACTGCCCCACGCGGCTCTCCCCACATCCAAAGGGGCTCTGTGGCCCTCACCTGCTCAGCTCCCCAGTGCAGGCAGCTGCAGGCAGCCCCTCGTGGGGCTCAGAGCAGTCGGGAACCAGGTACCACCCAATCAGGCCAGGAGCCCAAATCAGGGGCCCATCGACCTCCCCAAGGGAGGGTCTGACCCAACCCCAGCACCAGTGATTGGTCTGTCTGCTCATGACACCACTCAGCTACCATCCCGCTGGATCAGGGAGCTCCAGAGTGTGGGATGGAAATCTCGCTTCCCACCAAACTGGACCTGACCTTAGCTGCCCTGGTCGCTGCCAGGACACAGCATCCGGAAGGCATCAGCCTGGGGTCAGAAGAGCCAAGAGGCGGTGCCTGGATGGCCCAGGGCATCAGCGGTGGGAGCCGGTCCCCTCTGGGTCTGATCCAGGGTGGTTGGGGCCCTGGTGGCTGACACTCGCTTGTCGTATTTAGGATGAAGAACAAACCTCTTTGTCACGTGTGAGGTTCTGTGTGGTGTGGCCCCTGCCCACAGCCCCATGTCTCCTCACCCATTCCAGCCACCTGGTTCCTGCCGGCCTGACACCCCTGCCTGTCCTCAGCGTCACATTCTGCTGCAGGTTAATCCCAGTCTCCGGCCCGTCCTCCCCACCCCGGGCCTGCCCAGCCCTGACTCCAACACCAGCAGGCCCCACTGCATTTGCTTGCCTGGCACACAGGCCTCGGGAGGGTGGGCAGGGATCCACCTCTCCCCACGGTGCCCTGGGGCTGAGCACTGGGTCAGGTGTTGCACACGCATGTGATCTGGCGGGTAACCCTCTAAGCTAGTGCTGTGTGAGGTCCGTCTGCTTTGCCCCCCACCCTCCTTCCGCCTACATCCTGAGTCCTCTGAGGACTTGTGTCACTGTGACCCACCCAGAGGCAGGCACACAGCCACACACAGAGCATTGCTGTGGGCCAGGCCAGCCCAAGTGCACACACACAGATCCTCTTGAAGTCAGTGAGTTAACTGCTCTGTCCACCAACCTGGGGGACCCAGGCCCTGGGCCAGGTTGAGTAGGTCCACACTACTACTCCCCACCCTGACACTCAGTGCCCTGCACCCCAGCCTCACTCCCCTTCCAGGTGCCTCCCACCTGAGCCCCACTCCCCCCAGGTGCCTCCCACCCCAGCCCCACTCCCCCCAGGTGCCCCACACCTGAGCCCCACTCCCCCCAGGTGCCCCACACCCCAGCCCCACTCCCCCCAATGCCTCCCACCTGAGCCCCACTCCCCCCCAGAAGACCCACACCTCAGCCTCACCCCCCAGGTGCCCCCCACCCCAGCCTCACTCCCCCTCCCACAGACACCTGGGCCCTGCACCTGGTCTGTCCGCGGTGGGCTCACACTGAGCTGTCACTGTCTGAGGTTGGGCAGGGTCGCGCTGCCTTGCTCTCCAGCACCCACCTCAGCACCAAATGAGCAAACGGGGCTGAAAGAAACCAAGAGTGTGCCAGAGACCCTCCTGCCTGCCTGGACACGCCTGCCGCCCACCTTGTTAGCAAAGCCCTGAGATGCAGCCCAGCCTTGAGACAGCTGTGGGACTGAGTGCTGGCCGGACACGGGGTGGGACTTACTGGCAACGCCCAAGGAACCTCCTTGGGCCTTCCCGCTTCATCTTTCCTGCTGTCTAGCAGGCAAATACAAAGACAGAGCCCAGCGGCTCCTTTGGATCATGGGGGTCTTGAGAGGGGAAGTCAACATTAACCAAGCAGAGAGGGCAAATGGCCGGAGTTGCTGTCTCCAGGCCTTCACTAGCAAACAACAAAACCCGTAAGGCGCTATTGTGGGCGGCCAGGATTGGTGGTCAAATCAAATTCTGACTGCTGCAGAGACAGGAAACCTTCCCTTGGCCAGCATCTCCCCGCTGCTCTCCGGGAGGACGGGCAGCGCCTTAGCTCTTTTACCACAGCCGTTCACCCTCGGACCACCTACCTGGCCTGAGGGGCACGGTGACCACACAGCCAGGGCAGAGGCCGTGGCCCTGGGAGAGGACAGATAGAGAACTCAGCCCTGAAGCCACCAGCCGGCTTACTATGGTTGGGTTTTGGAAATTTAAGTCCTCTTGACTCCAAACATAACAAGGACAAATTAAGAACATGGCAGCTTCTTCCTCCTTCAACATCCATGTTGCACATGCACATGCTTGTGTGCACATGCACATGTATGTGAACTGTGTGTACATGCGTGTCTGAGTTGCATTGTGTGCAGGGCTGTACACATACATGTGTGCAGGGATTGTGGCTCCTGGGTCCTCAAAGTGGGACAAGATTGGCTGCCTGAATGCAGGCAGTGCCAGGCCCTGCAGGCCCCAGGCCAATCTCTTCTGCGGGACTTTGGGGTTCAGTCTTGGTCGTCCCACTCCAGAGCTCCCCAGTATGTGCCCTCTTCTTCCCTCTGAGAGGCTGAGTCACTTCCAGTCATCACAAGGTCTTTGCACCTGCAGTCTCCCTGCCAGGTGTTCTTGCCCTCGCCCATCCACTCGTCTAGCCTCACTCAAATGCCAGTGCGGACACACTGCTCACGGTGGCTCCTCCACTTGCCCCGAGCTCCTCAGTCATCTGTTCACTCACTCGTTTGTCCATTCACCAATATACTCAGCAGACACCTGCTGAACACGTACTACACGCCAGGTAGCTTCAGATGCCAGACACACAGCCGTGAGCACAGGGCCATCGTGGCCATGCAGGGGAGGAGCAGATGTGCACTGGGCAAGTGGAGGCCTGGGCATGGCATGGGCATGGGCGTAGCACTGCGAGGCAGCCACGGCCCACCGAGGCCTTGCCAGCCCCGCACCCAAACTCCACCCCTCGCCTTCGCCTTCTCTCCTCGGTCTCACAATCCTGTCTTCTCCACATCTCACATTCTATTTGTGAACAAAAACCAGCTCCAGTCAGGGCTGGAACACGTGAGGTGGCAAGGATTTTCTATTTTAAGTTACAATATTTAATCTGCTCATTAAAAGCTAGTTTTTGTAAATAAAGAGTCATTTATAAAGAAGAGAAAATAAAACTCACAGTGACCCCTCCACCAAAACTAGCAACTGGGGATGTAATCTGTGATCTCAAGGTCCTTTTTCAGCACGCTCATGTACTTTTTTAAGCATTTGTTTCCCTCAAATTGAGAACCAAAATGTCTTATAATCTGCCTTTATATTTTCACTCAACTCTTGCCATTTGTATAAAACCCACCCAAGGTGTGCATGCTGGGAATAATGGCTGCATCCCAGCCCTAGCCAGGACAGGGGCCGGGTGAGCCAGAGGAGAACCAAGATAGCCAGGTTGGTTACTGTTAGAGAGGCGGATAAGGAGAGGAACAGCAGACACAGAAGTGAAAACTAGGTCTCTTTTAAAAGGTTTATTGGTTTGAAAGGCAGAGTTACAGAAAGATGGAGAGAGGCTGGCACCGCGGCTCACTAGGCTAATCCTCCATTTGTGGTGCCGGCACCCCGGGTTCTAGTCCCAGTTGGGGCGCTGGATTCTGTCCTGGTTGCTCCTCTTCCAGCCCAGCTCTCTGCTATGGCCCGGGAGTGCAGTGGAGGTTGGCCCAAGTGCTTGGGCCCTGCACCCACATGGGAGACCAGGAGAGGCACTTGGTTCCTGGCTTCGGATCAGCGCAGTGCGCCGGCTGCAGCGGCCATTTGGGGGTGAACCAACTGAAAAGGAAGACCTTTCTCTCTGTCTCTCTCTCTCTCTCTCTCTGTCCACTCTGCCTGTCAAAAAAAAAAAAAAAAAGATGGAGAGAGAGAGAGAGGGAGGGAGAGAGAAAGAGAGAGACAGAGGGAGAGAGAGATCTTCCATCCGCTGGCTCACTGCTCAAAAGGCTGCAATGGCCCCAGCTGGGCCAGGCGGAAGCCAGGAGCCTTAACCAGGTCAGCTGCATCGCTGCTTTCCCAGGCGCATTAGCAGGGAGCTGGATCGGAAGGGAGCAGCTGGGACTGGAACCAGTGCTCACAGGGACGCTGGCCTCTAGGACTTGGGCTTAACCCTTCAGCCACAATGCCAGCCCCTCAAAGGATGTCTGCTCGACATTTTAGATATTAGTGAAAACTGTTGTACACGTCGAAATTGACAAAATAATCCGGAGTGGTGAGGAACCATCATGGGCACCAGCAGTCTCACCACGCTGCCCAGAGTGGCCACAGCCGAGCCTCGCGCACTGCGACACCTCACCTCCGTCCAGGTTCCACCTGTGAAGGGCCAAATGCCTGCTGCTTCTCACCCAGCGGGTCCCGTCTCAGAGGGGCGCCCTCCCCCTCACCATGGCCTCCCCCTCAGAGACGTGGCTTCCCCTCAGAGACCCGGCCTCCCCCTCAGAGACACAGCTTCCCCTCAGAGATGCGGCCTCCCCCTAGAGACCCAGGCTCTCCCTCCCCTCAGAGATGCCGCCTCCCCCTCAGAAACATGGCCTCCCCCTCAGAGACGTGGCTTCCCCCTCCCCTCAGAGACCCAGCCTCCCCCTCAGAGACCCGGCTTCTCCCTCAGAGACCCAGCCTCCCCTGAGAGACCCGGCCTCCCCCTCAGAGACCCAGGCTCTCCCTCCCCTCAGAGACGCTGCCTCCCCCTCAGAAACACGGCCTCCCCCCCAGAGACATGGCCTCCCCCTCAGAGACGCCGCATCCCCCTCAGAAACACGGCCTCCCCCCAAGAGACGTGGCTTCCTCCTCCCCTCAGAGACCTGGCCTCCCCCCAGAGACGCAGCCTCCCCCTCAGAGACCTGGCCTCCCCCTCAGAGACCCAGCCCTGCTAAGAGACTTGGCCTCCCCCTCAGCAAGGGTCTCGACCAAGTGGGCCTCAGGTTCCAGTCCCCGCCTTTTAAATGCCTTGACGAGCCGCGCTTAGTTAGGGTTTCTGACTAAGTCCTGCCAATGGAGCGCTTGAGAAGACGTCAACAGAGCCGTCCTGCTCCCCACGCTTTGTGCTGCCCCACATCACGGGCAGATGCTCGCACCGCTGCCTCTCTGGGCCATTTTCTGGTTCTGGACGCCGCAGACCCTGTTGGGCCCTTGGCCGATGTTGTCAGCCCTGTGGCGCACCAGCCAAGTGAGCCACGCCACTGCGTCCCCGGAGCTGGTTTTGCGTCAGCTGTCTGTCTCATTACTCTTTGTCCTGCCCAGTGAGTCGAGACAGTGTCAGCACTTCCGCAGGGGCCCAGGGTGCACGTGAGGTCCGGGCGACGGCGCACACGGACACTAGGAAGGACCCGATCTGCTGACACAGGGCTAGCGTTCCTTCAGGTATGACGGCGTGACAGCAGGAAGACATGCAGGCAGCTGTCTCCACAAACCGCGCTTTCGGCTCGGATTGTGGAGAGAAAGGGTCCCCCATAGGAGAGAACCAGCACTCCCCGCGTCTTTCCGCAGCGCTCCTGTCCCGTGAACGGGATGTTACTGCGCTGAACCATGAAAGCTGCGGGCCAGCTGGAGCCAGGGGGCAGAGGCAGCCCTGGAGCCCAGGAGACTGGAGCTGGGGGCCGTCACCCGCTCCCTGCCTCCTGGAGACACGTAGGGTAGCCAGTCACGGCTGTGGGCAGCTCCCTCAGACCCAGACGGAGCTTGTCCGCCAGGAGCTGGGCGAGAAGCCCCAGGCGTGACGGCGGCTGTGCCCACAGCGGGGTCTGCGTTCTCCCCAGACCTGTGTGCTCCAGGTGCATCCTGCTGGGAACTTCTCAGACTGCCCTCCCGCCCTGCCTGGCTCCCCATCCCTGGCCCAGCAGGCCCCAGCCTCAGCTGGAGGGACCGGCCCAGGAGCTTGAGGGTACACGTGGCCCTAACTGAAGGGCGCAGGTCAGGCGGCCTCTGCTCAGCAGACCCTTTCTGCCCACAGGGAGCCTGGAAGGCGGGTGTCACGGTGGTGGGGGTGACACAGCAGGACATGGAAGGGGGCCTGTTAACCCCGTGGGGCCGTCAGGCGTACCCAAGGCAGAGGGTGTGCCTGCAGCCGGCAGTGTGGGACAGGTCAGCGAGGCCAGGGCCCCGCAGCTGGCGGCTGACCAGCGCTGGGTGTTCGCCAGTGCAGGCCGCCCCCTCCTGCGGTCTCAGACTAAAGCTCCGTGAGAGAGGCGGCCACGTTTAGCCATCAGGTCGTCCTAACAGAACAATAGCAACCAGTCGACCACTCCTTATCAGGACCACTGCAGGCGTCCGGTTCCTGGGAATCAAAACACCATGCTGGCAGAGGACTTGAGCCAGAGTGGCAAATACAGAATGGCTTCTTCTGGGAAAAATCCAGATTCCCTCATTATTATTGAAGACATTAATGAGCCTGGTTCTTAAAGAGATATTTCCCAAAAATACTCCAACAGCAGTCACCGGCAAGTCGGCCCCCGGCAGTTTTCTGGTTTTTTTTCGGGGGGGACCGAGCAGCCCCCAGACTGCCGCTCACTGAGAGGACACTTTCCTGCAGGCTCCCAGCCTCATCCCTGCGGGATGGGGACCGCACACCCCGCCTGGGGACACACGGCCCCTTTCCTGTACCCAGCCCACCTCGGGCTGAGGGTCAGGCTTGGCAGCTGGGACGCACAGAGGGCTGGGCTGCGTCCCGCCCTCCCGGGAAGCGCGGCAGCCCCTCACCGCTTTCAAGCAGGGAGACAAAGTTTCCCCAGAGAACTGTGGAGGCCGAAATGCAGTGGGACGGAGGGGAGAGCAGTCCAGCGTGGGCTGCCCCACTTCCAGCGCTGTGGTCTGTTCTTTGTGATAAAAGAGAGTGTGGACGGGGCAGGGGGAGACAGACACTGAGTCAGAGGGCGACAGGAAACGCGCGGGAGTGAGGGTGCGGGAGTGAGGACGGCCCTGTGCCTCGGCAAGTGTCCTAGGGAAACGCCCGAGGAGGAGGGGGACCCGGCCCTGAGCCCAGAGCCCTCCCGCCGCCCCACTGGCAGGTGCTGGGCTGCTCCCAGTACCAGCAGCAGCTCACCGGTGGTCTCCAGCAGGGCCAGTGGCCCAGGCACAGGCGGCGCTGGCGGCTGCATCCCAGGAGGCACCGGGCTGGGCCGGCGCCCTTGGCTGGGGCCGCTGCTCCCTGCTTGGCTGGCTGGCGGCTGCTCCTAGGGCTGCTGGACC
Source organism: Sylvilagus floridanus (assembly GCA_949820135.1). Lineage (NCBI taxonomy): Eukaryota > Metazoa > Chordata > Mammalia > Lagomorpha > Leporidae > Sylvilagus > Sylvilagus floridanus. The sequence continues at coordinate 133,300,979 of OX463230.1, read as the reverse complement.
AGCCCTCCTATGTGACACCAGGAGTCCCAAGCTCCGCCCCCTCCACTCCTTGAGAGCCTCTCTCCCACCTCGGCTCCCTTCCCCTGCCCCCACTCCCTCCCCTCCTCCCTGCTCCCATCCTGCCCCCCCCCCAGGCCAAGAAGTGAGGACGTTTGGGGTCATGTGCTGCAGAGAGGCAGAGTCGCCCTGAGGGACACAGGGAGGCCGCTAGGGGCTGGGAGCCAGCTGCAGGCAGGGGCACCTGGGACTCGGGCTGGAGGGATGCAGGTCTCCAGGCCAGGACCCCAGCTGACCCCCATCTGGTATTCTCCACGCTGGGTTGGTTATGGGGTTGTCTTCCCGCCAGCAGGCAGCAGGGCCACCTCCACCTGCCTTCAGGGACGGGTAGGACTGAAGCCCAGCCTTCCTTGTGTGAAGGAATGAAGGGGCCAGGCCGGGCCCATGGACACTCCCCCTGCCCCTACCCCCTCATGTTCATAACAGCTCCAAAGCTGCCCTGAACAAAGTCTGTTGTGGGCAGGCAGGGAAGGGGCTGGGCCAGCAGTGACCACACAGGAGCGCCTCGCGTGGTGGCACGAAAATCAGCCTTCTGAAGGCTGTCGACTGAATTTAAAAATCTTAAGAGCCAGGATTTCAACAGCCACTTCTCAAAGAAAACACTAAAGAGGCCAAGAATCATGACAGACGCTCTTCCCCCTTGGGTGTGATGAGGGGAAGTCACTGGATATGATAAGGGGACGTTGTCCCAGGTTATGAGGAGGGGACATCACAGGATACGACAGGAGGACACCACAAGATAGGAGAAGACATTGTCACCGGATATGACAAGGGGACGTCACTGGGTATGACTTTTGTTCCAGTGACAGAATCCCCGGGGCCAGGCAATATCTGGTATGCGTGACCATGTAAGGCCTCACACAGCTTGTGCTGCCGTGGATCCTGCCTGCTGTGCACGTGGAAGGCAGTATCTGGGGAGCTGGGAGCCAGTGACTCGTCCTCAGGGCGAGGCCAAACACACCCTTAGCGCTGCTCTTCAGAACCAAGAGCAGCGGAGCCAGGCCCCGGCTGCCATCCATGCAGTTTAAGGGTTTGTGTTTGGTTTCCATTTGCTGTGAGCAGAAGCCCTGGATCTCACACACATCCAGAGTCCAAGTCGTGTGTGTTGCAGACCTATGCAAGAGCTAACCCGAGAAAACTCCTCGGAAATCGCCACCCTGGGTTTGGGGCCAGGGTCTTCGTTGTCACACCAAGAGCAAGAGCGACAAAAGAAAACAGGTGCCCCAGCCATGAGACCTTCTGTGTGTCACAGGACAGCTTCATGAATGTGAGGGCAGCCACGGCGCGGGAGGAAGTCCCTGGAGAACATGTGTGGGCAGGGACTTGCACTCAAAACCGCGAGAACTATTACGAGTCAATCAGTAAAGGACAGTCCACTGGAAAACAGGCAGAGGGTCTGTTGGAACAGACACCTCTCCAGAGAGAGCTGCAGATGGCCATAAGCGCACCAAAAAATGCTGAACCGCTAGCATCAAGAAAATGGCAAATCAAAGCCACAGTGACAGACTCCCTCTGACCCAGTCCGTGGCTAGATTCAAGAGAGTCAGAGACCAGGTACTGCAGAGGTGAGGAGAACTTGGGCCCTCACACACTGCTGCTGGGAACTGAACCTTGACATGGGCGTCTCACACCGGGCTTGAGTTTCATCCATATTGCAAGACCAGACTTGTTCCTTTGTGTGGCTGGGTGGTATCCATTGTAGGCATGCGATACTGATCCGCCTGTCGGCGGGTGGTGCCTCTGTGATACTGAGGCTGTGTGGACGTGCATCTTCTGTCTGGGCCTAGGACTAGGAGTGGAAGTGCTGACCACATGACAGCAGGTGTGTGCTGAATGAGCTCCCTGGGTCAGAGGTTACTTCACTGGGTCAAGGGTGTAGCACTGCAGAGTCTGCTGTGGTTCAGTGGGCAGAGCCTGTCCCCGTCTGTCTTCCCTTCACAGCTAGTACCTGACAGCTAGTACCTGACTGCTAGTACCTGACCGCTAGTACCTGACAGCTAGTACCTGACCGCTAGTACCTGACAGCTAAGTACCTGACCGCTAGTACCTGACAGCTAAGTACCTGACCGCTAGTACCTCACAGCTAGTAGCTGACCGCTAGTACCTGACAGCTAAGTACCTGAATGCTAGTGCCTGACACCTAGTACCTGACCACTAAGTACCTGACAGTTAGTGCCTGACACCTAGTACCTGACTGCTAGTACCTGACAGTTAGTACCTGATCGCTAGTACCTGACCGCTAGTACCTGACAGCTAAGTACCTGACAGCTAGTGCCTGACACCTAGTACCTGACAGCTAGTGCCTGACACCTAGTACCTGACAGCTAGTACCTGACAGCTAAGTACCTCACAGCTAGTACCTGACCGCTAGTACCTGACTGCTAGTACCTGACAGTTAGTACCTGACAGCTAGTACCTGACAGCTAGTGCCTGACACCTAGTACCTGACCACTAGTACCTGACCGCTAGTACCTGACAGCTAAGTACCTGACAGCTAGTGCCTGACACCTAGTACCTGACAGCTAGTGCCTGACACCTAGTACCTGACAGCTAGTACCTGACAGCTAAGTACCTCACAGCTAGTACCTGACCGCTAGTACCTGACTGCTAGTACCTGACAGTTAGTACCTGACAGCTAGTACCTGACAGCTAGTGCCTGACACCTAGTACCTGACCACTAGTACCTGACTGCTAGTACCTGACAGCTAGTACCTGACCGCTAGTACCTGACAGCTAAGTACCTGACCGCTAGTACCTGACAGCTAAGTACCTGACCGCTAGTACCTCACAGCTAGTACCTCACAGCTAGTACCTGACCGCTAGTACCTGACCACTAGTACCTGACAGCTAAGTACCTGACAGCTAGTGCCTGACAGCTAGTACCTGACTGCTAGTACCTGACAGTTAGTACCTGATCGCTAGTACCTGACCGCTAGTACCTGACCGCTAGTACCTGACAGCTAAGTACCTGACAGCTAGTGCCTGACCGCTAGTACCTGACAGCTAAGTACCTCACAGCTAGTACCTGACCGCTAGTACCTGACTGCTAGTACCTGATCGCTAGTACCTGAACGCTAGTGCCTGACAGCTAGTAACTGACAGCTAGTACCTGACAGCTAGTGCCTGACACCTAGTACCTGACCACTAGTACCTGACTGCTAGTACCTGACCGCTAGTACCTGACAGCTAGTACCTGACCGCTAGTACCTGACAGCTAGTACCTGACTGCTAGTACCTGAAAGCTAGTACCTGAATGCTAGTACCTGACAGCTAAGTACCTGAATGCTAGTGCCTGACCACTAGTACCTGACAGCTAAGTACCTGAATGCTAGTGCCTGACCGCTAGTACCTGACCACTAGTACCTGACAGCTAGTACCTGATCACTAGTACCTGACTGCTAGTACCTGACAGCTAGTACCTGAATGCTAGTACCTGCAAGTACCTGACAGCTAAGTACCTGAATGCTAGTGCCTGACCGCTAGTACCTGACAGCTAAGTACCTGAATGCTAGTACCTGATCGCTAGTACCTGACCGCTAGTACCTGACAGCTAGTACCTGAATGCTAGTACCTGCAAGTACCCAACAGCTAGTACCTGACCACTAGTACCTGACAGCTAGTACCTGAATGCTAGTACCTGACCGCTAGTCCCTGACCACTAGTACCTGACAGCTAAGTACCTGAATGCTAGTGCCTGACCGCTAGTACCTGACCACTAGTACCTGACAGCTAGTACCTGATCACTAGTACCTGACAGCTAGTACCTGATCACTAGTACCTGACTGCTAGTACCTGACAGCTAAATACCTGACTGCTAGTACCTGACAGCTAGTACCTGAATGCTAGTACCTGCAAGTACCTGACAGCTAAGTACCTGAATGCTAGTGCCTGACCGCTAGTACCTGACAGCTAAGTACCTGAATGCTAGTACCTGATCGCTAGTACCTGACCGCTAGTACCTGACTGCTAGTCCCTGACCGCTAGTACCTGACTGCTAGTACCCAACAGCTAGTACCTGACCACTAGTACCTGACAGCTAGTACCTGACTGCTAGTCCCTGACCGCTAGTCCCTGACCGCTAGTACCTGACAGCTAGTACCTGACAGCTAGTACCTGAATGCTAGTACCTGCAAGTACCTGACAGCTAAGTACCTGAATGCTAGTGCCTGACCGCTAGTCCCTGACCACTAGTCCCTGACTGCTAGTACCTGACAGCTAGTACCTGAATGCTAGTACCTGAATGCTAGTACCCAACAGCTAGTACCTGACAGTTAGTACCTGATCGCTAGTACCTGACCGCTAGTACCTGACTGCTAGTACCTGACCGCTAGTCCCTGACCGCTAGTACCTGACAGCTAGTACCCAACAGCTAGTACCTGATCGCTAGTACCTGACCGCTAGTACCTGACTGCTAGTACCTGACAGCTAGTACCTGAATGCTAGTACCTGCAAGTACCCAACAGCTAGTACCTGACAGCTAGTACCTGACCGCTAGTACCTGACCGCTAGTACCTGACAGCTAGTACCTGACAGCTAGTACCTGACAGCTAGTCCCTGACTGCTAGTACCTGACCGCTAGTACCTGACTGCTAGTACCTGACAGCTAGTACCTGACAGCTAGTACCTGACCGCTAGTCCCTGACCGCTAGTACCTGAATGCTAGTACCTGACTGCTAGTACCTGACAGCTAGTACCTGACTGCTAGTCCCTGACCGCTAGTCCCTGACCGCTAGTCCCTGACCGCTAGTCCCTGACCGCTAGTACCTGAATGCTAGTACCTGACCGCTAGTACCTGACTGCTAGTACCTGACCGCTAGTCCCTGACCGCTAGTCCCTGACCGCTAGTCCCTGACCGCTAGTACCTGACTGCTAGTACCTGACCGCTAGTCCCTGACCGCTAGTCGCTGATCGCTAGTACCTGACCGCTAGTCCCTGACCGCTAGTCCCTGACCGCTAGTACCTGAATGCTAGTACCTGAATGCTAGTACCCAACAGCTAGTACCTGACTACTAGTACCTGACAGCTAGTACCTGAATGCTAGTACCTGCAAGTACCCAACAGCTAGTACCTGACAGCTAGTCCCTGACCGCTAGTACCTGACCGCTAGTACCTGACTGCTAGTACCTGACCGCTAGTCCCTGACCGCTAGTACCTGACCGCTAGTCCCTGACCACTAGTACCTGACTGCTAGTACCTGACAGCTAGTACCTGAATGCTAGTACCTGAATGCTAGTACCCAACAGCTAGTACCTGAATGCTAGTACCTGATCGCTAGTACCTGATCACTAGTACCTGACTGCTAGTACCTGACAGCTAAATACCTGACTGCTAGTACCTGACAGCTAGTACCTGAATGCTAGTACCTGCAAGTACCTGACAGCTAAGTACCTGACCGCTAGTCCCTGACCGCTAGTCCCTGACCGCTAGTCCCTGACCGCTAGTACCTGAATGCTAGTACCTGAATGCTAGTACCCAACAGCTAGTACCTGAATGCTAGTACCTGATCGCTAGTACCTGATCACTAGTACCTGACAGCTAGTACCTGACAGCTAGTACCTGACCGCTAGTACCTGACAGCTAGTACCTGATCACTAGTACCTGACTGCTAGTACCTGACAGCTAAATACCTGACTGCTAGTCCCTGACCGCTAGTACCTGACCGCTAGTCCCTGACCGCTAGTCCCTGAATGCTAGTCCCTGACCGCTAGTCCCTGACCGCTAGTCCCTGACCGCTAGTCCCTGACCGCTAGTCCCTGAATGCTAGTCCCTGACCGCTAGTCCCTGACCGCTAGTCCCTGACCGCTAGTCCCTGACCGCTAGTACCTGACAGCTAGTCCCTGACCGCTAGTACCTGAATGCTAGTCCCTGACCGCTAGTCCCTGACCGCTAGTACCTGACAGCTAGTACCTGAATGCTAGTCCCTGACCGCTAGTACCTGACAGCTAGTACCTGACCGCTAGTCCCTGACCGCTAGTCCCTGACCGCTAGTCCCTGACCGCTAGTACCTGAATGCTAGTCCCTGACCGCTAGTCCCTGACCGCTAGTCCCTGACCGCTAGTCCCTGACCGCTAGTACCTGAATGCTAGTCCCTGACCGCTAGTCCCTGACCGCTAGTACCTGACCACTAGTACCTGACCACTAGTACCTGACCACTAGTCCCTGACCGCTAGTCCCTGACCGCTAGTCCCTGACCGCTAGTCCCTGACCGCTAGTACCTGAATGCTAGTACCTGAATGCTAGTACCTGACCGCTAGTACCTGAATGCTAGTACCTGAATGCTAGTACCTGACCGCTAGTACCTGACCGCTAGTACCTGACTGCTAGTCCCTGACCGCTAGTCCCTGACCACTAGTACCTGACCGCTAGTCCCTGACCGCTAGTCCCTGACCGCTAGTGCCTCACTGGTAGAAATCCTCAGGTAGATGTGATGAAGAGCAGAATAAACTTCACCTCCGATGCCGATTTCTACCTCCTGCCACTGGTGCCCTCGCCTGAGAACCAGGGCGGGGAGACCCCTCACGCTGTCTGGCTGGAGGGCCCACCAAATGATTTGAGCAGGCAGATGTCACCAAGAAACCCTGAAACAATGATGTGGGCTCCCCCAGCTCCAACAAGACAGGGGTTAAAATAAAGAAAAAATTATCAGGCGGGGCTGGCGCTGTGGTATTGCAGGTTAAGCCTCCGCCGGCAGCGCGGGCATTCCATATAGGCACCAGTTTGTGTCCCGGCTGCTCCACTTCTGACCCAGTGCTGCTAATGGCCTGGGAAAGCAGTGGAGGATGGCCCAAGTGCTTGGGCCCCTGCACCATGTGGGAGACCCAGGGGAAACTCCTGACCTCTGGCATCAGAACAGCCCAGCTTCGGCTGCTGTGACCATTTGGGGAGTGAATCAGCAGATAACAGACCTCTCTCTCTCTCTCTCTCTCTCTCTCTCTCTGCCTCTCCCTCTCTCTGTCTGTGACTTTGCCTCTCAAATAAGTAAATAAATCTTTAAAACATCTAATAGGTGCACCTATCTCAACCACCCCCAGCTCAGTTACTCCTGCTTGTTACAGAGCCATCTGCTGCTTGTCCTGTGCAGGTGGGAGTCCCCACAGGTGTGTGCACCTGCTCTCGGCAGCTCTCAGGAGTCCGTGGAATGCTGTCAGCTGAACGCGAATCCATCCTGTAACCAAATAGCTCATGAAATGAGGCACCACGATGAATTATGCAAACCCAGGCATCGGGGAAGCCGAAGTGGCCGCTGCCTGTCTACAACCAGGTGTGGGGTGGGGAGGAACAAGCCAGAGTGTTCTCAGAGACGTGAAGCTTTTAAGTTAACAACACCGTCAGAGCCTCACTGGAAGGTCTTTGTAGCCACGAAACTCCAGGGCTGGCTAACAAGCCTGAGCAGGGAGGCACCAGCGTGCCCCAGACCAGTCCTGTTCCCCATGGGAAGATGGTGCCGCACCCACCCGCCTCTCCCAGCCTTGAACCCGGCGGCCGCCAGTGAGTCCACTGTCTCCGGCTGAGCCGTAGCCTACAAGGCCCACAGTGCAGCTGCTGCCACTGCACCGCCCTGCAGCACAGGGAAAGCCACGCCCTGCGCAGACCTTGAAACAAGACCCCGCTCCCCTGCTGGGCTGCGAGCCGTGGCGCGGGTTCAGTGTCAGGCAACAGCTGCTGCCAGGTGCTTCCCGGGGACCACGGCAACGGGACAGGGCCACGGCGGTGAAGGTTTTCCTCAACGCAGCCCGCGCATGGCACCTACTCTCAGTGACTCTCCACATGTGTTCACGTCGCAACCCAGAGGCGGGCTGAGGGGGACGCTTGCTGCTCTGGAGAATTCAGTTTTGGTGTCTGAAACATTAAATCAAGCCCGTGTGCCTTCCCTTTAAATCGGAAGGCACTGGAAGCCCTTCTAGCATTTGGTGTCGCTTCCACGTGTCGTCCATGAGGTTTTCCTTTCAAAACCATTGGTCCCTCGGTCCCTGCGTTATCCCCAGTAGTGGCACGTTCACACGTGTAAACACAGAGCACACTGATGCCCCATTACAAAATAGCACACGCTTTGGCTCAGCCCATCTCGTGATGGTTGGACTGTGAGCAAGAAGACAGGACAAGAGCCGGCTGGGCCGGCAGGGACTGTGCCTTTTTTCCCCTTGTGTGTGTGACAGAACATGCAGACGGCATGGGGCTACTGGGCTGTGGCTCTGGAAGCCAAGGGCATGGACCAGCATCTGCTCAGCTGCTGTCGAGGGCCCTGCCTCCCTGTGTGTTATCATGGGGCAGGTTTGGAGGGAACACATCCAGGCCACGGTGGCTGCCTTAGGGATGAAGTGGTGAGGGCCAGAGAGAAGACTGGTAGCCAAGACCTTCCATCTGTATACACATGACACTGTGTAACAAGCAGTAAACATCAAGTGCAACAGATTAGCAACTTCAGTAACCCCCCCTCCCCCAGGCTCCTGTAACCTGAATTTCAGATAACATCAAAGGTTTTTAGAATGCGTGAGTCCCAGATGCAGCACGGGACAACTCACACCTGAGAAGGGCTTGTTTATCCGAGATGCCCTGTGCTTGACTGTGGCCACCACAAGGCAAAAGCAGAGAGGCCCTTCTCTGGGCACCCAGGCCCTGCTGCTGTCCCCACCCCAACAGCGCAAGTCCAAGTCCTGGCAGCCCACAGGTGGATGGTGGCCGCTGGGAACCACTCCATCCAGGGCCAGTAGAACCCAGAGCAGATTAAGATGGGCAGAGAAACACCAGAATGAGCTCTTTCTCCAGAGTGTCGTGAAGTCAAACAGCAACGACCTAATCAGTGCCCACACCACTGACACCAGGCAGCACGTGGGTGAGGGCCTGTTCCACGTCTAACCCTCTGGAAAAGGCAGGACGGGGTAAGGACATGCCTGGTGAGTAACCCTCAGAAAACGAGGCAGGAAGGGAATGAGGATCCAGCCATGCTCATCGCTCTGGGCTGCTCAGGCAATGTCCCTGTGCAGCCCCAGACAACTCTCCCAGGCCCTTCCGGAGCAGTCTATGATGACACAGGGTCAGACGCTCAGGATCAGATGAGGGTATCTGCCGAGGTTTATTGTGACATTCCAATGGTGGGTTCCAGGCACAGTCCTCATGTGTGCCGGCTATTTCTAGAGGAGACACCACATTCCTGCTAACAGTCTAACTGGGTTTTATTCCAGCTAACTAGAAGTGTTTGTGACACCACTCAGGGCCTTGGTGGATTAGTCTTCCCTTCAGAGGCTCTAAAACCAAACAGGAGGTAGCTGGGTCCCAGTTTGGGCCACAATCAACAATCTCCCAAAATTGCTGGTTGCCAAGGTCACCTTATCTCTCAGGGTAGAGGAGGAGCATCTGTGTCTCGGGGCATGGATGTCCAGCACACTTTGCTTTTCTGTCAGAGGACACAGACATCCACCACACATGGCATTCGCTGTCTGAGGACACAGGATCCACCACTCAAGGAGTTGACTGAGCACAGGGGTTCTGCCACACATGGCATTGACTGAGTGCACGGATTCCCCTACATGTGACATTGGCTGAGTACACAGGTTCCACCACACAAGGAGTTGACTAAGGACACAGGGTCTGCCACACACGGAGTTGAGTGAGGACACAGACTCCATTACTCATGGAGTTGGTTGAGGACATTGTCTAAGGATGCAGGGCCTGTCACACACAGAATTGATGGTCTGAGATACAGAGGTCCACTATCCGTGGTGTTGGCTCTCTGAGGACATGGGCATCCACCACACATGGAGTTAACTGTGGGACCACAGGGGTCCACCACACTGAGGATATCTAAAGATATGGGTACCATCCCACATGGGCGCCAGTTGGTGATCTGTCTGCTACACTCCCAATCCAGTTCCCAGATAACGGCCTGGGAAAAGCTGAAGAGGATGGCCCAACAGTTTGGGCCCCTGTCACCCACATGAGAGACTAGGATGGAACTCCTGCCTCCTGGCTTTAGCTTGGGCCAGTGCAGGCCATTGCAGCCATCTGGGGAGTGAACTAGTAGATGAATATATATATATATATTCATATATATATATATTCATATATATATATGTCTCTCCCTCTCTCTATAACTCTATCAAAGTAAATGTATTAATTAAAAGACATGGGTACCCATCACATGTGGCATCAGCTGTCTGAAGACACAGAAGTCCATCCCACATAGCATCAGCTGTGTGAGAACAGTCACTCATACACAGGGCACAACTGTGTGAGGACACAGTCACTCACTACACAGGGCACGGCTGTGTGAGGACATAGTCACACACATGGCACAACTGTGTGAGGACACAGTCACTCATACACAGGGCACAGCTGTGTGAGGACACAGTCACTCATACACACGGCACAGCTGTGTGAGGACAGTCACTCGTACACAGGGCACAGCTGTGTGAGGACACAGTCACTCATGCACGGGACATGGCTGTGTGAGGACACAGTTGTTCACACACGGCATGGCTATGTGAGGACAGTCGCTCACCACACAGATCATGGCTGTGTGGGAACAGTCACTACACATGGCACAGCTGTGTGAGGACACAGTCACTCATACACAGGGCACAGCTGTGTGAGGACACAGTCACTCATACACACGGCACAGCTGTGTGAGGACAGTCACTCATACACAGGGCACAGCTGTGTGAGGACACAGTCACTCATGCACGGGACATGGCTGTGTGAGGACACAGTTGTTCACACACGGCATGGCTATGTGAGGACAGTCGCTCACCACACAGATCATGGCTGTGTGGGGACAGTCACTACACATGGCACAGCTGTGTGAGGACAGTCACTCATACACAGGGCATGGCTATGTGAGGACACAGTCACTCATACACAGGGCACGGCTGTATGAGGACAGTCACTCATACATGGCACAGCTGTGTGGGGACACAGTCGCTCATACACAGGGCATGGCTGTGTGGGGACAGTCACTACATGTGGAATAGCTGTGTGAGGACAGTCATACACGGCACAGCTGTGTGGGGACACAGTCGCTCATACACAGGGCATGGCTTTGTGGGGACAGGCGCTCACCACGGCTGTCTCTGAATGTGGGGTGGGCAGCAGTGAATCCCAGCTGAGAGCACTGAGCACCTGTGTTTTCCCTTCCCAGGACCCAGCACCCCCATGTCTGAGTCTTTACAAGGTGAAATGGGGCCAAAGCCGCCGCTGCAGCCCCAGGGCAGGGTCCGGCTGCTCCACGCCAGCCTGGCCTTTCTCTGCCTTGTGCCTCTGGGGGAGGCAGCTCAAGAGGCCCTGGGCAGAGGCGCCACTGCCCATGCATGCCTGGACCCCGCTCGTGTCCCAGGACGGCTCAGTCCCTTCTCACTGCCCGATGAACGGCCCTTCCTCTGTGCACGTGGCTCTGGGGAGCGGTCTAGGAGACCAGACACATCCCTGATTTGGAGGCGGGGGCTGCCTCCTCCGCGGCGATCCCCTTCATGTCGTCCGGCATCTGCCCATCAGCACGCCACACGTTCAGGTCTCCAAAGATGCCCGTCTCGATCATCTCCTCCTGCCAGGGAATGGGGCAGTTGCCGGTGGCAAACTCCTGAAAGAATTCTGTGTCTGTCTTGTCAAAGACCACACCTTTGACGGTGGAAAAGGCACCGACATCCTGGATGTTCTTGGCGTAGACCGTCCTGGAGTCCGGGATGAAAGGCGGGATCAGCATCCCTGTGAACAGACGGAGAGAGGCTGAGCCAGGTGCACCATGAGGCTGCCCCCATCCGCTGCACTGTCCAGTCTCACCCCACCCTCCCCGTGGGCCGTACTCCTGCCTGCCCGGCACTGTCAGACATCAAGCTCAGCTCATCAACCATCCCTGAGGCCGGCTGCTCTTCCCAGTGTTCTGGGGCTGGGTCCCCAGGTGTCATCAGGCCCCTCGCACCCCTTCCTCCTCAGCACCCGTGGCCCTGCCCTGGCTGCACCTGGAGCCAGCTTCCACGAAGACCAGGCAGTGGCCTGGGGCCAGCCCCTGTTCCTGCCTACGTTCCTGTAGCCCCGTGTGTCCCACCTGGCACTTCCAGACCCAGACCTCCAACAGCTGGGCTCCTTCCCTGGGGGTCGGGCCCCACCTCACTCTAGGCCCTGGAGGCCCCATCCTCAGGCTCCCAGGCCACACCCACCCCGCCCACCCCGTCCTGACAGCTTTCTTGGGTGGAGGCAGTCTTAGGAAGGCCGTGGGGGCATCGCATGCTGGCTGCACCGGACTGCATGCCCTGTAGCACGTCAAGCCTGACTGCAGTGTCCCCAGGGGCGGGGGCGTCTTACATGTCTCAGATACACACAAGCCCAACCACACACATACACAGGCACAGATGCACACCATGAATACCCACACACACAGGTACACCGTCTCTGCTACAGGCGACGGGACGATAAACGATGGCAGTGCAGGAGCCCCTCACCCCCAGGCAGAGGGCATGGCTGGGTTAGGGCCCCTTTGCACACAGGCATGGGAGTGAAACATGCAGCTTCATATGTTTGGGTCAGAGGTTTCCAGCTTGTTATCCTGCTCAGACCTCGGCCCTCACACCTGGTCCTAGACCCACCAGGAGGGCACTGGGACTGTGGGCAGGAGAGTGGCTGTGGTGGCCCCTAGGGCTCTGGCGACATCTTCACCACAGGCAGAGTGGCTCCCAAGGGCCCCTGGTCCAGGTCTGGGGCGTGTGACAGTACCACAGTTCCCGGGGTCCTGGCCCAGGTCTGGGGCCTGTGATGGTACCACAGCTCCCAGGGTCCCGGCCCAGGCCTGGGATGTGTGACGGTACCACAGCTTCCAGGGTCCCGGCCCAGGTCTGGGGCATGTGGTGGTACCACAGCTCTTGGGGTCTCCAGCCCAGGTCTGGGGTGTGTGATGGTACCATAGCTCCTGGGGTCATGGGCCAGGCCTGGGGCATGTGACAGTACCACAGCTCCCGGGGTCCCGGCCCAGGCCTGGGGCATGTGACAGTACCACAGCTCCCGGGGTCCCGGCCCAGGAGTCTGGGGTGTGTGACAGGACCACAGCTCCTGGGGTCCTGGCCTAGGCCTGGGGTGTGTGATGGTACCATAGCTCCTGGGGTCATGGGCCAGGCCTGGGGCATGTGACAGTACCACAGCTCCCGGGGTCCCGGCCCAGGCCTGGGGCATGTGACAGTACCACAGCTCCCGGGGTCCCGGCCCAGGCCTGGGGCATGTGACAGTACCACAGCTCCCGGGGTCCCGGCCCAGGCCTGGGGTATGTGACAGTACCACAGCTCCCGGGGTCCCGGCCCAGGAGTCTGGGGTGTGTGACAGGACCACAGCTCCTGGGGTCCTGGCCTAGGCCTGGGGTATGTGACAGTACCACAGCTCCCAGGGTCCCGGCCCAGGCCTGGGATGTGTGACGGTACCACAGCTTCCAGGGTCCCGGCCCAGGTCTGGGGCATGTGGTGGTACCACAGCTCTTGGGGTCTCCAGCCCAGGTCTGGGGTGTGTGATGGTACCATAGCTCCTGGGGTCCCGGCCCAGGCCTGGGGTATGTGACAGTACCACAGCTCCCGGGGTCCCGGCCCAGGCCTGGGGCATGTGACAGTACCACAGCTCCTGGGGTATGTGACAGTACCACAGCTCCTGGGGTCCCGGCCCAGGCCTGGGGCATGTGACAGTACCACAGCTCCCGGGGTCCCGGCCCAGGCCTGGGGCATGTGACAGTACCACAGCTCCCGGGGTCCCGGCCCAGGCCTGGGGCATGTGACAGTACCACAGCTCCCGGGGTCCCGGCCCAGGCCTGGGGTATGTGACAGTACCACAGCTCCTGGGGTCCCGGCCCAGGCCTGGGCATTAACCATACCAGCCTCGAGCTGCCTCCAGTTGATGTCTTTGAAGAGGGGCTGGGTGCGGAGCCGGTCGCAGGACCCATCGCTGAAGCCCAGGCGCTTCTCGGGGTCCTTCTCCAGCAGTGCCTCGCAGAAGGCCTTGCTGGCCGCGCTGAACTTCTCGGGGTACGAGACGGGCTCCGACAGGATTCGCTGCTTGAGCTCCTTGTTCTCCACCTGCGCGGGCAGACCAGGCTGTCAGACCCCGCAGCCCCAGCCTCAGGGGCACACGTCAGTCCAGTGGGCTCCAATGAGCACCACTCACAGCCACAAGCCCCACCGGGGTGTGCGGTGTGCAGCAGCAACGGTGCCTGGGGAGTCCGGACTGTGCACACCCCTCCACCCAAGAGCCCCGCCCCGTGCCCTGTGCCCTGTGCCCTGTGCTCCGTGCCTGTCCAGGACAGCGCGGCTGTCAGAGTCCAGCGAGCATGCCAGCTCCTGGAAGATCAGAACGCACTTTGCTCAGACACCTGCATGGAGAGAGCAGGGTGGGGCCTCAGGGGCTGGGACCCCCACCTCAGGGAGGAAGAGACTGGTGGGTAGGACCACAAGGCAGAGGCCCCAGAGGCTCAGCCTTTCCAAGGGTCCTGTTGGTTTGTCAGCACCTGCTCCGGAAGAAGCCAGCACTGCCTTGTTTGCCTGGAACGTAACACTGGTTCCCCCCCACCCCCAGTGACTCTTGTGGTTCTGGGGTCCCTGGGCCAGGGCTGGGGCAACATGGAGACCCAGGTGGACAGAACAGAAAGGGGGGAGTAGAGCGGGTATAACAGGGCAGGCGCAGCCCACTGGACATCCACCTCCCTCCAGGACGCACAGAGCAGCTGCTGGGGAGCCATGAGGCTCCACCTGGGGACATGGATCTGACGGTAGCCAGGTTGTGGGTTGGCCCAGGAATCTCCTGTCCTGACCCTGCTGGGCACCCACAGCCACAACAGCTGAATCACCGAGTCCCCTCAGGCTGCCCAGGACCCACAACAGGAAGCCCAGAGACAGCCCCTTCTCCGCGGGTGTTGCTCCTGCCACAGCTGGCCTTGGGCAGGAGGGCGTGAGGCTTGGGCAGCCCCACAGTAGACCTCAGGACCCCAGACCCGGCTGCCTCTCCCACTGACGTGGGGGAGTCATCATGGAGGCAGGAACCACCTCCAGCATGTGCCCCTCACAGCCAGGCCTGGAAGCAGCAGTGCCGGGGCGGCCAGCCACATCCACGCCGCAGTCCCCTACCTTCTCTCCTCGGGCCCGGAAGGGTCCTCTGGCGGCAATCATCTCGTACAGTGTCACCCCCAAGGCGAAGTAGTCCACGGAGAAGTCGTACTCCTCACTGCGCAGCAGCTCGGGGGCCATGAACCCTGCGCGCACACAGAGTGAGCTCAGGGCAGCCGCTGAGCTGCCCTCACCCAGCGCTCACTGCAGCCCCGATGCCCAGGAGCCCTGCACTGCTGACACTCGGGGCCAGGGCATTTTCGGGGGCTGCCCTGTGCACTCTCCTGTCCAGCACTGCACCCCACTGCAAGGATCAAAAACTCCTCCAGATGCGGCCTACGTCCCGTGAAGGAGCCCACTCCGCACAGGGCCTGCACCTGCTCTGCCCCGACCCCTCACACCAGGGCAGTGGGGACAGCACACAGCACAACAGCGGGCGTGGGGCTGGGGCAGGCAGGTGCAGGGATGGGCACTGAGAGCCACCTCTGATCCCATTCTTCCAGGAAGGACACAGGACAGCTCAAAGTCCAGACATCCCAATGGTTGACTGACGTCCAGCACCAGGTCCTGCACACTTACCTGGAGCCCCTGTCCCTGACTGACCTGCATCAGCTTGTCGGCGCCTGCAGTGCCCCGACACGGCTGACACCTGTGCCTGCAAGCGCACACAGGTTGACCTCATATGGTCCCCAGAGCACCAAGGATCCAGTGCTGTCACTCAGCTGGGTGACAGAGATGCAGGCAATGGCCAGGGACCCACCCAGGCCCTGCACTGCCCTTTGGCTTGGCAGGCGAATGCACTACTCATCCACCTGATTGGTTTTTTTTTAAAAACATCCTTGTTTGTACCAAAGTCGCTCCTGCACATAGAGGCCATCTCAGTGGGCATGGCCGTTTTTCAAAGCTGAGTGTTGTCCCAAGCCTTCTCCTCGGCCTCACTCCCACCTCGACGTTGGGGCCCATGTGACCTGCACCTGTGTGTCTCCCCTGGCTCCTCGCCAATGTGGCTCTGGGGGTTGGAGCTGTGCCCCCAGCACCTGCAGACACTGGTCTCCCCTGAGACAGAAATTCAACCCAGTCACATTTCCAATATGTTTTCTGTTTTTCCCAGGTGATATGCTGTTTCCGTTGCTTAGTTTTCTGGGTATTTGTCATCAATTCAACCCTAAATGCTATAACAGACAATTCTCTGATCCATTCAGTATTTCATCAGTCTCACCCACATGAGAAAGTCTTCCAGAACCTTCTTTCCCACTCCAGTCTGGACCCAGGTGTGTGGCAGGAGCCTGAACCTCTGCAACTTTCTGGCCTTGTCCCAGGTACAGCCCCTCTGTGGCTGCTCCCTGGGTCTTGTCCAGCAGTTCCCTGAGGAAGACAGCTGAGCACTGTTTCCAAGAACTTCACACCTGAAAATGCCTTTACTTTAGACTAACGTCTAGCGGCTGGTTTGGCTGGGTATAAAATCTGGATTGTGACTCATCTCTCGGCTCCCTTGCCTCCTTCCTGCAACATTACCAGAGGAGATCAAGGCCACTCCGGCCCCTGCACCCCCTGGAGGCTGGTAGCTCCCCTTTGTCCCTGTTCACATCAGCGCTCCATGGGGTCCATGTTCACCACGTGCAGGGTGTTTCCACGTGGAAACTCAGGCTGCCCTCTGGGAATTCTCTGGAAATACCTCTCCCCTCTCCACACATCTTCTGTCTCCGCAGGATGAATGCTGTCCAAGCGTTGGACTTTCTGGGCAGGTCTGACATCCATGTGCTTTGTCCTGTTTTCCACCAGTCGACTTTCTGGGTGAAACCCAACCTTCTCTCAGACCACGCTGTGTCTCTCTCCTTCCTCCTGTGATCACTTCCAGAGCACCCTGCTCCCATGGAGGTGAGCAGTAGCTTGGGCCTGCATTCTCATCCCCTCTGTGGTCTTGCTCCCCGTGAGTCATGTCCCCTCCTCTGCTTTGCTTCTAGTTGTCCTCAGAGCTTGGTGGTCTTTGGGGGCTGGCTTGTATTTAAGCCAGGATGGCAGATGCTAGAAGTGGGTGCGCTGGTGACCATGCCTCGGGGGAAGGAGGCGCCCTGGGTTCTTGCGTCAGGGAAGTGTCTCCCTCGCCACCTCCTGACTTTCCCCCTTGAACCAGTCAGCCTGAAGAGGAGGTCTCCAGGGTCCTGAGATCAGCTGGAGGCGAGGCCTGCGGAAGCTCAGAGACCTGAGCCCCTCCCTGCACAGCCGGCCTCCACCCACTAGCACACACACACACACACACACACACCCTGCAGCCCACCTCTGGCTACCACGGCACTGCTGCTGTCTATGTGGACATGTGTGTGGGCTTTTGGGAAAACCCCTCGCTGCCCAACACTGGGACTTCAGCAGAGAAAGTAACACATGTGTTCAGGCACCTGCCTGGACCATGAAAACATCCCATGGCTACTTCCAAACACGTCACCCAATTCCACTCCATTGCCTGGAGAGCGTGGCTGCCGGTGGGTCTCACAAGGGTCTGGTGTCCTCATTGTTAGCATCTTGTCAACGGTCTGCGAGACCCCTGAGATGCCACGGACAGCCTGCACTGGCCAACGTCTGGCAGTGACATCTTTCCCACAGGCCCTCTGCTTTGTGGAAACCACGTCTCCATGACCCTGAGGGCTTGTCCCCTCTGCACCTGCCGGAGCCTGCCCCTGCCAGGCTCCCATGCAGGCTCCTCACTGGTGCTCCTTCCCCCCAGCCGAGGGCACGGGTCCAGTGGAGCGGCTTCTCTGGGCTGCCTGTGGGTGCTGCCAGGCTGCCCAGGCCCACCATGGCCTCAGGGTGTCCTCAGTGAAGTAGCTCCCAGCAGGTGCATGTTCCTGGGCCACCTGTCAGCTCCAGCCACACCCTCCCCGGCTCCTTTGCTCCCTCCAGGACACCCCCCCCAACTCTTTCCTGCCAGTCACCTTCCTGGCTACAGCAAAACCAGGCGCCTCTCAGCCTGCTGAGCTGGGCCTAGCCCCAGGCCCTCTGCAGGGATGATGGTACCTACCCTGCAGTGATCCATGCACCTGAGGTGCCCCCTCCCAACCAAGGAGTAACCAAAGGGGACTCACGACTGTTCCACAGGCAGAGGCGTAGGCCCAGCCCAGCAGCCGGGGCTTCCGACTGCCCTGTCTCAGCTCCATGTACTCTTGAGCATCCTGCCAGGACCTCGAGATGGCAGATTCCACCCAGCAAGTGGAGTGAGGGTGTGAGGGTGTGAGGGAGTGGAAGGGAGACAGAGTGAAAGGGTGACTGAGTGCATGGGTGAGTGTGTGAGTGGGTGGGAAAGTAAATCAATGAGTGAGTGAGTGAGTGAGTGAGTGAGTGAGTGAGTGAGGAGTGGATGAGTAAGCCAGTGACTACATGAGTGGATGAGAATGAATAATGGAGACTGAATGGGTAAGTGAGCGAGTGAGAGGCTGAGTGAGTGGGAGAAGAGTGAGTGGATGAGCAAGTGGGCGAGTGAGCGAGGAGAGGGTGGGTGGACTCACTGGTTCTTATGCACACTGGCCCCTCCCACAGGAAAGGCTGAGGGCAGAGCAGTGACCACCTGCCCTGGTTGGAAGGGTGTGGAGTGGAGCCCTGCCTTCTGGTGGACTGGTCAGGGACCAAGTGCAGGGCCTCTGCTGTGGGTGGCCTGAGCTGGGACAAGGGCAGGGGAGGAAGATCCAGAAGGCGACTCTGTGGCTTTGCTGGCCCAGGCTCCTAACTTCTGCCCAACTTTAACACTTGTGGGGTCTGTGATGCAGAGAATGCCTGAGAGCAAACACGGCTGAGGTGACGCCACCACACAGAATGGTCCTGCATCCACCTGACTCCAGAAGAAACCCCAGGCTGGTAGCCAGGACAAAGGCAGCAGCGCCCTCTAGTGGCTGCCAGGCACTGAGCGAGTCAATTCTGGTCTCCAAGGTTCAACTCCTCAAATCCTGGCTTTGGTGTGTGTCGTGCTTGTGCATTCTGCAGACAGAATGGGGCTCAGGCTCTTAGGAAAACGTAGGCGGGGCAGACCCCCTTCTGCTGCACCACACACACCAGGCCAAGCTGCTTCCAGCTTCTTCTCAGAGCTTCCAGGCCTGGGGGGCCTCGGTGGAGCCCTGAATCCCACGCTGAGGCAGCGCAGCGTGGCCACGAGGTGTGCCAGTGCAGCCGTTCTTCCCTGGCACTGAGAGGAACGTGGGCATTCCAGTCCAGACGCCCCGTGCCCTGTCCCAGGCTGCAGGTGAGAGGAGGCCAGCCGGGCGATGGACGCAAGTGCAAGGATTCGGAGGATCCCACGACACACACCAGAGCCAAATCGCCGCCGCACGGTCCCCACCTCAGGGGCAGCACTTCCTCCCCAAGGCCAAAACAACCCATGTGGAACACCCTGTCAGAAACAAGCCTGATCCTGTCAAGCCGCAGAGAGTGCACAGCAGAGAGGTGGGAGTGGGGGTGAGGCGTGGCCCCTGCATGCAGGCGCCAGATGTGACTGCAAATGCTCACAACACACCCAAGGCCAGAGGGGCTAACGGGCTCCCCCAAGGTCACAGCCAACAAGCAAGGGGCCTGGAACACAGACCTACCCACTCCTCGGGCTGCTTCCCTCCTGCCTGGGGGATGCAGCAGAACTCACACATGCATACACATGTGCGACACGTTCACATGTGTGCAAACACAGAGAACAAACACAAGTACACATGTATGTGCATAAAGATACAAACACACTTACGCAAGTGCACACACACAAAAACAAAGATATATGCAAGGATACATGTGTGCACACTCACATACATCCAATGAACATGCATGCAGACATGAATGTGTGTGCAGCAGCACAGCTGGCATGCACAAGACATGCATGTGTATGTGTGCCCACATGTAAAGACATAGAGCACGAACATTCATTGATGTGCATGCATATGCACAAATACAGAGCATGTGCATACATAGTCACACATGTGCACTCTGGCACAGAAATACGTGTTCAGGTTGACAAATGCACGTGCACACACAAATGCACACACACATATCCACATCCACATGCATGCACACAGTGCACAGGCTGCATGTTGTTGGGAGCCTTTGAGGACATGCATGATGCATCAGGCCTTTGTCCCCACTACTCCGTGGCATGAGCCCTGAAGACTCTTGGGGCTCTGACCTCCATCAGGTTCTGGACAGCCTCATGCTGGGCACACATCTGTTCATCACCAGCCATCACGGCACCAACACGCAGCTTCCACCACAGACAGCAGGAACAGCCGTCAAACCAATAGAACTTTTAAGGTGTGTGTGTGTGCGTACGTGTGCGTGTGTGTGGAGGGGGTTACTGCAGGGAACACAGAGCCTCTGGGTGCAACCTGACCACGGCTGTTGCCTTGAGGGTGCCCTATCTTCCTGAGCCACCCTCCCCCAGCCCCAGAGGGCTGAGCCAAGGCTCTCAGCTGTGCAGCCCCCAGAGCCCATCCTACCCTCAGCCTCACCTGGGGTCCCAGCGTAGCCCTTGGTCTTGGTCTGCCCCTCCTTCAGCTCCACAGCCAGCCCAAGGTCGGAAATCCGGATATTGCCTGCGAGCAAACACAGCTGAGGTGACACCATCACACAGAATCAGGGCACCTGGCACGTCTAGGCCACTTGGAGCCATCAGCTACCTCTGCACACACAGCACCCTGTGCACATGCGCCACACACGTCACATTACAACACACACATAACACCACACATACACATCACACACATCACACCACATACATCACACTACATATATCACACCACACATACACATCACACCACAATACACATCACACCACAATACACATCACACACATCACATACACACACATCACACCACACACACATTACACCACAATACACATCGCACACATCACACTACACATACATCACACCACACACACATCACACCACACACACATCACACCACACACACTAATCACACCACACACACACATCACACCACACACACTAATCACACCACACACACATAACACCACATACATCACACCACAATCACACCACACACACACCACACACATCACACCACACACACACATTACACATCACACCACATACACATCACACCACACACATACACCCACCACACATCACACCACACACCCTCCCTGGCCTGACTGCAGAGGAGTCAAGCACCAGCCACGCCTACGCTGGGATCTGGGGACAATCCGCCCACAACTCCGTCCCCCCCACGTCTGTTCTGGCCCCAGCTTGGCCCCAGCTCCGGCTGTGAATAAACAGGCCCCGCCACACGCGCGTGTGCTGTGCCAGCTCCGCAGCCGCAGGGCTCCGTGGCAGCCTCCGCGGGCATCCGGGCTCTGGCGCTCACCGTCGTTGTCCAACAGCACGTTCTCGGGCTTGAGGTCGCGGTAGACGATGCGCCGCTGGTGCAGGTGCTCCAGGCCGCTGATGATCTGGGCCGTGTAGAAGACGGCGCGCGGCTCGGGGAAGCCGGGGTTCTCCTCGTCCACGTTGTAGATGTGGTACCTGGGGGCAGACCACGGCGCTGCGGCCACAACCCGGAGCCGTGCCCCCTGGTGGGGGCTGGCGGGAGAGGCGGGGCGGCTCTGGGGACTCCCCGCGTCCTCAGGGACGCTCAACCGCAGCCAGCGAGGCCGGGAACAAGACTGCACAGAGCGCTGCCCTGGCGCCAACTGTCCGCCCGGCGTGGCCCAGCGGCCAGCAAGGGAAGGCAGGCGGGGTACACGCGGGCCCCGCCCCGCCGGCCCGGACAGGCGCGTGTACCTCACGTCGCCGCCCGCGACAGGCCCCGTCCAGTCCTGCCCCAGGCCCCAGCCGGCCCTGTGTACCCACACGTCCCGCCCTGCCCCGCCCCACCAGGCCCATGTACCTCACGTCCCCGCCCGCTCCCGACAGACCCGTGTACCTCACGTCCCCGCCCGCTCCCGACAGACCCGTGTACCTCACGTCCCGCCCCGCCCCTCCCGGCCCGTGTACCTCACGTCCCCGCCCGCTCCCGACAGACCCGTGTACCTCACGTCCCGCCCCGCCCCTCCCGGCCCGCGTACCTCACGTCCCCGCCCCGCCCCCGACAGACCCGTGTACGTCACGTCCCCGCCCCGCCCCCGACAGACCCGTGTACCTCACGTCCCCGCCCCGCCCCCGACAGACCCGTGTACCTCACGACCCGCCCGCTCCCGACAGACCCGTGTACCTCACGTCCCGCCCCGCCCCCGACAGACCCGTGTACCTCACGTCCCCGCCCGCTCCCGACAGACCCGTGTACCTCACGTCCCCGCCCGCTCCCGACAGACCCTTGTACCTCACGTCCCCGCCCTGCCCCCGACAGACCCGTGTACCTCACGACCCGCCCGCTCCCGACAGACCCGTGTACCTCACGTCCCGCCCCGCCCCCGACAGACCCGTGTACCTCACGACCCCGCCCGCTCCCGACAGACCCGTGTACCTCACGTCCCGCCCCGCCCCTCCCAGCCCATGTACCTCACGTCCCCGCCCGCTCCCGACAGACCCGTGTACCTCACGTCCCCGCCCGCTCCCGACAGACCCGTGTACCTCACGTCCCCGCCCGCTCCCGACAGACCCGTGTACCTCACGTCCCCGCCCTGCCCCCGACAGACCCGTGTACCTCACGTCCCCGCCCCGCCCCCGACAGACCTGTGTACCTCACGTCCCGCCCCGCCCCCGACAGACCCGTGTACCTCACGTCCCCGCCCCGCCCCCGACAGACCCGTGTACCTCACGTCCCCGCCCCGCCCCCGACAGACCCGTGTACCTCACGTCCCCGCCCGCTCCCGACAGACCCGTGTACCTCACGTCCCCGCCCGCTCCCGACAGACCCGTGTACCTCACGTCCCCGCCCGCTCCCGACAGACCCGTGTACCTCACGTCCCCGCCCGCTCCCGACAGACCCGTGTACCTCACGTCCCCGCCCGCTCCCGACAGACCCGTGTACCTCACGTCCCCGCCCGCTCCCGACAGACCCGTGTACCTCACGACCCCGCCCCGCTCCCGACAGACCCCTTTACCTCACGTCCCGCCCCGCCCCTCCCGGCCCGTGTACCCCACGTCCCCGCCCGCTCCCGACAGACCCGTGTACCTCACGTCCCGCCCCGCCCCGCCAGGCCCGTGTACCTCACGTCCCCGCCCGCTCCCAACAGACCCGTGTACCTCACATCCCCGCCCGCTCCCGCCCGGCCCGTGTACCTCATGTCCCGCCCCGCCCCGCCAGGCCCGTGTACCTCACGTCCCCGCCCGCTCCCGACAGACCCGTGTACCTCACGTCCCCGCCCGCTCCCGACAGACCCGTGTACCTCACGTCCCGCCCCGCCCCCGACAGACCCGCGTACCTCACGTCCCGCCCCGCCCCACCAGGCCCATGTACCTCACGTCCCGCCCTGCCCCCGACAGACCCGTGTACCTCACGACCCCGCCCCGCCCCCGACAGACCCCTTTACCTCACGACCCCGCCCCGCCCATCCCTGCCCATCCCTGCCCTGGACACGCCCCTTCACCTCACGTCACCACCGTTCATGATGGTCATCACCAGGCACAAGTCCGTCCTGGTTTCAAACGCATAGGCCAAGGACACGATGAACCGGCTGTGCACTTTTGCTAGAATCTTCTTCTCCACCATGGCACCCTGAGAGGCAGACGTGGGAAGAGAACTCGCGCCGGCCCGAGGGCGGGAGGGCGCCATGGAGACTGGCGCAGGGAATCTGTTTCAAGCCAGACTGTCAAACCTTAGTGTCAAGTCCCATGTGCCCGTCCACACACAGGGCACTTGGGGAGTCCTGCTCAGCCCAGCCAGGGGAGGCTCAGCCTGCTCGCTCTCCATGCCGCTTCCCAAGCCACTGCAAACGTGACGTGCCACTCCCCACACTTGGGGCGGTGCCTGGAGCCCGTGTGGGAGGGCGCCCTCCCTGCAGACGGCCAGCGGGCGTGCACTGACCTCACCTCGAATCCGACAGCAGCCACGGTCACTTCCACCGACACCCCAGCTAACCTCTGGCTCAGGGTCAAGGGCCGAGACGCAGGAGGTGGCTGCTGTGTGGCCCCACCCACGTCAGGAGCCTCCAGGGGCTGCATCCCCGAGACTAAGCAGCTTTCCCTGATCCTGCCCAGACGGACATGGACACCAGCGACAGCAGGGGTCAAACAGGAGGGGCCCCACCACCCCGGCCCCTGGGAAACAGAGGCATTTGGAGAACAGCACACCTGCACGCCCTGAGTGTCCAGGATGCCGGGCAGACACAGCCCTGCCATCCTCGTGTGCCTCTGTCGCAGCAAAAGCAGGGCCTTCAGCAGGGGCATCCCGAGAGTGGGGCCAGGAGCCCAGGGGACAGTCCCCCCGGAAAACGCTCTTCCCTTCCACTCACCCCTGGCTCACAAGCTCGCGGCCCAAGGTACAGCGACCAGGTGGGACTGATGCTGCAGGCACGGCACTGCCGAGGCACCGCTGCCCCCATGTACACGCCAGCCGGGGGCCCCTGCGAATCTCAGCAGGCTTCCCACCAAGCCGGAGCCCCAGCCAGAGCACCAGCAGGAGCCCCAGCACATCCCCTCCGCCTGCCGGAGCCCCAGCCGGAGCCCCAGGCAGAACCTCAGCCTGCCAGAGCCCCAGCCAGAGCCCCAGCCAGAACCTCAGCCAGTCCCCTCCGCCTGCCCGCGGCTGCCGCCCGCTCACCTGGTAGCCCTTCCTCTTCTTCAGGCGCTTCTTGTTCAGCTTCTTGCAGGCATACATCTTGCCGGTTGCCTTCATCTGGCAGGCCGACACCTCCCCAAAGCCCCCTTTCCCCAGGACCCGGAAGTCCAGGAACCAGTCCTCCCCGATGGGCTGGGCCTCCAGCCACTTCCACTGCAGGAAGCGCAGGAAGTACAGGCTGTCCAGGTACTCCTGGAAGGGGGCCTGGCTCAGGTGTGCCAGGGTGGCCTGCAGCAGCGGCTGGAAGAGGCCGTCCTGGCTAGCCACGGGCCCCTCCTTCACCCTGGCCACCGTCCCCTCATCCAGGAAGCTGCAGAAGAGCTTGGCCTGTGGGTCCAGGTACTCGGCCAGGATGGCCTGGGCCTTCTGTGGCCTCAAGTCGTCGTCGGCCGTGTCATAGTCCTCAATGTCCTTCCAGAGCTCCAGGGCCGGCACGTGCCTCTCGTCCGTCCCCAGGAACTGCTGGAAGAGCCGCTTGCCGATGGGCTGCTCCGAGCACAGGCTGTCGAACTCCAGGCTGAGGCCAGCCCGGAGACCCTCGCACTTGGACAGCGGGGGCAGCTTGAGCTTGGCCAGGTACTTCTTGTCCCGGGAGGATGGGGCGATGCTGCCATCGAAACTGCCCCGGGCGGCGATGAAGGCAGAGTTGGCCACCACCGTCTCCAAGGCTCCGAAATCCATCCTGGCGCTGACTTCCCGCCCACTTCAAGCACAAGGAGTCATCGGCTGAGGCCTGACCCTCTGTCCTTGGCCTGTGGCCCGTTCCTGCCCTCCCAGG
The DNA here is from genome assembly GCA_949820135.1 of Sylvilagus floridanus. Taxonomy (NCBI): domain Eukaryota; kingdom Metazoa; phylum Chordata; class Mammalia; order Lagomorpha; family Leporidae; genus Sylvilagus; species Sylvilagus floridanus. The sequence goes on along the minus strand of OX463230.1, from coordinate 133,275,380 downwards.
ACGAGGGAGATGTCCTCTGAGGCGAGGATGCTGGCCACCTGCTGGGAAGCCCCTGCAACCCAGGGCTGACGCAGCACTTGGCTAAATCCCAGTCAGGGTCACCGGGGACAGTAGGGGTCACCAGCAGGTGCAGACAATCCCCTAAGCCGCTCCGAGGCGGATTAGACGGACCTTCAGCTCGGGGCCTGGCTTCGCTTTCCCCCAGGAAGGGCAACCCCCCGGGAGGAGCATGAGAGTCATCCTGAGCTGACCTGTCCACCGCCCGGCCCCAGCAGCTAGGCTGGAACCGACCACTTCTTCGGAGAAAACTCGCTGTGTGACGATGGCTGGTTGGTTTCCCCCATGATGTTCCATTTCTGGTTTTAAGAAAAATGCGAATGAGAGGAAAACCAGCCAATAACAGGAGTGTGGAGAACAGCTTCTGGGGAGGGGGTTCTGAAGGCGAGACCACCAGCCCCAAATTGTTTTTCTTCTCGTCTGGGGCTTGCAGAGAAGCAGCCTTGCTAAGGTGAAAGAAAGAACCAGGGAGAAGATGATCCTGGAGTGACCCCAGCCTGAGGCCCACCCAGAGCAAAGCAGGCAATGAGAATACAGAAGCCAGGGACACACCTGAGCCATACCTGAGCCACACCTGAGATTCCTGGGCCACACACCCAGGACACAGCAGGGGCACACCTGGGGCACACGTGAGACACCTGGACCACGGCTGGAGCACATGTGAGACACCTGGGCCACGGCTGGGGCACACCTGGAACACAGCTGAGGCACACCTGAGCACCTGGGCCACACCTGAGACACACCTGGGGAACACCTGGGGCACACGTGAGACACCTGGACCATAGCTGAGATACACCTGGAGCACACCTGAGACACAGCTGAGGCACACCTGAGCACCTGGGCCACACCTGAGACACACCTGGGGCACACCTGGGGCACACGTGAGACACCTGGGGAACACCTGGGGCACAGCTGAGGCACACCTAGGGCACACGTGAGACACCTGGAGCACACCTGAGACACAGCTGAGGCACACCTGAGCACCTGGGCCACACCTGAGACACACCTGGGGCACACGTGAGACACCTGGGGAACACCTGGGGCACACGTGAGACACCTGGGGCACACCTGGGGCACACGTGAGACACCTGGAGCACACCTGAACACCTGGGGCACACCTGAGACACCCTTGGGGCACACCCAGGGGCGGCAGAACCACAGGAATGCCGGCTCCGTGAGGGACAGCCTTGCCTGCCCTATGCCCTGGCGTGCCGTGGTGCTCAGTGAGCATACAGGGGAGGATGGCAGGGAGGTGCAGGGGCTGCAGGGGCTGGGAGGCAGCTCAGCACTCTCCAGCATGCCCAAGCCCAGGGGTCCAGGGCACAGTGCAGTCCCCGCCAGTCCAGGAGGACAGTGGGTTCTGCAGGTGGACTTGGGCTCTTCTGCAGTGGCCAATCAGGCAGAAATGAGAACCCGCAGACTGAGTCCACCGCAGCCTCCCAACAAGCACAGTGGCATGCAGGCTGGTGAGCAAATATTTGAGGTGGACAACACCCCTGGGCCCCCGGAGTCCTGTGCCAGCCCCACCCGCCCCTGCCACTCAGTAGCAAGTGACCTTGGCCAGTCACTGGCCCTCCTTCCACCTTCCTGTCCCTTCCCCATCAGCATCGGAGAGACAGGGTCCCCACAGACCCCTCAGTCAGGGCTCAGCCACCACAACCCTCCCTGGGGTCACAGCAGGGAGGAAGACGACTCTCGGTGGAGGTGGGGAGGGCTGTACCTGCCCCGCTCGGAAGCAGGTGGCTAAATAAAGCTACTTGTGCTTCCTGCCAGCCCCGGGGCAGAGGGCTCTGGGGCCCGTGTTAATCACACGCTTCATTCTGCGGTCCTCATAGTCCTATGCAGCTGTTTACCCTTAACTTTGGTTTCCCAGGGGTGACATTGTGGTGCGATGCGGTCACCAGGACAGACACACACACACACACACACACACACACACACCCCGCCACAGCCTCGGCAGAAGCCATGGGTCCTGGCTACGAGGGGCTGGCACTGGGGATGCTGTGGCAGTGGGGGCAGCAACACTCTATGTGGAGGCTGTTTAACCCTTTGCACGCTGGACGACTCCTGGAGGTCTGGTGTGAGCTTCCAGCTCTGGGCGAACACCCAGGAGGGTGACGGCAGGGTCACACGGTTGTGCATGTGTGGTTTTTAAGAAACTGGCAAACTGCTGTCTACAGAGGCGGTCGTGTTTCCCCTTCCTGTGGGGAAGAGTGAGGGGCTGGGTCGCTCGGCACCCACCCGCAGCCCTGCCATTCGGAGTTTGTGTCCCGGCTGTTGTGGGCATCTGGAGTGAGCCAGTGGATAGAAGCGCTCTCCCTCTCTCGCTCTCACTCTCTCTGTCACTCTGCCTTTTATATAAATAAATACATCTTTAAGCATCTTTCTAAATGAGTTGGGAAATGTTCCCTCATCCTCCATTGCCTGAATGGCACGGAGGAGAGTGGGCGCTGACTGCGCACCAGAGTTCCCTGGCGGTGTCCAGTGAGGTCACGCCGCTGCTGACTGCCTGGCTTCTCCCTCCTCACGCTCCCAGGCTGCTTTTCCCCTTTCTTTCCCACAGCCATTCCCAGCTCTCAGTCAGCTGCCAAGAAACCCGCACCCTTCCCCTGCATTGCAGACCGTCCCCTGAGGAGGTTTTCCTGGGCGTAGGCTTGACAGGCATGGGCAGCAGCGCTCAGAGTCGGGGGCAGCCTCCTTCCAGCCTCTCTGGTGTCCACGGAGAAATCTGCCGCCGTGCTCCCGGCCGGCTTGACGATGACTCTGTCTGGTTTTAGGAAGCTTGGCGGGCATTTGGGTGGGATTCCTTCCTGAACTTGTAGGCCTACGTCTTTGCCAGGCCCGGGGGGCTCTGAGCGCCTGTTCCCGCCCAGGGCTGCAGTGTGGCAGGCCTTGGGCTCTGCCGCTCCTACTTTCCCGTGTGTCTTCTGCCGGCTAAGGGCTGCTGTGGGGGGTGTGGGTGCTGGCTCAGGGCTGCTGTGTGGTTTCTGCCGCTGTGCCGATGCAGCTGCTCAGTGGCCAGGTGACAAATCCAAAGTCAACATCTGCAGTGGTGGGGGCTGTGCTTCCAGCCTACGCCCTCCTCATTGGTGGCCACGTCCGGGCTCTTCTTCTGACTGCGTGGAGGAGGAATGCCGAGCCCTCCAGCGTGACTCTGCCTCGTTGAAGTCAGCAGACGGAATCGGTGCGGCATGTCTGACGGCACCTGTTGCGACTCTGGACCTCACACCTGTGGCTCGGGAGGCTTAGGGCCATGGCGTGCGGCCTGCTCAGAGCCCATGGGCTGAGACCGGGGTGCAGTCCGCGGTGGGCTTGGAAAGCAGAGACGGCTGGAAGCCAGCGTGCGAGCACAGCTGGCCCAGCGTGCTCCGAGCTCCTGGTAGTCGGCTGTGCTGGCGTAATGACCTCTGGATGGCCGCTGAGGGATCTGGCAGACCTTGGCAGGGGGCAGCTTCCCCTCAGCAGGCTCTGAGAACCAGGGCTCAGGAAACCCACGGACTCCGTGGAAACAGGCACCCACTTGTCACGAAGCTGCCCACGCCCACCCTGCCCTGCTGGAGTCAGGCACAGCCCAGGGCAGCTCGGGACCCTGCCCCCACCCAGTGATAACAAGGCCTCCCCTGTGCTGTCACTGGAGGTCACTGCCACCTGCCCAACAGGGACCAGGAGCCCCCCCCCCCCCGCCACCATGCCCCAGGTGGGGACCTAGACGTGTACCCCAAGCCACAACAAGCTACAGCCCCTGCTGCAGCTGGAGTGGAGTCAGAGAAGGCAACCAAAACAGGAGGATTCGGTGTTACACAGTCCACTTTCAGTCAAGATTCGCCCCTCTCATGCAGGCCAGGAAGATTTCAAAGTGGATCAACCTGAGACAATGAATGGACAGTCCAGCCCAGGGGACAGAGACGCTGGGGGACTTGGCCAAGGTCTTATTTTATTTTTTAAAAGTTTAATTATTTTAATCTACTTAAAAGGCAGAGTAACAGGGAGAGAGAGAGAGAGAGGAGAGAGAGAATGTTTCCATGTGCTGGTTCACCCCCCCCAAATGCCTGCCGCAGCCAGGGCTGGCCCAGGTTAAGGCCAGATTAAAGCCAGGAGCCTGTAACTCCATCTGGGTCTCCCATGTCAGTGACAGAGACCCAAGGACTTGAGCCATCGGCACTGCCTCCCAGGATGCATCAGTGGGAAGTGGAGCAGCCAGGATTTTCGCCGGTGCTCTGATGTGGGTTCAGATCCCAAGCAGTGGCTTAACCACGGTGCACCTGTGACTGAGATCCTAAAGCAGCAATGATAACAACCCAGTTACAGGGCGGGCACTGTGACAAAGCAGGTTATGTCTCTGTCTGCAACACCAGCATCCCCCATGGGCGCCAGTTTGGGCCCCGGATGCTCCACTTCCAATCTAGCTCCCTGCCAATGTACCTGGGAAAGCAGCAGAGGATGGCGCGAGTGCTTGGGCCGCTGCACCCATATGGGAGACCCAGAGGAAGCTCCAGGCTCCAGGCTTCAGCCTGGCCCTGTCCCAGCTGTTGCAGCCATTTTTGGGGTGAACCAGTGGCTAGGATATTCTCTCTCTCTCTCCCTCTCTCTCTCTCCTGTCTCTGTAACTCTACCTTTCAAACAAATAGAAAATAAATCTTTTAATAAACTGCACTTATGAACATGCTTGAGACAAACGTATGGGAAGCCTTGGGAAAGAAATAGAAAGTTTAAAGATAGATGCTGCTGGCCAGTGCCGCGGCTCACTAGGCTAATCCTCCGCCTGCAGTGCCGGCACCCCGGGTTCTAGTCTCGGTTGGGGCGCCGGATTCTGTCCCGGTTGCTCCTCTTCCAGTCCAGCTCTCTGCTGTGGCCCAGGAAGGCAGTGGAGGGTGGCCCAAGTGTTTGGGCCCTGCACCCGCATGGGAGACCAGGAGGAAGCACCTGGCTCCTGGCTTCGGATCGGCCATAGCGGCCATTTTGGGGGTGAACCAACGGAAGGAAGACCTTTCTCTCTGTCTCTCTCTCACTGTCTAACTCTGCCCGTCAAAAAATTAAAAAAAAAAAAAAAAGATGCTGCAACAAAGAACAAAATAGAGAAGTTTAGTTGAAAAGTACAATATCCAGGATAAAAATCTCAAAGGATGGCTCAGTGATTGGGTGGAGGGAGCAGGAACAGGGTAAGGGGAGACCCCCAGGCACGGGCCCCTCCCAAGGGCATTGCTGTGACCTGCGGTGACCCCACCACAGCACTGCGGCTGCAGGTGGTGCTGGCTCTGAGCCAGTCTCACACACGCTGTGCAGGCCATGCAAGGTCACACGCCCTGCGCACGGTAGGTGAGGCAGGCTCCAGCCCAGCGGGCGATGACCTCTAACCCGCACTCCTCACACCTGGAGGAGGGGAGAGAACAGAACTGGGGACAAGAGCCACGCAGGAGAGCCCTTCTCTCGGCGTTAACACAGCTGACCGCCAAGGACATCCAAGGGCAGCGAGCAGGGAGAAGCGTGGGCTGCCCGGCTCCCAGGGCAGGTGGGGGGCGATAGCAGGGAGGCGCCCGTGTTTGGGGAGCTGATGGCTGCTGCTGATAGCACCGCCTCGAGCCAGCCCTGCAGCCTTCGCCCGCGATGCCTTTGACCACCGTGGCCGGGGGAGGCTATAAGACCCAGGGGGCCTCCGGCCTCAGTCGGGGTGCAGGGCGGGGGAGCGGCGGCTCCCACAGCAGACACCATGGCCGCCCTGCAGGAGAAGAAGTCGTGCAGCCAGCGCATGGAGGAGTTCCGCCACTACTGCTGGAACCCGGACACGGGGCAGATGCTGGGCCGCACCCTGTCCCGCTGGGGTAGGTGTCGGGGGCACGGAGGACCCCACCCAGGCAGGCCCCTTGTCCCCTGTTGCTCCGCAGACGACCCCTGGGCCGGGGCCCTGGCTTTCCAGGCCAGTGCTTCACAGCCCCGCTCCTAAAGCTCAGCGCTGTTTGCGGGTTTAAAGGCGGGGACAGGAGCTCTCAGGTCAGGGGACCTGGGGACAGGCCGACGCTTGCTTCACCCTGAGACTCAGCGGCAACCCCAAGGGTCCCTCTTCTTGGGACACAGCTCAGGCCTCTGGCAGCTCGGGGTCCCTCAAGGCCCCCTTGTGGCCACACAGTGGCCTGCAGGGCTCGGGCAGGCCCCTCCTCCCCAGGTGGAAGGCAAAAGGGAGCCCCTGGCCTGGCAGAGGGGGGGAGCCTTTAGGCCCCACGGGGCTCCCACACCTGTGCAGGAAACGCCCCCACCAGGCCTGTCTTGCAGGGACACAAGGTGCCTGTGAGCCCGGCAGTCACTCCAGACCCGACGACAGGTTAAGTGGAAGCCCCTGTGCTGTGGGGAAGCGAGGGGCGGGAGAGCAGGACACAGTCCCTCTGGCACGGGGACACACCGGGGCCAGGCTGGTGAAGATACGGCACAGCCACGAGAAGATGCCTGTCTGGGCAGATGCCCACGGCACAGACGCCCACGGCACAGATGCCAGGCCCGGGGAGAGGCTGCGAGGTGTTGCTTGTGCCTGACCTTCAGTGACCAAGCCCTGAGGTGGCCTCACTGCGAAGGGGACAGGCCAGGCTCAGAAAGCTGGCTGCCCCGGCTGACCGAGGCGTCCCACTGGCATGAATGCACCACAGCTCGTGGCCTCAAGCCCTGTGGCCCCCCACTCACCCCCCTGCTCTCACCAACTTGATCCCTGGAGAATGATCCACTCAAAAGAGTCCACACTCACGTCCGCAGGGCAGGAATCAGTGGGCTGCCCTATTCTGGACTTTTCCCAGGACAAGTGCAGAAGTGTCCTCTTCCTTAGGTCATGCAAGTTAACCCCAGACAGGAAGGTGAACTCCGGGCCTGAGCGGGACCCCTCGGGGGGCGGGGCAACGTGATTCCCCCGGACTCTGACCCAGAAAGCAGGCGGCACACGGTGGAACCCTCACACCCCGCCCCAGTCAGCAGACCCAGGGGGGCGCCTGGCCCAGGGAGAGGGGTTTCCAGGACCCCACTCCCTCATTTCCACGCATGCAGGGGCAACACCTGCCCCATCCCATCCGGCCCTGCCCCCAGGTCTCTCACAGGACACAGGCACACGGCTGGCTGCGGCGTCACACCCGGCTAAGGTCCCTGATGTAGACTCTGGGCCCCTCCTGGGACGCCACTGTAGGCAACAGGTGGCAGTCACCTGGGTAGCGGCTCACTTCTCTGCCTGTTTCCCTTCCTGTGGTGGGGGAGCAGGAACTCTGACCCCAGGGCAAAGTGAGTGTGGACAGTGGCCAGCACAGCCGTGACGACAAGGGGACGTTAGTGGAGGTGGAAGAGCCAGCCACCCGGGCACAGGGCGCCCAGGCAGGCAGGCCCGGCACAGTGAGGGCGCGGGGGAGAACTGCTGAATGGCACAGGCTTCACTCTCAGCCGACGAGTATGTTCTGGAATGAGTCAGAGGTGACGGCCACGCAGCTTCCTAACTGGACACTTCGGGTGGCTGCAAAGGCAACGGCTGCTGTGGCCTCTGACTCCGCCCCTCCCCCCAGTGTGGATTAGCCTCTATTACGTGGCCTTCTACGTGGTGATGACCGGGCTGTTTGCCCTGTGCATCTACGTGCTCATGCAAACCATCGACCCCTACACACCCGACTACCAGGACCAGCTAAAGTCGCCAGGTAGGCGTGGCCCTCCAAGCCCTCCCCACCCACCCCCAATCCCAGCTCCGAGTGACTAAGGCTGACTCAGGCTTTGATCTTCATTCTTAAAACTGAAGGTTCTCGTGACAGACAAAAGGTCTTTATGTCCACTTACTCCATATGCCCATACAATGTGCTCATGGAACATTCTGGAAGGGTTCACAGAACCTGCTCACAGGGCCCAGGCCCAGGGAGACAAGGCCTGGGGGCAGAGAGTGCATGCCGTCCCCTGTCTCTCAGAGGACCAGTGAAAGACTGACAGCTGCCCCGTGCACCAGTGAGCAGAGGTGTTAGCCAGGCAGACTGTCCACACACTGCCATCTCCTTCCTTGTCTGTGGACCGCGGGCCCTGGCTTCCCACGGCAGTGGGGGTGGGTGAAGGAAGTGTGGAGTTGGTGGGAACGCAGGGAGAGAGGGTGGCGGTCAGCCTGGGAAAGCAGAGCTGGGCGAGGGTGAGGGCCCTCAGGCCGGCGGCGCGGTCATGGTTTCAGAGGCTGCGAGTGGACAGCACTCACCCCCACCACATGCACGCTCTGAGCAGCTGTCACACCAGCACGTCGGGGCTTCTATGCCTACTAATGCCAAAGGCTTCTTAGGTTCCAAGTTCACCTGAGCACCAGCCTCGGGCTCGGGGTCAGCCCCCAGCTGCAAGAGCCTCGGAGGGGAGGGGCGCCCTCTGGCGGCTCAGGCCTGCTAAGCAGTGCTGCCCCGCGTCGGGGCCAGGCCCAGGCTTTTCCCTGGCTGTGCAGAGCTCTGTCTGGTGGGCAGGGTCCCACCCCGTGGTGCTGCTGTCCAGTGTCCTCGGGCTGCCGCTCCTGGCATGGCCTGGCCTCCCTCACGTGTGGCCTGCACGTGAAGCCGGGAGAAGCCTCGTGGCAAGGCTGCCCTGCTCTGTACCCCCAGGCGTTACCTTAAGGCCAGACGTGTACGGGGAGAAGGGCCTGGAAATCCACTACAACATCTCTGACAACCGCACCTGGACCGGCCTCACGCACACCCTGCGAAGCTTCCTGGCAGGTAATTCCCTCGGCCCGGCAGCCGCCCCGAGCCGGCCGCACTGGCCGGGGCCGCCCATACTCTGCTGCATCTGCCCACAGGTTACTCGCCCGCAGCCCAGGTGGACAACATCAACTGCACCTCCAAGACCTACTTCTTCCAGGAGAGCTTCGGGGCTCCCAACCACACCAAGTTCTCCTGCAAGTTCACGGCGGACATGCTGGAGAACTGCTCCGGCCTCACCGACCCCAGCTTCGGCTTCAAGGAGGGAAAGCCCTGCTTCATCATTAAGATGAACAGGGTGAGCATCGGGGGTGTCTGCATCCAGACGCCGGGGGGCGGGGGCCGCCTCAACCCTGCCGCCTCGGCTCAGCACGGACCCGCGTGCTCGTGAACCCAGATGCAAACCCTCCCTGCAGCCACGGCCTCAGCCCTGTGGTCAGCGGGACATGGCTGTGCCCAGCAAGGGGCCTCCAAGCGGGGGAGTGAGGGCCGGGAGGGGACTGGGAACCACACAGGACAGGGGCTTCGAACCTGGGCTCAGGGACCCCCTCATGCACTGGCCAGGGATGGCCCCCCAGGGCTGTGACGGGGGCAGGGCAGCAGGGGCTGATGGGAGGCCGCTCATCCTGGGAGCAAGGAGAGGACGGCGGGGAGTGGGGGAGGCAGGTGCCCTCCGCACACCCAGCCCCATACTCGGGGTCAGCACTGACCTTTAACCTCAGTGAGGATGACAAGAGCCTTGGAGGTGAGTGTGGTCCCGAGGGGGCCAGTTGAGGCAAGCCAGCTGGCCTCGGAGGGCCAGAGCTTCTGTGAGGAGCTGCGGGAGAGGACAGGTGGGCGAAGGGGCAGGCCCGGCCCCACTGCTGCCCTCCTCTGGGCCTGGATGAGCGGAGGGCAGGAGGCCCGGCTTTGCGGAGTTGGGCGCTGGGAAGAGGGGCCACGGGCAGCCTGGGGGCCCTGCGCAGTGGCCGGAGGGCCCTGCCCCTCCTCGGCCGGCGCGCCGGCGGCCACACGGACACCCTTCTCTTCCAGATCGTCAGGTTCCTGCCCAGCAACAGCACGCCCCCCCGCGTGGACTGCACCTTCCTGGTGAGTGCTGAGCGGGCCGGCGGCAGCCTGCCCGGTCCCTCGGGTACGCCCCAGGCACACACGTCACGGCCCCCCGCCCCTCGTCCACTAGGGTTTCACTGCAGATGGAGGAAAGCGCCGCTGGGCGCCGTGTTTTCCCAGAAGGCAGGGGCGGCGCTGTGCCAGCCCCTCAGAGCGCTCGGCTCGGCACCCCGTGGGAAAGCCACCTCCTCCGGGCGCCTCCGTCTGGTTCCCTTCAGGTGCATAGTTTACGAAGCACACCACCGACAGCAGGGGTTGCCAGCGGCGTTTGTCTCCGTGGATTCTGGTTTCTTTCTAAACCCCCGTTCAATAGGACATGAGAAACCTAAATTTGCTGTCACTGTGCCTCGTCTGAAGTTTCTGTGCCCGCTGCAGCCTCCGCGAACCGGTGCAAGGGCACAGGACCCCAAGCTGCTGTCCCCACGGGCCACAGGGGTCACCTCCTTTCCCCTTTTTTCCGTTATTTTCACCTCGCATGTGGGCTGGCGTGGGGTTTGAACAGCCGCCAAAGCACCCCTCCTAGCCAGTGCTTTCCGTAAGGCAAGTCCGTGACGCCGCCGCCGACAGGGCAGATCCCACCAGGGAGAGGGAAGAGGCTGGCGCTCGCAAGCCTGCTCACACACGACAGCAGGCACTCCACTCACAGCGCACATCTTCCCACCACCACTCCAGAATGGCGAAGCGCAAACCACCGGTGCCGCCCACGGCAAATCCCACCCCCACGGGATCTCAGCACTGTCTGCAAAGATGGAGTCCAGTGCACGCCAGGCGGGCAGCAAACTATGTGACTGCTTCCCAGCTATGCACAGGGACACGCGCACACATGCACACACGTGGACATGCACACTCAGCACGCATGGGCACACAGGCGCATGCTCACCGGCTGCTCCCTGACGCAGGCCGCCGCCTCTCCTCCCCAGGACATGCCCCACCAGGCCCTCACGCCGCTGCAGGTCGAGTACTATCCCCCCAACGGCACCTTCAGCCTCCACTACTTCCCTTACTATGGAAAGAAAGCGCAGGTACGGCCGTCCCTCCCTTCCCAGAGCAGCTACCGACCGCCGAAACCAGCAAGGGCCCCTGTGAAACGACAGAGGGACTCAGCCCTAACCATGCAACCAACTGGGTGCAAGCACCCACCCCCACCCCCGGGCCGCGTCCGCCAGGGCTCCCGGGCCCTTCTGCGCGCCTGCCGCGCCTCACGCCCGCTGCGCCCTCCACACCCGCCCGCTGCGCCCTGCTGTAACCCAGCGCGCCTCACGCCTGCCCTAGCGCCATGCGCCCTCCGTGCCCTGCGCGCCTCACGCCTTCTGCGCCCCGCATCCTCCGCACCTCACGCCCGCCCTCGGGCCCTGTGTCCTCCCTGCCTCGCGCCCTCCGCTCTCTCCCTGCCTCACGCCCCCTTTGCGCCCCGCGGTAACCCTGCGCCTCACGCCCGCCCCCGGCGCCCCGCGTCCTCCCTGCCTCGCGCCCTCCGCGTCCCGCATCCTCCACCCCTCACGCCCTCCGCTCTCTCCCTGCCTCGCGTCCTCCCTGCCTCGCGCCCGCCCCCGGCGCCCCGCGCCCTCTGTCTGGTTTCACACCAGCGGCCGGTGGCGGCCTCATCCACGCAGCCTGCGCCCAGCCCCGCGGCCTCACCCTGGTCCCCCTGCCCCGCCTCTCCCCAGCCGCACTACAGCAACCCGCTGGTGGCCGCCAAGCTCCTCAACGTGCCCACGAACACGGAGGTCGTGGTCCTCTGCAAGATCCTGGCTGATCACGTGACCTTCGACAACCCGCACGACCCCTACGAGGGCAAAGTGGAGTTCAAGCTCAGGATCCAGAAGTGACCTCGCGGTCGTGGGTCTCACGGGTTCCCGGCCGGACCCTGTGGACGCGTTTCTGAGGCGCCCGCACCAGTGTCCCGCTGGGAGCGCCCGGCACGCAGCCGCGTGGACAGCGCTTCCGCTGGCGTCCGCTGCTTGCCGTGGTGTCCCGTGCCGTGTAGTAGGATGGAAAACGTCGGCTAACCCAGCCATGGCAGGGCGGCGACCTCGAGTGCCCGGGCCCAGAACTGACCCGTCCTTTCCGCGTGGACAGCACTTTCTGGCTACCATTGCTTTTTCTGACGTCAGTGTGAGCGGCTTCCCAGATGACGCAGGGGCTGTTAGTGTGCTGAGACGCCCATGACAACCCCCACTCACAGCGCAATCCCCTTGTTGTAAAAATAAAGTTACTCTAGGTAAAACAATCCTGTGTCTCCTCACAAGGAGAAAAGTAACGTTGAGCCCCTTCTTTTGCAGGGGTCTCCCTGCTGAAGTTGATTGGGAGGCAGGAAGCGGCAGACCCCAGGTGGAGTGGGGGTGGCCCCTTGCAGCCGCACAGCGCGGGGGCAAGGGCCCCACAGGACCTAAGACCTGAGCGCTCACATCTTGTCCTCACTGAGGGGCGACTCTCCTCCCACGTGCGCGGCAGTGAGTGCAGTGTAGCCCAGGCCCAGGAGCGCCCAGACCTGGCGCCTGCCCCTCACCTGTGCCAGCCAGCAGAGCTGCAGGGCGGAATGACCAGCGTGGGAAATCCAAAAGCCCACACAGAGGACAATTCACGGAACAGGTCTCCGAGGAAAGTAAAAACCTTACAAATAGTTTGCAAGGTTGCCTACCTCACCTGGTTTACTGAGCCCCCAAGTAGCAAAGATACTATGTCACATATTTTCCACTGCCTACTCCAAAAACAACTGAAGGCCTGTCTACATCACACAGCGGTTACACACACACACACACACGCACACACACACTGTACCTTATAAACACACAAGGAACTCACCCATGTGAAGGCCTGTCTACACCACACAGCGGTTACACATACACACACATACACTGTACCTTATAAACACACAAGGACTCACCCGTGTGAAGGCCTGTCTACACCACACAGCAGTTACACACACACTGTACCTTTTTTTTTTTTTTAAGATTTATTTATTTATTTGAAAGAGTTACACAGAGAGAGAAGGAGAGCCAGAGAGAGAGAGACAGACAGACAGACAGAGAGGTCTTCCATCCAATGGTTCACTCCCCAATTGGCTGCAATGGCTGAAGCTGCGTGGATCCGAAGCCAGGAACCAGGAGCTTCTTCCGGGTCCCCACGTGGGTGCAGGGGCCCAAGGACAGCAGGCAGCAGCTTTACCCACTACACCACCGTGCCGGCCCCACACACTGCGCCTTATGAACACACAGGGACTCACCGTGTGAAGGCTTGTCTGTACCATGTAGTGGTCACACGCACTGCACCTTATAAACACACAAGGAGCAGTCCCTGTACAAAAAGAGGACATGTGGCAGCCACAGGGTTAAGCGGATGAACTCAAGCCCAAGATGAAGCCAGAGATGAGGGTGTCAGTGGTGGGCCCGCGGGGAGAGGCTCCTGGCTCCAGTGGGGTTGGAGGATCCTGCTAGCCCAGCAGACACACGGCTGAGTCCTCCTGGTCCCCGGGCCCAGCGACGTTACCCCGCGTAGCTGGGATTCCGTGGAAGCACCAGGAGCCTGCGGCCAGGCACCGCTTCGAAAGCCTGGGTTTGTTTTGCTTTTGAGAAGTCGTTGGAGACTTCTGTGATCACAAATCAAGAAAGAGGCTGCGCCCGTGTGTGGCCTCATTAGGGGAGGCGCGAGGAGCTCGGCAAGGCCATGGGGAGAGTCCTGCAGTGCCTACCGGTCCTTGGGCGGTCTGGTCCCCGGCCGCTCCCCGCCGAGGCCCGTGTCAGAACACCTCCCTGCATTGGGCCAGCCGGTCTGCTGTCCTCGGGCCGTACCTCAGTCCGCTGCTCCGCGGACGGTCATCCAGGCTGCCTCGCCTTTCAGCTGCTGCGAGCCACGGTGTCCAGATGTCTCAGCGGCGTGGGTGCACCCAGAAGTGCAACTGCTGAACCACATGGTAACTCCACGTTGGATTTTCCGAGGAGCAGCCACCGTTGTCCTCCAAGCTGCCCACCCCACGGTGCTGCCGGCAGCGCAGGAGGACTCCAGCTTCTCCTCACCCCCCCGGGCCCACTTCTGCCTTCCCAGCCGGCCTGAGGGTGTCTGCTCGCTTTGCCGTGTTTCCTGGAGGACCAGCAACGCCAAGCAGCTCTGCTCAGCGCATGTCCATCCGGAGAAAAGCCCGCTGGAGCCCTGTCCCAGTGCTGACTCGGGTGCGTGGCTCTGCTGCTGGGTTCCAGTGTTCGCTGCGTGTTCTGGGTATTGGCCCACTAGCAGCTCCCGGGTCTGTGGGGTCCTTCCCACTGCGCGGTGTCTGCTGACACACACGCGTGTGCCATTTGCCCGCGTTCTCCTCTGTGGCCTTGCCTTTGGTGTGCTATCCCAGGAGTCAGTGCTAGTCGATGTCCTGGAGCTTGTGTCCTGTTTTCTTCTGAGAGTTTTATAGCTTTAGGTCTTACACGAAGGCCTCTGGTCCTCGCGAGCCAATTTCCATACACAGAGTTAGGTGGGTGTCCAACTTCACTCACCTGCATGTGGACAACCAGTCCTATCCCCATTAAATGGCCCGGGCACCCTTGTCGAAACTCACGTGACCACATATGCAAGGGTTTCTCTGGGGTCTCATCTGTCCCCTTGGTCTAACACTGTACTGCTTTGGCTACAGTAGCTTTGTAGTAAGTTATATAATTTTTTAGTTTATTTATTTTTATCTACTTGAAAGGCAGAGATCTTGTTACTCCTCGAATGCTTGTAATAGCCAGGACTGGACCAAACCTAAACCACAAGCCCAGAACTCCATCCGGTCTCCCATATGAGTGGAAGGCATTATGTCCTGAGTCACCTCCGACACCTCCCAGTGTGCATTCCCAGGAGGCTGGACCAGAAGCAGGGGCAGGACTTGGTCCCAGGCATTCGGATATGGGCTGCAGGAGCCCTAGGCAGCAGCTCAACCACTGTGCCAGACCCCCAGCCTGAGTAGGTTTTGAAGTCATAGGGTGAGTCCGCCAGCTTTGCTCACTTTCAGGATTGTTTTGGTCATTCAGGGTCACTTGAGATTCCAAATGAAATCAGGGATGCACTGGTTTTTCTATTTCCAAAAAAAAAAAAAGTCCCTGAAATTTTGATAGGGCTTTTTGTCACCTACTGACCATTCCAAAACTATTGGCTCCCAGCCCATGGCCACGGGTGCGTCTCAGTTTGTTTTGGTTTTACAGTTTTACAGTTCTCATTGTAGACGTCTCTTAGTTCCACTGGCTAAGCTGACTGCTAAGTATTTTATTACTTCGATAAGTGGAATTACTTTTTTCTCAGTTTTCATGGTCGGCGCACTGAGAGGCACCCATCCCTCTGTTTAATCTGCAGCCTGTGCCCTTGCCTGATTATTAGTTCTTGTCATTTTTAGTGGCTACTGCAGGATTTTCCACCTACAGATCATTATCATGCACAAATGGAGTTTTATTCTTTCTCAAATGTCAGTAACTCTCATTTCTTTTTCCCACCTAAAGGCCCTGGTTCGATTACCGGCACTGAGTGGAATGTAAGTGCAGTGGACTCTGTTGCCTTCCTCCTGGGCATGAGAGTTTTCATGTTTTAATCATACTGAAGCCGTTTCCTGCTATTTCTACTTTTTTTAACCATAGAAGCATGAATTTTGTAAAATGCATTCCTAGCTCACCGAGACAATTGTGTGGCTTTCTTCCCTCACACCGTGTGCCCCACTGTCACACGCCGAGCCCTACTCGCTTCCCCAAATCAAGCCCCAGTTGGGCCTGGTGCACAAGCCTTTACACATGGTTCTATCTTGCCCACCAGTATCTGCCGAGGACTCCGAGTTCACACACGCTGGCTGGCACCTGCAGTCTGTGTGTGGCTCTGCCACCAGGGCAAGGCCGGTGGCACAGAATGGGTGTGATGTGTCCCCACCTCTTCAGTCTTCCAGAAAGTCCGAGGACGCGCTGTCCTTTGGCGTGGGGTGGACCCCACCGGGGAGGTTCTTTGTCAGAATTTTCAGCGCTGATCCAGTCTCCTAGCCAGTCACAGGTATCTTCTCCTTCTTCTGATTTAGCCGTAGGTTTCCCAGGAATTTGTCCAGTTCGTTTAGGTTTTCAAACGTACAGTTGTTCACAGTATTTTCTCATAGTCTTTCTGATTTCTGTAGAATAGGGAGGAACATCCCGTTTTCATGATTTTGGTAGTGAGAGTCTTTTCCCGTAGTGCACCTACCCAGATGTGTGTCGGTTCTGTCCCTCTCTTGGTGTTACTGGCACCATCATTTCTCCATTCTGTTTGCCTTGCCGCTACCATGATTCCTGATTATTTTCTCCCATCTGCTAGCTTTGGGTTTTGAGCTTGTTCTTGTTCTAGTTCTTGGACTTAGTCACCACACACACCTCCAGAAATTTTAATTATAAAAATCATTCTTGGTCTCAAAAATGGAAAAAATAGGGGCAGACGTGTGGCACAGCAGTTAAGGTGCTGCTTGGGGCACCCACATTCCATAAGGGAGAGCTTGGGTTCAAGTCCCAGCTCCACCTCCCATCCAGCTTCCTAATGCCCACCCTGGGAGGCAGCCGCTGACGGCTCAAGTACGTGGGTCTCTGCCACCCACGAGGGAAAACCAGATAGAGTTCCAGACTCCTGGCTAAAGTCTGGCCCAGCCTGGGCGTTGTGGGCATTTTGGAGTGAACTAGCGGCTGGAAGCATGGGGGCTCTGTCTCTCTGCCTGCCAAATAAATACCATTTATTTTATAAATAGAAAAGCTAAGGGTCTGGCAGTGCAGAGACAACAGGAGAGTGCCCGCAGCTGGCCGCCGGCCCTGCTCGGCATCCTGAGGGTAAGGCACACAGAGACGGAGCACTGACCCAGGGGCTCTCGCAGAACCAGGGGCGTTCAGCACCTTGGAGAGCTCCTGCGAGCCCAGGAGGAGCCTGACCAGTCTCCTGACAGGGTCCATAAGACACTTAAGAGCCACAAACCATGGACAAGGGCCATGTACGTTGGGTAAAACACAAACACCTCTGACTAACCTGTTTTCTATGGTTTTTTTTTTAAAGATTTATTTATTTGAAAGTCAGAGATACACAGAGAGAGGAGAGGCAGAGAGACAGAGAGAGACAGAGAGAGAGGTCTTCCATCCAATGGTTCACTCCCCAGTTGGCCGCAACAGCTGGAGCTGTGCTGATCCAAAGCCAGGATCCAGGAGCTTCTTTGAGGTCTCCCATGTGGGTGCAGGGGCCCAAGCACTTGGGCCATCTTCCACTGCTTTCCCAGGCCACAGCAGAGAGCTGGATTGGAACTGGAGCAGCCAGGTCTTGAACCGGTGCCCATATGGGATGCTGGCACTGCAGGCCAGGGCGTTAACCCATTGTGCCACAGCGCTGACCGCAGCCTGTTTTCAACTTTCTGCTTAAGCAAGGCACCAGGACCTGAGAGCTGCGGGGCCAGCCGGACGTCCCGGCCTCGCCGTGGCCACTGTAATGCTCAGGTGCTCACCTGCGTCACCGCCACCAGCCTCACAAACACTGGCGATGCTGCTTCAGCCCAGAGGGTGGAGCAGGCTGCCTGCTGAGACCCACGTCGATGCTTCAGGACCACGTGGCCAATCTGAACGTGCAGGCCAAGCCCTTAACGTCTCCCGGGCTCCCTTTGTGCCAGCCAGAGAACTGCGCGAGGGCTGCCGGTTACAGGGATGGCGGTGACCCTCCACAGGTGGCTCCCTGATGCACCCGCTTTACTTCAGGGTCCGTGTCATGTCCATGAAGCCACGCTGTGTCTAACCCATGTGCTTTTCACAGAAACTCTTCCGGGTTAGGACTGGCAGGCTGCTTACTGCAGCGGCCGTGTCTAAGTGTAACAGGCCATGCTACTTCGTAACTTCAGCTAACACGGCTTGTCCCTAACAGGAACCGGAGCCAGACCAAGGGGATGCGGAGACCAAAGACAGAAAGCCGGGGCTCCCGGGGAACCAGCACGGGCAAGCATGGCCCCCGGCAGCTCTCGCCTCCCAGTCCTTGTAGGCGGAGCTCCAGGTAAAGCAAGTGCACCGCGCCGGGTGGTGGCCGCACTGGGATTGACCTCACCCACACCTGCCCCAGGTCCTGAGGGGAGGCCCAGGGGGTGCTCCCCACTCGCTTCTGGAACCTACTGGGAGTTTTACCTCCCAACAGGATCAGTTTAGATTCCAAGTGGCCTCTCCAGGTATAAAGCCCTGTGCAAAGCTTTCATGCTAAAGACAAAGCTGTACTTTCCAAGCAATTTGTTTGGGTTACGCTGCACCGCCACTCAGGACAGGCGCTGGGCACCGGGGTTGGAGACACTACTTAGGACAGCCATGCCTCACATCAGAGCCTGGCTACTGTGCTGCCACTCTGGCTTCCTGCTGATCACACGCTGGGAGGCAGCAGGTTCAAAAGCACTTGGGTCCCAGCAGCCAAGTGGGTGGCCCAGCCTGAGTGCCCAGCTCCTGGCTTCGGACTGACCCAGTGCCAGCTGTGGCAGGCATCTGAGGAATGGACGAGTGGATGAAGATCTCTGTGTCCCTTTACCTTTCAAATAAAATGAAAATAATTTTTAAAAAAATGTTGGTCACTAAGTATCATGGAACTTGAACTGATTTTTTTTTTTTTTGACAGGCAGAGTTAGATAGTGAGAGAGACAGAGAGAAAGGTCTTCCTTTGCCGTTGGTCTCCCTGCCCCCCCCAAATGGTTGCTATGGCCAGTGTGCTGTGCTGATCCGAAGTCAGGTGCTAGGTGCTTATCCTGGTCTCCCATGTGGGTGCAGGGCCCAAGCACTTGGGCCATCCTTCACTGCACTCCCGGGCCACAGCAGAGAGCTGGCCTGGAAGAGGAGCAACCGGGACAGAATCCGGCACCCTGACCAGGACTAGAACCTGGTGTGCCGGCGCCGCAGGTGGAGGATTAGCCTGTTGAGCCATGGCACAGGCCACTGAACACACTGAACTGATCTCAACTCTCAAAAACGAACTGCTCAGTCACTCAGGGAACAACAGCTCCCCTCACTCCAACACACAAATCCCCAGGGTGGCATGGCCAATGCTTTCATGGGGTAATGGCCATAGTGACAGCTGTGTACAGAAGAACAGGATCTGAAGTGAAACAATTCATAACCAAAACTTGAAGCCCCATCACCAAAAACACCATGACAAAAACACCCAACTCCAGCTGCACAGCGTGTCTGAGCTTGGCAGGCCTGGGTATTACGAAATGGCTAGGTGCACTAGGAGCCTCCACGTGCCACATAGAGCAGCCATGGGGGACTCAGGAGACTCCACGGGACCCACAGACACTATGCCAGCCAGGCGGTGGATCTCCCAAAACCCAGAGTCTAACAGCGCAGCTTCTGGCCCCTGGACAGCTGGTAAGGGCTGTGGGCACACAGGTCAGGGCGCTGCAGCCCGCAGGAAGGGGTAACGGGAGACCCGCTTGGTTCACTGTAGCTGCTGCTTCCTGAGGGCGGGGTGTAGAAATCCAATGTGAAAGGAGTCTCTGACTCTAGCCCCTAGGTCCAACTTGGCATCCCGACGGCCTGCCACTAGGTGAGTGCTCGCACCTGCGCCGTTCTGCCACACCTCTCGGGACCCCGCCTGGCGCTGCTCCCGGGCGACCCCTCCACGGAGCACCGCCCGCCCCGTGTTTCACACTCCGGCTCTTCGTGGGGCGTCCTGGAGACAACAGGCAGCTGTCCATGCTTTTATCCATTTTCCCACCAGTTTGAGGCTGTGATCTTTCTAACAGGCAGGACTCGCTGGCATCACCACAGCTCTGTAAATGCCCACGGCTTTCCCAGTCCCTCATTCCCGCACCCTCTCTTCTGTGATTAGTTGTTGTTTTGTGGTCAATGTTTAAATTCATTTCCTGTTTCCTCAGTGCATTCTCTGTAGCATTTCCTTTGTTGTAGCCACTGGGTTCACATTCAACATCTTCACGTTTCACTCTCGGAACTTGCGCCACAAACTGCCCCGGATGAGGCAACATCTGCACACCTTCGGTGCCCCAGAAGAGAAGCTGCTAATTCACCGCACTGGTCCCTAAACCACAGAACACACAACGTGGATCACACAGTGGCGCCGGCGCCAGTTCACTCTGAGCCCCTTGGAGCTCCTACCCAGGGTCTTCCTGCAGCCACGTGACTTCCCCCAGGGGTCTGCTGCAGCGCAGGTCTGGTGCAAACTCCCTTGGCGTCCAGCTGGGGTCCTCACTTCGCCTTCACGTTTGAGGGACAGCTTGGCCATCGCAGGCTTCTCAGTGGGCCGCGTTTTCCTTCTTCTGAGAGCAATCTCTCTGCACCTCCCCGGGACTCCCGTGGAAGCCCCAGTGTCTTCCACAGGCTTGGAGTGAGGTCCCGAGGGGCAGGGGTCCCTGAGCTAGCCCTCCTGGGAGCTCCTCTGCTTGCTGGGGGCTGGCATCCATGTCTCCCCTCTTCTGGTGCCCTTTCCTCTACTCAGTTCTCCTCCCCTCCCCCCGGGCTGCTCAGGCCCAGGCACCCCTTGCTGCCTGTCTCCATCTGGTCAGCTCCAGGATTTCAGCTTCTGGGTCCCCCTACTGGTAACTCCCCCGCTTCCACCCGCAGCCTGTCTCGGCATCTTTAAGAGTTGTCTGAAGGCGCTGCCTGGATACCTCCCGCCAGGTCTCTCCCCTGTAAATGGCCCCTACTTCCCAGCTCTGCCTAATAGGCAGCTCTATAGCGGCGCCCACTCCTCCGGGGGTGCTGCTGGCTGTGCCTGTGTTGGGGCCGCACGGAGGGGCAGGCCACCCTCTGGATTTCCCTGCATGCATAGCTGAGTGTCTTGGTCTCCAGAGGGGGTAAGTGCAGGGCGGGGGCTTCAGACACAGCGGCCGAGCTTGTCTCCTCGCTACTGACCAGAGCACAGGCCTTCCCTGGCTCCGCACTGTGTGCACCCGCGTGCACCCATGTACCCATGCGTGGGCTGGCCAGCACGGCACGCAGCTGAGCGGGGAGCCAAAGCTGAACCAGAAGTAATGGCCCTGGAAGTCGCAGCCTCTCCAGAGTCCCAGAGCAGCGAGGAGGCAGACGCCACACCCCACCGCCTGGCGCTTCCTGCTCCGACTCCTTTCCAGAACTTTCCATGCTGTCATTCCTTCGACCTTTAGGGTTGAGGAAGAGGCCAGGGAGCGCACGTGCTGTGAGCCGCAGGGTGGGGGGAGGGGGCCTGGCCGGGAAAGTGAGATGGAGCACACAGAGCTCGTTGAAAATGCCCATGCGCGTTTTATTAATAAAAACTAACAGTGCCGAGTTAAACAAGTCAAACAATTAAAGTCTCTTTATATTCCATAAAATATTACAGAAAAGTCTATTTGTGTTTCAATAAAAAGACTATCGTTTCAGAACAGGCAGCTGACAGCAACTGAGCAGTTAATGTTTCTGTGAATAAATCTTAAAAGACACTACTGCCTGTCCTTAATTTCCTTTTCTCTTTATAAAAAAAGAACTATTAAAAATGATTGACAAATTTTGAGTTAAAAAACTGTTAAAACATTCTCTATGTTTAATTTCAACTTTATAATAGATTACGGAAGATGCTCAGGAAACAAATCCCACATTTGTTTCGGTACTTGTCTTTAAATGACAGACTCATAGGTATGTAAACAACTATTTAATAAAAAGTTTCCAAACGCAGCCTGTAAGAAATCAGGCAAATTTTACCATAAGCAACAAACCTTCCAGAGTTTCCGCAGCCGCACTAGCGGGCAGTAGACGTTGCCCAGCAGACCAAAATGACAAACAAAAAGAAAGAGGACTTTGCAATTTGTTGCTGCAATAGAGAGAGAGAGAGAGAGAGAGAGAGAGAGAGAGAAAGAGAGAGAGAGAGAGACGGTCAGCTTGATGGAGTCACACCAGTCAGTATAATTTACGGAGCACACAGTCACGGCAGGACGCATGGCGCTGAGCGTTCGCTTCCGTCTTTGGACATCACATGATTCACAAGAGGAAAACGCATCCTGCATCTCGCCCCCCGCCAGCCCGACGCAGGGCGCCACACGCTGCCGGCGCCCACGGCCACAGCAGGAGAGCGTCTTATTTTCGTTGATGTGGATGAAGTAAGATTTCTTCAGCAAACTCAGCGAGAGCTGTGAAGGGGCAAAAACGGACTCTGAACTTTACAAAGAGCTAGAAACTGAAAGCAGACTCCTGCCAAGCGAGCAGTGCCCTGGCGGCGGCCTGGGGCCTGCGGGGCCCTCTCGCAGCTCACCAGCATCTTCTCGGGGGAAGGCCAGAAAGAAACAGAAAACCCCACGCTTAAAAAGTCTCTTCCCTAGACGGTTCCTGAAGCCGGGTCTGCGGGGAAGGGGCCGGGACGTCAGTCCTCCTCGTCGTTGTCGTTGAAGTCGTCGTCGTCCTCGTCGTCCTCCCCGACATAGGACACGGGCGTCTCCACCCTGGAGCCGCTGTACTGAGACCCGTTGGAGCTCGTGGCCAGCATGCCGTCGGCACCGTTGGTCAAGTCGCTGCAGGGACAGGAGGCAGATGAGCGTCAGGCACGGCCTCTACCCAGCCTGGCCTCAGCCTCAAGGGGAGACCGAGTCCCCACGACACAGAACCCAGCCCTGCCACTCCCGGGCCCCCTCCAGCCCGTCTTCCTGAAGCGGCTGCGAGCGGCTGAGCTCAGGCCCCAGGTGAGAGAGAAAAGCCACATGTGCACAGGCTGAAAGATGGCAGCCACGGCAGGTCAGGACACCTGGGTGAGGGGCGAGACCACTACCTGGCAACGGGGGTAGCACCCCCAAAGCCTGCCACACCCAGAGCTGCCAACGTGACCGACAGAAGACGTTTCTCCAAGAGGCGACGTCAGGACAAAGCAGTTAAGCTGCCCCGCTTCCCCGTCATGTCCAGTCCGCATAGCCGAGTGCCTGGGGCTGACTGAGTCCTCCCCGGCCACGTCCAGACTGCATAGCTGAATGCCTGGGGCTGACTGCGTCCCGCCTGTGCTTCTGGTTCTGCTCCCTGCTGATGCACCTGGGGGGCAGCAGCTGATGCCTCAAGTGCTTGGGCTCCTGCCACCCACGCTGGAGACCTGGATGGAGTTTCCTGGCTCCTGGCTCTGTCCTGGTATTTGGGGAGTGAACCAGTGGATGGGAGACCCTTCTGTCACCCTTTCAAATAAATAAATAAACCAATCTTAAAAATATAAAGAAAAGATTCAATACAGGCAGGGCAGGCATTTGGTCTAGTGGTTAAGCCCTGGCTGGCTGGGACCTTCACACCCCCAAACAGGAGTGCACGGGTTGGAGTCCCAGCTCCGGCTCCTGATTCCAGCTTCCTGGCAGTGTGCACCTGCGAGGCAGAAAGAAGCTGCCACGGAAGACGTGAACTGAGCGCCCGGTGCCCAGCTTCAGCCCAGCCCAGCCCAGCCCAGCCCCACTCACTGCAGGCGCCTGGGGAGGCAACCAGGGAGTGGAGGCAGCCTGTGCCTCTTCCTCCCCTCCTCTCAGTTTTAAAAACGTTAACGGTTAACACAAAGCAATACTGCCAAACACGCAGCCACGCAGGTCAGTGAGACCACGGTTTGCTCTGTGGACATTCACTGCAGAAGCTCCTCATGGCACCAAGTGGACACAGGGATAGCTCCTGCTCTGTGGCGTTACAGACCAAAGGTCAGGGCACGTCCACGGTCATCACAAAGCCCCTTCAGTAACAGCAGCAAAATGTGAAGTGAGAGAGACTGAAGGAGATGCACGCACGCTGAGGCCAACGCGCGTGGCACAGCGGCCGCCCGAGCCGGGGTCGCAGGGGCTCTGTGCCCTTGACAGCACTCTCCTTTCTAAACCCAGAAACCAGCGTTCCAGGGGAGCAGCTGCTGAGAACAACCAGCTCTCCATGAGGGCGGCCGGCAGCCGCGGCCAGCACAGACAGCGCCTCCCCCGCCCGTCACCTGGCAGAAAGCCTCGTGCCGTTGGACGTGGAGCCCGCCGCTGTGACGAACACACCACCAATCGATCCCTGAGCCATTTCTGGAGAGGAAAAGAAAGCAAACGATCGGGAAACTGCCACAGAGCAAGCACTGCAGCAGGGACGGGGCCACAGCCCCACCAGGGCAGCAGTCGGCACTCCCGGCAGGGTGCCTGGGCGCACGCCTGCTCTGTGGACTGGGGTCGTCCTTCCTAGAAAGGCACGAGAATCCCTCCCTCCCACACGGCATACCCTCGTCACACCCACTGTGGAAGACACAGGCAGGTGCTGGGAGCAGCAGCTGAGCCACTACGTGGGACACCCACACCCATGCCAGGGCTCTGGGCTCAAGTCCCAGCTCTGCTTCCAACTCAGCTTCCGACTAATGCACCCTGGAAGCAGAAGACGACGGCTCATGAACTTGGGCCCCTGCCACCCACGTGGGAGACCAGCTGGAGGTGCAGGCTCCTGGCACAGCCCTGGCTATTTTGGGCATCTGGGGAGTGAACCCCTGGATGGAAGCACTCCATAAACATTTTAAAAAAAGAAAAAGACACAGACAGAAAGCAGAGGCACCAGAGGATGTGGCCAAAGCCCACAGGGGCCACAAGGACCTCTGCCACCTGCCACTCCCACCCTGGGCCCCACCGGGAGCCAGACAGAGGGACAAGCACCTAGATTTGAGGTGGGGTCCTATCCCCCATCCCGTGGTTGCTGGAGGTGGGACCCAGGCCAGGAGCCCAGCATCACGCTGGTGGGGACAGACCAGACTTCTGCTTGCCCTGGGGTGGGGATGGCAAAGGCCCTCCAGGTACACGGAGGAAGCTGACCACCCAGGAATAAGTAGAGGGCACGGCAGAGACGGCCTCCGGCGACTCCTCACCACAAAGCCAGTCTTGCTGCTGGTCAAAGCTCACTGCACACATGGACAGCTCACCCTTGGCAGGAGCAGGAGCCGCGCAGGGCTCTCTGTGGTCACTTGGGAGGGTGGTCAGCTTCCCTCAGCACTTCTATGTATAAACCACACGGGCAAATCCACAGAGCCACTGTGGATGCAAACTGCCCCATGGCCAGCAGGTGGACACTGGCTGGACCCCATCCCTGCTCTGGCCCCACGTCTCTGCTCCTGGTCCGCAGGCAGGACTGACCTGTCACGTATGGTTCCAGAGCCTTGGGCACCAAACTTCTGGCCATTTTGAGGTCCTCAGCAGAGCAGCTCCCTGACTCCAGCCCGCAGGCCATGCCCATCCGCTTGAGCACCTCAATGTCGTCATGGATTTCAAACGTGTTGTCGAAGTTAAACAGGTACTCAAATCTGCAGGGGCGACATGGTGAGAAAGAGCCCTGGACGGCAGAGGCCTGCCACCACGGGGCATCATCGGGCATCCACTACACGTGCAGGCCGAGGCGACCGGCCCGAGAGGCCCCGTGGCAGTGCCCCCCGCACACCCGCCACGCACTTGTCGTTGGAGATGCTGCAGTCGATGACGGTCTTCTTGCTGGTGTTCACGATGATGAAGGGCAGGTGGATGACCGAGTTGGGCGGAGGTGGCCGGCTGGCCTGCTGCTCTGCTTGGCGGTTTCTCTGCACCAGGTTCTTGAAGGCAATTTGCTAACGAGGAGGAACCAAGAGACACCCAGGTGGCAGAACCCCCAGGGACACTGGGACACAGCGCCCGCCACCCTGGACAAGGGGTAGAGGGAAAAACGAGATTGGGGAAGTTGAATCCTCTAAGTCCGCCGTGCAGGCCACTGTGACGGATCCTCAACACGGACGTCCACCTTGAGGGCCAACCTCCCAGGAGACGACTCCCCCAGTCCTGGTGGCCAGGGCCCTCCCAGCCCACGTTCTCCAAGCGGCTGCTCAGAGAGGAGCATCAGGGTTTGGGGAGGTCGCTGTGGCCTTGCCACACAGCCAACACCTGGGGTCCCCCCCACACTGGCCCCCAAGAGCGCCATGCTGTGTCTTCCTGGGCTGGTGCCGCCCCCATTGCCTGCAAATCCTCACCACCAGCTCCGTGCACTGCTCGCTGGAAGCTTCTAACGCCTCACCAGGAGCCAGCCCCTCACAGACACCTGTGTTCTCACTACCACCCATTGTGCCCAATGCAGCTCCCCACACTCTCCACTGGGTCCAGCCCCCGCCCACAGCCGTGCCTGTCACTCCACCACTCAAACACTTGCTCCAGCACCTGGTTCTCAGAACAGATTAACTCTGAGGAAATTCTCTTGGGGGTCAGCGCTGTGGCATAGTAAGTTAAATAAAACTCCACCTGCAGCGCCTGCATCCCATGTAGGTGCTGGTTTGAGTCCCGGCTGCTCCACTTCCAATCCAGCTCCCTGCTAATGCACCTGGGAAGGCAGTGGAGGATGGCCCAGGGGCTTGGGCCCCTGTACCGACATGGGAGACCCGGAGGAAGCTCCTGGCTCCTGGTTCCGGATCAACTTAGTTCTGGCCATTGCAACCATTTGGGGAGTGAACAGCAGATGGGAGACCTTTCTCTCTGTCTCTCCCTCTCTATAACTCTGCTTCTCAAATAAATAAATAAATCTTAAAAAAAAAAAAAAAGACACAAAGGACATTAGAAAAACAAAGTTCTCTCAGCGCCTCTCCTGCCACTCACACATGCTCAGGACTCCGGCCCACACCACCACCACCGCGAATCACAAGGCAGAGGTTCTATTCACCTCGTGAGTGTGGCCCTGGGCAAGGCTCTGCTGCTGCAGGCTGCGCAGGGGACCGAGCACCTGCCCCCAAGGCAGACAAACACGGTGGCCGAGAACTACGCACAAGGGTCCTTACCTGAAGAATGAGCTCCTGAAGCTGAGACTGCTTCTGTTTTATTCTCTCGAGTCTTCTCTGTCTCTCCACCTTCAGAAACAAGAACATGCAAGAAATTCTCACAACTGCCTCACAGCAAACCCCGCCCACATCACCGTCACAACTGTCTCACAGCATCAAGCTCTGCCCACAATGTCACCATCACAACTGTCACAGCAAACGCTGTCCACATCACCGTCACAACGGTCACAGCAAACCCGCCCATATATAACTGTCTCAGCATCAAGCTCCGCCCACAATGTCACCATCACAACTGTCTCAGTGTCAGACCCCGCCCACATCACCATAACAACTATCTCACAGCATCAAGCTCCACCCACAACATCACCATCACAACTCTCTCAGCATCAAACCCCACCCACATCACCATCACAACTGGCTCACAGCATCAAGCTCCGCCCACAACGTCACCATCACACCGGTCTCATAGCATCAGACCCCGCCCACAACAGCACCATCACAACTGGCTCACAGCATCAAGCTCCACCCATACCACTGTCACAACTGTGTCAGCATCGAACCCTGCCTACAACATCACCATCACCACTGGCTCGCAGCATCAAGTCCCACACAACACCTGAGTAAACTCTGGCCAAGAAAGGTGGCGCTGCACTGCTGGCAGGGACAGGCAGGTTTCTCCTCATCCTGAGTATGGCTATGGAGTCTCCCACAAACAGGATTCAGAATGAACCCACACTAGGGTTCGAGGGCCTTGGTCAGGCCAGCAGCTACCGAACCCCCATGGCCAAGCATCTGTGGGACCTGGCTGAGGGGGTCAAACTGCACCCATGCCAGAAGGGAAACAGAGGACCCAGATGCACCTGCCCGCACACCACCTGTCAGGATAGCTCAGGCAGCCCCAGAACCAGCAATGACACGAAGCCCACCACACCCAGCAGCACCCCAGGGCCAGCACCTCTAGCCTCCCACATATCTGGGCTGGAACCCCCGGCCTCCGACAGCCATGGGCTGGTACCTCAGGCCCCCATATCCCGGGACCAGCACCCTCAGCCTCCTATACCCCCAGGCCAGTACCTCCAGGTTCTGGCACTCCTGGGCTGAGTTGGTGGGCAGGCCAATCCACTTGATCTCCTTCTTCTCCTTGGAGATGATGTTCATGGCCATCAGCACGTTCAGGGCGTCGTAGACTCGGCGCCGGATGTTCTTTTGGTCGTAAGCCTGGGGGCGGGGCACAGCGTCCACGGCTCGGCCCACGGGCACGGGCAGGGGAAGGCGCTGCTGCCTACGGTCCTCACACCCCCCGGGGCACGGGCGCACACTCACGGACTCGCTGGGCAGGATGTGGCTGTCGGCAGCACTGAACTCGGCCACCAGCTCGTCGGCCACCTCGTTGTAGGAGGTCGTGCCCTTCCGCTGCACCTTCTCGCACACCTTCATGGAGAAGTGCCGCAGCCCTTTGCCGTTCTTCTCGCCCTTGCGGCTCCGCTTGCTGCAGCAGGGGGGACGGCAGACGCTACTAGCTCTGCGCCCGGGACTCGGGCCAGACACCTGCCAGACCAAGGCCCGCCGGAGGTGGCTCACCCCGGACATCGACAAGGGGCAGTGCTTCTGAGTGCCGAGAAGCAGACAAGAGCACACATCTTGGGCCAGATGTCCAAGAGGCCGGGCAACTGCATCCGAGGCACCACCATGATCCAGAGCTGCCGACCAGCACCAGATACGTGCGTGGCAGAGGCAGTTCAGGGATGTTTACGGCCCATGTCGACACACTGCCCCAGTGGGGGAAGGGGCTGACCCAGCTGCGCCCCCAGCTGGAGGCCACAGGGACACAGGCCTGCAGGCCTCCTGCTGCCAGAGCTGCCTGAGCCTGGGGCACTGTGGCTTCAGCCCCAGCGCAGCCGGCTTCACACTAGCACACTAGGGCAGCATCTGGCTAAGACGGACAGCCGACCGGGTGAAACCACGTCCATGCTAGGTTGTGCTTCAGTGGGAGCCAAGTTCTGGAGGACGTCCAAGGGCTGCCGTGACCCTGGAGAAACCTGGCCCCCACAGCCGGTGCAGGCGGCGGAACGAGGCTGCTGCCCACGCTGGGCACCACGGCTGGGCCTGTGCTGAAATCTCCGTGGGGGCCCAACCTCGAGCAAGGGAGCACACGGGTTTGGGGAATGCTCACCCGGCCGACCAAGGGGAGGAGTCGGAGGTCTGGTTCTGAGAGGCGAAGTGTGCGCTGGGTGTGTGCGGGCTCCCGACCACAATGGCACTGGACGCGGCAGGCCTCTGGGGCGTGCCGATCACCTGCAGCGGAGTGCCAGACCCATCAGAACAGCCCAGCACCCCCGGCCCACGCTGCAGCTCCCTGCCCGTGACCCAGGCACGCCCATAGCAGCAAGGACAGGACAAGGAAGCAAACATGGGGCATCTTCAAACAAAAGCACCGGGGACCTGAGCAGCCCAGGCAAGGGAGCAGTGGACAAGGCCACTGGTGGGGGCAGGGGTGGCGACAGGACCAGACCCCAATCCTGCTGGGCACAGGGAACTGCAGCACATCTCTGCTGCCCACCACTTCCTGTGCTGCCCGCCACTTCCTGTTGGCCAGGGAAACGAGGACAGGAGTTTGACCATGAACGAGGCCAGAAAACAGCTCCCAATACACATGGGACTCTGGACGTGCGTTGCCGGGTTTGTCCCAGTGGTTCTCACACGGGGCCCACCTGCCCCAGGCCTCACAGCGCCCTGGTGGTGCACACCCACCAGCCGCACACAGAGCCACGATGCCCTTGGAAAACAGGTTTGACCTTTGAGTTCTCTCAGACACTACCTCCTCAAAGACCCTGATCTCCCTCTACCCGAATCAGCTTCGCTGTTCGTCAAAGCTCTCGGAAAACGGGAAGAGGCGCCACTGCAGACAGCTGACGTCCTGGGGAGTGGGGGCTCAGGCTGCCGGCCAGGAGCATCCCCTGAGCCTCTCCCAGGGGCACCTGACCAGGCTTTGCAAGGAGGAAGCACACACCATGCACCCTGCACCTCGGGCAGCTCACGACCCCGCCCGGGCTTTCCCTGTGGGGCTTGCCCCCTTGCGAGGAGCCTGTGACATCCTGTCAGTCAATGCTCCAAGAAGCGCAACACAGAAACGAGAGGGAATCCCCGGGGTACGCAGGTGCTTCCCGAGACTTGCTGTCTTCGTTAAGTGCGTGGGGCACTGGGCCAGCACACTGAACCTTCCAGAAGGGCTGTGGTAAGTCGTGGTGGGCAGGCCTGGAGGCACCTGGGCACAGTGCTGTCCTGGGGACAATGCTGCAGGTGAAGTTCCTGCCTCTGTGCTCACCCCACACACGTGTGCACAGCCTGAACAGTCCTGTGGTCGGCAGCCCACACTCCGGGCTGCTGCAGGCCAGGACACCCTCCTATAGGCCAGGATGTAGAAGCCAAATGGGCCCTGAGCCTCTGCTCGTGATGGCTGGGCCCATCAGGAACGCTTCATGTTCTTGGTCAACTACTTCACCTGGAAGTCAGAGTCGACTGGTACCAAGGAAAGACACGTGGCCCAAGGCACAGGCTGAGGGTCTCCGGAGCCTGTCTGCACCTGCTGTTTCCACTCCAAGCTCCCGATTACCTGGCGTGCCACCTGCACCTGCTACTCCCACAGCAACCTCCCCTCCACCCGCAGTGCTGTCTGCACCTGCTGTTTCCATGGCAAACTCCTCTCCACCCAGTGTGCTGTGCCTCGCACCATGACTCAAGTTCTTCACCAGTGTAGTTGTGAGCGCTAAGCCAAGGTTGGCACTAGGAGGAAGTGGCCTCAGAGGCTCTTCAGGACACACCCAGCAGCCACGATGGTGGTAGAGCCAAGCGTGGGCAGCTCCTCCGGGCTGCGCTGCCCTTCTGGGGGGCCCTCCTGTGTCTCCAGCACACGAGGAGCCACCCAGACAGACGCAGCACTTCTGCATCACTCACTCCTTACACTCTTGCTACCCACACTGCATCCAGAGCCGAGACCTAGGCCAGAGGAGGGTGTGTGGGACAGGAGGAGGGTGGCAGGCACCCAGACCACAGAGGCTGAGGGTGGCAGGACGGCCAGAGGCAGCAGGAGCACAGCACCAAGGCCACGTACTAACACAGGGCCTGCGACGCCATACTGGAGTGCCCAGGCCCAGTGCCAGCTCTGCTCCCGACCCCAGCTTCCTACTAACACAGGGAGTCATCAAGCGATGGCTCAGGGACTTGGGCCCCTGCCACCTGTGTGGGAGACCCAGACTGAGTTCTTGGTCCTGGTTTCAGCCTGGTACAACCACTTGGGGCTGGTGTTGTGGTGCAGCCAGTTAAGCCACAGCCTGCGATGCCAGCATCCCATATGGGCACCAGTTCAAGTCCTGGACGCTCCACTTCTGATCCAGCTCCCTGCTAATGTGCCCAAGAAATCAGCAGAAGATGGCCCAAGTGCTTGGGCCTCTGCACCCACATGGGAGACCTAGAGGAGGCTCCAGTCTCCTGGCTTTGGACTGGCCCAGCTCTGGCCACTGCAGTCATTTGAGGAGTGAACCAGTGGAAGGAAGACGACCCTCCCCCCCCACTTCTGTCATTCTGTGACTCTGCTTTTCAAATAAATAAATAAACCTTTAAAAAAAGAATAAGAAGAAGAAGAGAAAGGCAGCAGCCACACTGTGGCTGGCAATGCCTACACCAACCAGCACTTTCCGTCTGCCCCCTACATCCAGGAGATGAGGAGTAGTGGGGGCCGAGGCACCCTGCTTCTCAGACCCAGGTGGCAGGAGTTCTTGCCCACCCCTCGAGCCACTGTGTGTTCTGCCAGGTCACCAACAGTCCAGCCCAGCAGCTGCGGGAGATGACCATCCTGGCTCCAGGCCACCCAGTTTTCCAAGCCCAAAGCTGTATAGCTGCTGAGGGCAGCTGGGGGAGGAGGGACCAAGCAGCGGGAACTGCAGCCAAGGACTCGGCGTCCCAGCCCAGCCCAGCAGGTCCAAGCGAGCCCCGGTGCTTCAGGGCACTTTCTGCACCTTGGTGGTAAAAGCCAAGGCGAACGTCATTGGGGTGCACGTGCCGGGTGATGGCCCTCACGGAGTCCCCAGCACAGATGGCATACACGGCAGCACCTGGGACCCCACCAGCAGCAAGCTCCCCACACCGCCTGCACACGTGTGTGTGGCACAGCTCTAAGGAACCCGAGCATTTCTGCCCACTGTTCCATCAGAATCTCAGAACCTGGCCCCCGTACCCCCCTGCTGGCCAGTGAACAGCCCCCACGAGACGTCTCCCTCACTCTTGTCAGAATCAGCCCTGCTTTTTTTAAACCTTTGGTCTATAAAAAGCTCTAGGAGACACCTGTAATTTGTAGTCTTCACAACGAATAGCGCCACCCAATCCAGCTTAATTTAAATCAGGGATTTGATTTTCCAACTCATAAAGTTTAAAGTTCATTCATTTAAAAAAAAATAGGTCATCTTCACAGGAGCTCTCCCCCACCAGTTATACCTGCAATAAAAGTGGGGCTGCAGCTACAATTAACACGGCTACTCCCGGGCCAACTCCGCTATGACATCACACACACAGCGACAAAGCCAAACTATCTGAAAGGTAAAGCAAAACCAAAACTAATTTCTCAGCGTTTGTCAAGACAAACTCAGCAGAGAGCACACAGCAGAGAAGCCACAATGCACCTGCCCCAGCAGCACCTCGGGAGCCTAGGAGGGCAAGGCTGCGGGCACCCGGGCGGTTCCCTGACCCGAGAGCTGCACATCTGGATGCAGAGGAAACAAAAGGAGCACGGCACGGGAGGGAGGGCGGCTCCAGCCCGCGAGGCCCACTCACTTGCCCCTCTCTGAAACCAGACCGAGAAGCTGCCCGGGGCCACAGGCATGGCCCAGCCCTTCCGCAGGAGCTCACCCAAACGGGAGAGGGCCCCGCAAGGCTCAGCCTGCGGCATGGCTGGCACCCACTCCCCCACCACACTGCCCCAACAGCAAGGCTCCGGAGGCTGCTGCAGAGGGTGGAGAGGGAGGGCAGCCCCTGTACCCCCTGCCCACGCGGTCCTTGCCAGGCCGCCCAGCGTCCGGGCCCCTTACCACTTGCTGCGTGATGTTGACATTGGACTGTCCGAAGGTCTTTGGCAAGAGCTGCTTCCCGATCGTGTTCACAGTGGACGGGTGGACGGCCACTAAGGACACCACACCTGCAACACACGGGCACAGGTTAGGAGCCGCACTTCTGTCCTGGACGACGGCCCGGCTTCTCCTCACGCCTCCTTAACCTGTCCCGATGTCCACCACTTCAGAGCCGTGGCTCCATGGCGGCCACATCCATTGAGCTTCACTTTCAATCTCAGAGGCATTGGTGCCTAGGCACCCCCAGGCGGCAGCTCCAAGCCCCCGAGGTGTCCATTCTAAACCTTGAAGCCAGGTCCAGACCACCTGCTTCCACAGCACCTCCCAGTAGCCCCAGGAAGGCTGTGGTCAGTCTGCAGTGCGAAGGTGTCTCCCTGTGTGGCCCTGTGCCAACCAGAGCCAGAATCTCACACCATCCTTGGTCAAGACAGAGACATGTTCTGAAGGTGGAGGAGTAATGAGGACAGGGGCCAGAGAGCGTGGTCCTGGCGCGATGCTGTGTCACTGCAAGCCTGCAGCCAGGCCAGGATGGAGAAACACACATGTCCCGAACCAGCAGTGCAGAGGGAGGTGTTTCTGGGAAGAAAACTGTCCAGGAACGCTTGTGGTAAGAGCTCCGGACCCGCTAACAGAAAG
The DNA here is from genome assembly GCA_949820135.1 of Sylvilagus floridanus. Lineage (NCBI taxonomy): Eukaryota > Metazoa > Chordata > Mammalia > Lagomorpha > Leporidae > Sylvilagus > Sylvilagus floridanus. The sequence continues at coordinate 133,242,094 of OX463230.1, read as the reverse complement.
ATGCCACAGGTGGAACACTCAAATTCTTATTAAGTCTAGCCATTCCATCAACATCTAGAACTCCAAAGAGGTCTTAGATGTTCAATGTTTTCTCAAAACTCACTTTGCCGAAATGTGCTTACATTCCAGACCCCCAATATGTGTATATTCAAAGTGACTTCTGTTGAGTGCCATGCACGTGCAGGAACGGGGTGCCAAGAAGAGCAAAAAGCCAACAAGAGAAGCGGGGCAACAGAACCACAAGTCAGTGAGAGCCACGATCCAGGACAACAAAATCCCGAGCCACAGTCATCCACAAGGATGGGCCCGCAACATCTCTCCTCACACGCTTGTACCCACGTCCTCTCCTCAAACCCCTGCCCCGTGTCCTCTCCTCACACCCCTGCCCCCGTGTCCTCCCCTCACACCCCTGCCCCCGTGTCCTCTCCTCACACCCCTGCCCCTGTCCTCTCCTCACACCCCTGCCCCCGTGTCCTCTCCTCACACCCCTGCCCGTGTCCTCTCCTCACACCCCTGCCCCCGTGTCCTCTCCTCCCACGCCTGCCCATGTGTCCTCTCCTCACACGCCTGTCCCCGTGTCCTCTCCTCACACCCCTGCCCTGTGTCCTCTCCTCACACCCCTGCCCCCGTGTCCTCTCCTCACACCCCTGCCCCTGTCCTCTCCTCACACCCCTGCCCCCGTGTCCTCTCCTCACACCCCTGCCCCCGTGTCCTTACTCAAACCCCTGTCCCCGTGTCCTCACTCAAACCCCTGTCCCCGTGTCCTCTCCTCACACGCCTGCCCTGTGTCCTCTCCTCACACCCCTGCCCATGTCCTCTCCTCACACCCCTGCCCCTGTCCTCTCCTCACACGCCTGCCCATGTGTCCTCCCCTCACACCCCTGCCCCCGTGTCCTCTCCTCACACCCCTGCCCCCGTGTCCTCTCCTCACACGCCTGCCCTGTGTCCTCTCCTCACACCCCTGCCCCGTGTCCTCTCCTCACACCCCTGCCCGTGTCCTCTCCTAATACCCCTGCCCCCGTGTCCTCTCCTCACACCCCTGCCCCGTGTCCTCTCCTCACACCCCTGCCCCGTGTCCTCTCCTCACACCCCTGCCCCCGTGTCCTCTCCTCACACCCCTGCCCGTGTCCTCTCCTCACACCCCTGCCCGTGTCCTCTCCTCACACCCCTGCCCCTGTCCTCTCCTCACACCCCTGCCCCTGTCCTCTCCTCACACCCCTGCCCCCGTGTCCTCTCCTCACACCCCTGCCCGTGTCCTCTCCTCACACCCCTGCCCGTGTCCTCTCCTCACACCCCTGCCCGTGTCCTCTCCTCAAACCCCTGCCCGTGTCCTCTCCTCACACCCCTGCCCCTGTCCTCTCCTCACACCCCTGCCCCCGTGTCCTCTCCTAACACCCCTGCCCCCGTGTCCTCTCCTAACACCCCTGCCCCCGTGTCCTCTCCTCACACCCCTGCCCCGTGTCCTCTCCTCACACCCCTGCCCGTGTCCTCTCCTAATACCCCTGCCCCCGTGTCCTCTCCTCACACCCCTGCCCATGTGTCCTCTCCTCACACCCCTGCCCGTGTCCTCTCCTCATATCCCTGCCCCCGTGTCCTCTCCTCACACCCCTGTCCCCGTGTCCTCTCCTCACACCCCTGCCCCCGTGTCCTCTCCTCACACCCCTGCCCGTGTCCTCTCTTCACACCCCTGCCCCGTGTCCTCTCCTCACACCCCTGCCCGTGTCCTCTCCTAATACCCCTGCCCCCGTGTCCTCTCCTCACACGCCTGCCCTGTGTCCTCTCCTCACACCCCTGCCCTGTGTCCTCTCCTCACACCCCTGCCCGTGTCCTCTCCTCACACCCCTGCCCCTGTCCTCTCCTCACACCCCTGCCCTGTGTCCTCTCCTCACACCCCTGCCCTGTGTCCTCACACCCCTGCCCGTGTCCTCTCCTAACACCCCTGCCCCCGTGTCCTCTCCTAACACCCCTGCCCCCGTGTCCTCTCCTAATACCCCTGCCCCCGTGTCCTCTCCTCACACCCCTGCCCCGTGTCCTCTCCTCACACCCCTGCCCCTGTCCTCTCCTAATACCTCTGCCCCCGTGTCCTCTCCTAATACCCCTGCCCCCGTGTCCTCTCCTCACACCCCTGCCCCGTGTCCTCTCCTCACACCCCTGCCCGTGTCCTCTCCTCACACGCCTGCCCTGTGTCCTCTCCTCACACCCCTGCCCCGTGTCCTCTCCTCACACCCCTGCCTCCGTGTCCTCTCCTCACACCCCTGCCCCTGTGTCCTCACACCCCTGCCCGTGTCCTCTCCTCACATGCCTGCCCCCGTGTCCTCTCCTCACATGTCTGCCCCCGTGTCCTCTCCTCACACCCCTGCCCGTGTCCTCTCTTCACACCCCTGCCCCGTGTCCTCTCCTCACACCCCTGCCCGTGTCCTCTCCTCACACCCCTGCCCGTGTCCTCTCCTCACACCCCTGCCCGTGTCCTCTCTTCACACCCCTGCCCCGTGTCCTCTCCTCACACCCCTGCCCGTGTCCTATCCTCACACCCCTGCCCCGTGTCCTCTGCCTGCAAGCCTCCATTTCCTCCTCAGTACCCACCGCCTCCCCTCCATCTCTCTGCCAGCTGTTGTGTGCGTCTCACTTTTATGCAGCATGAACTCCCTGGGTTGGTCCCACGGTACTGGGCTCTGTGCCTGTCCTGTGTCACCACAGCTCGTGCTCTGCACTGGGGCAGACAGCCGGTGGGAGGGTAATGACCCCGGCACGGGCCGGCCCTCGTGTCCCTGTCCATCTGCTCCCTGCTGGCAGGCAGGGAGCCTGTACTGTTTCCTTGTGAGCTGCCATGGGCCTGGCCTGTCCCTGGCCACCGTGGGCCTCTCAGGCACAGGTGTGGGTGGGGGAATGTGAATGCCGGGACTCCTGCCCTGCTCTGCACCATTGCTGCTCCACCTCACTCCCAGCCTTGGCATGCAGAGCCCCTCCTCTATGCCTAGTACAGTCCCTTCCCAGTTTTACGTCAGTGGCTGCTCACCATGGTTCTGCTCTACTCTCGCCTTCCTGGGCACTTGCCAGTCTCTTGTCCACTTCCAAAGCCTGAGCTGGCAGAGGTCTCACTCTGCCCACTGTGCTACACACAGTTTCTTGGCTAAAATGGCCTAAAGGGTCCCCAACCAGAGCCAGTCTCTGCAGTTCTGCCCTGGCCACCACAGCAGGGACGTCTACCCCCCAACACACATGGGGAGAACAGGCTCCACAGGCAATCCTGGCTTGCATTCAAGTTCAGGACCATAACCCTAGAGCTGGCACAGACGGCGCATCTCGCTGCAGAAACCCCAGGCCCACAGAGCCAGAGGCGGCCAGCACATTGGCACAGCACACTCCTGATGACCTGCAGGTGCTGGCCCACGTCCACAGGCACCATGTCTGCACACAGCACAAGTCTGCACAGCATGCATCTACATGTAGTACATGTCTGTACATGGCGCAGCCTGTATGCAGCCCAGTCTGCACACAGCACGCATCTGCACACAGCATGTGTCCGCACACAGCCCACACCTGCACATGGCACAGAGCTGCACACAGCATGCGTCTGCACACACGGCCCTAGACTGCACACAGCACACGACTGCACAACATGCATCTACATATAGCACGTGTCTGCACGTGGCCCAGCCTGCACACAGCGTGTGTCTGCACACGGCCCACACCTGCACAGAGCATGCGTCTGCACATACGGCCGTAGTCTGCACACAGCACACGCCTGCACATGCTACGCCACCCCACAGCCTCTCCTTTGGCTGTGCAGCCCTCTGGCATCCTGAGCAGCCCTTCACTGAAGAGCCATCGTCTCCCTCCGGGAGCAAGGTCACCGTGCGTGCAGAAGCATCATTATTGGGCTGAAGATCAACACTGACTTTTCAAATTGTCCTTTCAGTTAGAAATAGGGGGTAGGGCTCAATAGGCTCAATAGACTAATCCTCCACTTAGCGGCGCCGGCACCCCAGGTTCTAGTCCCGGTCTGGGAGCCGGATTCTGTCCCGGTTGCCCCTCTTCCAGGCCAGCTCTCTGCTGTGGCCCGGGAGTGCAGTGGAGGATGGCCCAAGTGCTTGGGCCCTGCACCCCATGGGAGACCAGGATAAGACCCTGGCTCCTGCCTTCGGATCGGTGCGGTGCAGCGGCCACAGCGTGCCGGCTGTGGCAGCCATTGGAGGGTGAACCAGCACCAAAGGAAGACCTTTCTCTCTGTCTCTGTCTCTCTCTCACTGTCCATTCTGCCTGTCAAGAAAAAAAAAAAAGAAAGAAAGAAAAGAAAGAAGTAGGGGTGGGGAGTCGGCCTTTGGCAGCCATTTGGAGAATGATCTAATGGTGGATGGACTCCCTCTCTCTGCCGCAATAGATAAAGCTTTCTGATACAAGAGGTAGAGGGATAAAAGGAGAAGAAAAGCTGGCTGACGGTGTCTCCAGGAGGCTCCCTGGGGGCAACCAGGAGGTGGGGGACAAAGTTACCCGGGAAGGCAGGCCAGACTGACCCCACGCACAGTCCACGTGTGCGCAGCCACGTGTGCTTTCTTCCCTCTGCCTGCCACTGGACCCTGTTCTGAAGCCAGACGACCCAAGACTGGAGAGGGAGGAGAATAAAGACAACGAGGAGGAGGATGGGGTCTCTCGTGAGTCCACTCCAGGTCACCTCCACAACTGCCCACGCCTGCAGGCACGCCAAGGACAAACACTCAGCCCGTGCGTGAGTCTCAGTGCCACAGTTCTTTGCAGAAACCACTGATGTGTATTAACAACCAACCAGAATAAAGCTTCTACAAATCACATGTCAATCACACACTCTAGTTTTAAACACTACAACAGAAACAGCCAAAACACTGGAACTGTTACGGTCAAAGAAACCCACACAGGGCCAGCACTGTGGTGCAGTAGGCTAAGCCTCCGCCTGTGGTGCCCAAATCCCATACGGGCACCAGTTTGTGTCTTAGCTGTTCCTCTTCCAATCCAGCTAACTGCTTATGGCCTGGGAAGGCAGTGAAAGATGGCCCAAGAGCTTAGGCCCCTGAACTCATGTGGGAGCCCACGTGAAGCTCCTGGCTCCTGGCTTCAGATTGGCTCAGTTCCAGCCAGTGTGGCCATTTGGGAAGTGAACCAGCAGATGGAAGACCTCTCTCTCTGTAACTCTGCCTCTCAAATAAAAGCAAAACAAAACAAAAAAAAGCCATACACTGTGCACCACAGCTGGAAAGTTTGATGCAAGAGCAAATGCACAGAGAACACGCATTCACACACCCACGTGCACTCCTAGGTGCAGTGTGGCCACTCTGAGTGCTCAATGAGGCTTAACTGAGACCCGGGAGACCTGAGCCAGCCCAGCAATCCCTCTCCAAGTGTGTGCCCAACACACACCTGTGTCCATGCACTGTCCAGCAATCTCTCTCCAACAAGCATTTGCCCCCATGCAATGCATGCCTGTGTCCACACAGGAATGTGTGTGTAAGCGCTTGTATCAGCATTTGCTATTCATAAAAAACAGGAACAACCCAAACGGCTGTCACCACTGCAGAGCCTGTTTGAAAATTCTTCCCTAAAACTGCACTGGAGGCTCTCATCCTTGAACATCTGTGCATGCAAAATTTTATGAATCTGGAGTGTTTCTGGGAAAAAGAGCTTCCAAGTTGTCAGGGGTGCAGTGGTCATTGTCATCTGGAACACTGCTGGCTGGGCCTGAGGCTCAAGTGCGGCTGCTCAGGAGCCCGTCAGAGGTTGGAAGCAAGGGCGCCGCAGGCACGCAGGGGGAGCGTGCCTCTTGGTGCCTGGAGCAGCAGCAGCCCACAGCTGGGCTGGGAGCATCGGGGTGAGCAGAAGGGGAGAGGCAAGGGCCCAAGTGCACATCTCAAAGACACACCTCGCTGCACTTGCCAAGCCCTGCTCGGCATCGCCGGCGCGCAAGGAAACGGTACAGATTTAAGCACAGGCTTGCCAGCAAGAGGAGGAGGAGCGAGCCAGTGTATCACACGGCAGGGCGCACCTGGGAGCCCAGACACAGCAGGAGCTCAAGCAGCTGGGGACACAAAACCCAACGTTTCTGCGGTTCCTGCCTCATCACTTAGACAGAAAACACCATGCCCGAAACGTCTGTGACATTGTAATCCAGTAAGCAACACAGAACAACACCTCCACAAGCGCACCGCAGGCCCAGGTGGACAGCCCTGCCTCCCTCACCCTCAGAGGCTCCACGAGCCGGGCTGCACACTCAGCAAACAAGCAGGAACACCATGGCCCCTGTGTGAAGCGTGCAGGGCACACGGGGCTGTAGTGCACCCCCCAGGGAAGCGGCCCTCTGGACCTCTCTGCCCTGCACCCAGGGAGAGACCAGGAAGGACGTGCCCAGCCCTGGGGACATCTGGACCTGGCTCCTCTGGGTGTGGGTGGCTCCTGCCCAGCAGAGCAGAGGGCCAAGTGGAGGCCGTCACTACTCCCCACCCCTTGGTTCCAGGAAGCATCCCAGATCACTTCCTAAGGCCTCATGGTTAGAGTCAAAACAATTAATTTTATACTCGAGAGTAATTAGAAAAACTAGAAACAGGTAATGCTTAAAAACAACCTAAAATGCCACCACTCCACAAGCAAACGGGACACCTCTTGGCCCTGCAGGCAGAGGATTCTCAGGACAAATGGAGATTCTCTGAGCAGTCTCACTGCAGACAGCACTGGAAGCATCCAGCATGCATCTCTGGCCCTTCATTCGTCTGGGACAGCCGCAGGGCAAACCCCGACGCAACGGCAGACTGAGCGTGCAGCCAGTGGAGAGGCAGGACTCCCAGACCTGCACCCCACTCCCTCTCAGGTCTCCTTGGGAGTCACTGGGTGCAGGAATAAAGTGCACACCCAGCCCCCATGTGAGCAGGCCTGAGGCGGGCACCCAGGCCCCAGGAAGAGCCGACCTAAGGTGCACACCCAGCCCTGGAGCAGAACTGGCCTGAGGCATGCACCCAGGCCTAGGTGGAGCCAGCATAAGGTGTGCACCCAGCCCCAGGTGGAGCCAGCATAAGGTGTGCACCGAGCCCCAGGTGGAACAGGTGTGAGGTGCACACCCAGCCCTGGAGCAGAACTGGCCTGAGGTGTGCACCCAGCCCCAGGTGGAGCCGGCGTGAGGTGTGCACCCAGCCCCAGGTAGAACTGGCATAAAGTGTGCACCTGAGCCCCAAGAGGAGCTGGCCTGAGGTGCACACCCAGCCCTGGAGTGGAACTGGCCTGAGGCACGCACCCAGGCCCCATGAGCAGCCATCTTCCCTCCACAGTACCATTAGTGCTCCTGGCCACAAAGCAAACATCAGGCACACCTACACAACTGATGGGCAATTCATAATTCCGGGAGAACTCCGCTTCTTCTCCCAACCTGTCTACGGTTTTTCTTACTATTGCAAACAGCAAGCCTAAATCAGAAACCAAAAAGAACAGCTATGGCTGTGCGGGTCCAGGTGGGCCCTGAATGCTGGAGCCCAACTCCACAGGAGATGGCCCCTGGAGCAAGAGAGCCGTGCGTGGCGCTTCTGCAGTCACTGCTTCAGCAGCCACGAGTCCGTGATGACATCCAGCTGGACGCACCCACTGGCAGACCCCCGCTTCCGGAGGCGGTCCCTTACCTTTCCCGGGGCTGAGGTTCTGGTCGATGAAGACCTTCAGTTCTCCGTTGGCTTCAATCAGGCCGGCCTGCAGACAGCAACAACAGCAACAGTGAGTTCAGCATCCGGAACGGCCCCTCACAGACCAAATCCCTCGGAGGGCTCTGCAAAGTAACAGCCCCACAACGGAGGCCACTGCTGTCACAGCTCACACCTCAGGCACAGGCCATGCTGACACACTGGACACCGACAGGGACGACTTCCAGGGGCCAAACAGCACAGTCTGCCGGGCAATGGCAATGACACAAGAACCCCGTGTCCATCAGCAATGGAGAGCAAATGCTCCCGGCAGGCGTGGTCAAGCAAAGGGCAGGGTGAAGAGCAGGCCAGCTCAGGGGGAGGTCTCCAAGTGCCCCTCAGCTGCTCCTCCAGGAAACCAAGGGGACCGACCTTCCAATCTCCTATTCTCAGCAAAACATCAGCCCCCAGGGCGAGGGCTCCCCAGGGAATTATGGGCTTCCTGCAGGCAATATGCATGCACTCATGCAAGCGCACACAAGGCACCTCAGTATAGCACATGCCAACTCTGTATACACACGCACACAGCAGCTCAGTGCACGCACAGGTCTGCAGACACACAAACACATGCAGAGAAACACACAACAGTTCAGGCATACACATAGCAACTCTGTACACACGCGCATATACACAGGCACACAAAGCAACTCTGCACAACACTGAGCCCAGTGCATCACATACACAAGCTCAGTGCATGCGCACGTGTGGGCAGGCTGGGCTAAGAGGCTGGGCTACAGGGCAAGGCCTGAGACGGGGCCAGGATCTCCAGTCAGCTGGGTGACCTGGGCAGGACAGCCGGGAGTATGGTCCAGAAGAAAGCAGAGCAGGAGAACACCTCACAGTAAGGCCCAAGGACCACACTAGGCAGCTAAGACCTGGTGAGCACAGCCCACGGGGAACTCCAGGAGAGGACACACGTGTTTCAGGCCAGCGCACAGCAGGACGGGAGGCAGGCAGGTAGGCAAGGCTGAGGGAAGGAGCCAGGAGAGAACCGCTGGGAGGTTCAGGCCGGCTGCCCCGCGGCTCGGGGTCTGCACACAGCCTGAGCCCCAGCTTCAGCAATCGTTTCAGCGATTACAGCTGTGACAGACGGGCAGGCTGGGCCCCCACCCTGCTTGGGGATGCCATCCTTCTCTGGGCGCCGGTCAGTCCCACAGGCACAGGCACCGCTGAGGCCTAACACAGCTGAGGGCCACGCTCACCCCACACTAGACACAAAGTGGCACGGATGCCCCTCTGACCACTCGCACACAGAGGTCACGGCCACACCCTAGCACCTGCAGATCCAGGATGACCCCAGGGGTCCCATGTCACGCTCCAAGGGCCTCTCTCTGAAGTTCACTGCTACCTGCCTGCTCCTGAGCTGCCTCACTACAGCCACTCAGCACAGTGCAGGCAGGGGCGGCGCCTGCTCCGGCAGCAGCGCGGGCACAGACTCCGAGCAGCCCGGCATGGCCACGGGGCCATGGCGCCCATCCGTCTGTGTCAGTGTATGCTGGGGCCCCAGGCTGAGGTTCACCCTCCAGGGTGGACACTGCCAGTTCTGAGGCACAGACACCGGGCAGAGCCGGCTCTGCCAACAGTGAGTTCTGCCACACAGACATCCATCCCTCCACCTGAGGGTCTGAGTCACCAGGGAAACAGCCGCTCCTTCCCGGAGGAAATCGGGAAAGCAGCACCAGTCTCTGGTTCAGCACAAGGCAACCGCGCCGAGCCGCAGCTCTGTGCACCAGGGCCTGCACCCTGCTGTGCGGCAACCCTGTTCCCAGACGCCTGTGCCCCTCTGGGAATTCGGCTGCCGAACCGACAAGGCAAGGCCCATGGGAGACGCGGTCCCGAGGGCGGAGGGTGGGATTCGCACCCCTGAGACGGGGCCCCAGAGAGCTCTGCGGCCCATCAGCGGCCGGGGACGCCAGGGCAGGGAGAGAAGCGTGGGTGCACAGAAGCCACCCCGTGTGCCCTGGGGTTTGTGTCACAGCGCCACGGGGTGAGGTGCCTCTGCTCTCCTCGCGGAGCCCACTCCTGCAGCCCAGGGAGGGCGGCGCTGCCGTGGGGTCTCTCAGAGGACGGGGCTACCACGGCTAGTGACGCGGGGTCTCCCTGGGAGGATGGGGCTGATGCAGGATCTCTGGGAGGGCGGGGCTGAGGCGGCTCCTGGTGGAAGCGTGGCCAGGGCGTGGGCCCTCCAGCAGCAGGGGAGGCACCGTGCGGCTCCTCGCGCCCCCCGACGACCGAGGTGGGGACAGAACGAGCCCCCCAGCCCCTCCCTGACGCCCAGCCACAGACGCCTCATTCTAAGCGGCTCTGAAGGCCCAGAGCAGTGGGCAGTGCCCAACCCACGCTGTGAGCACAATGCAGAGCCGGGGCAGACATTTCCGGAAGACCCTGAGCCCCCGTGAACCGTGAGTCCCCTGCGGAAACCAGATCCCTCCCTTCCCCAAAACCTCACCAAGTGCGCTCGCCTTCGAGGAGCGCAGGCACAGGGAGTGGAGACCTGGGTAGAACCCACCAGGAGCACAGGCAGCGGGGAAGCCAGAACGTCGCCAACCACACGTGTCCACCCGAGCGCCAGGCCGGTGCCACTGGCTGCCCCTGCCCCTCCGCCTTCCCAGGATGGAGCCCCCAAGCGCAGCAGAGCACAGGGAGACCCAAGGCTTCCACGCCTGCCCCAAACAGTGCTGATCAGGTGTCCATGAAACTCGTGCCCAGTATGACCACGTGTCCAGCCCTGCCCAGGACCAAGAGGGGCTCCAGGGTGCAGAACCTCCCAGGCTCAGCCCAGGCAGGACTCGGGCTTGCGGTCGAGAGCCACTGGCCCCAGGAGCTGCCAACAGTGACACACCGGCACAGCTCACAAGGGGCTGCGCCAGCTGGCCTGCAACCCTGCTCAGTTCACAGACAAGGGGCCGGCACAGCGACTGCTCATGTGACCACACAAGGTCTCACCTCAAAAGCCAATCCTGTGAGTCTCCCAGGATCCGATGCCCCACCTTGAACCTGCCCCACCTGTAGCCGCCACTGGGGCTGCCCTAGGGAGCTGGGGCCTCCAACACTTTAGACATCAAGTCAGCCCAATTACAACAAACACAATTACCTGTCTAGGAACAGACTGAAATAGATCCAATTACAGGCTCTTTGACTTCTTGATGTAAGTCATTTTTCTTTTTTAAAAGATTTTCTTTATTTTGAAAAGCAGAGGTATGAGGTGGGAGGCCTTCCATCCACTGATTCACTCCCTAAATGGCCACAATGGACAGGGCTGAGCCAGGCCAAAGCCAGGAGCTTCTTCAGGGTCTCCCACGTGGGTGCAAGGACCCAAGCACCTGGGCCTTCCTCCACTGCTCTCCCAGGTGCACTAGCAGGGAACTGGATCAGAAGTGGAGCAGCCGGGGCCTGAACTGGAAGCTACATGGGATGCTGGAACTACAGGCAGTGGCTTAACCCACTACACTACAGCCCCAGCCCCAGCCCCAGCCCCAGTGTAAATCATTCTTACAGATTAACATTGACTAAACAGCACAAAACCTCAATCACATAACCAGAAATCTTGCTGTGAAACTGTCATGTCACTCACCACACACCATATACAACACGCCATCCACGACTTGAAACCCACCACATGCCATCCCACAATGCACCATCTACCACACACCATCCAACAACTCACCCACCACACCATCCTCAACATACCATCCCACAACTCATCTACCACACATCATGAAAAGCACACCATCCTGGGGCCGGCGTTGTGACGCAGCAGGTTAACACCCTGGCCTGAAGCGCCAGCATCCCTTATGGGCGCTGGTTCTAGTCTCAGCTGCTCCTCTTCCCATCCAGCTCTCTGCTATGGCCTGGGAAAGCAGTAGAAGATGGCCCAAGTCCTTGGGCCCCTGCACACATGTGGGAGACCCAGGAGAAGCTCCTGGCTACTGGCTTCGGATTGGCGCAGCTCTGGCCATTGCAGCCAACTGGGGAGTGAACCATCGGATGGAAGACCTTTCTCTCTCTGTCCCTCTTCTGTGTAACTCTCTGACTTTTAATAAATAAAATCTTAAAAAAAAAAAAAAAAAAAAAAAAAAAGACACCATTCCATCACACATCATTCACCACATGGCATCCTAAGACATGCCATCCCAGAGCTTTCCCCTAAAAGCTGCTGCCATGAGCTGTGAACCGTGGAGCATAGGGTCTTTTTTTTTTTTCTTGACAGGCAGAGTGGACAGTGAGAGAGACAGAGAGAAAGGTCTTCCTTCCGTTGGTTCACCCTCCAATGGCCGCTGCGGCCAGCACATCGCGCTGATCTGAAGCCAGGAGCCAGGTGCTTCTCTTGGTCTCCAATGCGGGTGCAGGGCCTAAGCACTTGGGCCATCCTCCACTGCACTTCCTGGCAACAGCAGAGAGCTGGCCTGGAAGAGGGGCAACCGGGACAGAATCCGGCACACCGACTGGGACTAGAACCCGGTGTGCCGGTGCCACAGGCGGAGGATTAGCCTATTGAGCTGCAGCGCTGGCCAAAATATAGGGTCTTGATGATTACATCAGAATATAACTGCTGCAGGTTTTAAGGTGGCACTGAAGTGGCCATCAGGTCTATGATAAGGGCTCCACATGAGGCTTAGGGCACAAACTCACAGCAGGTGCACCCCAGGGTCAGTATGCAGCTCACATCAGGTACACCCCAAGTCAGGACACAGTCCCACAGCAGGTGCACCTCAGGTCAGGACACAGACCACAGCAGGTGCACCCCAGGTCAGGACACAGACCACCACAGGTGCACCCCAGGATCAGGACACAGTCCTACAGCGGATGTCCCCCAGGGTCAGGACACAGTTCCACAGCAGGTGAATCCAAGAGTCAAGACACAGATCACGGCAGGTGCACCCCAGGTCAGGACACAGATCACAGCAGGTGCACCCCGGGGTCAGGGCGCAGACCACAGCAGGTGCACCACAGGTTAGGATGCAGACCACCGCAGGTGCACCCCCGGGTCAGGATGCAGACCCACAACAGGTGCACCCCAGGTCAGGACACAGTCCTACAGTGGATGTCCCCCAGGGTCAGGACACAGTTCCACAGCAGGTGCATCCCAAGTCAGGACATAGTCCCATGGCAGGTGCCCCCCGGGTCAGAACACAGACCACAGCAGGTGCACCTCAGGTCAGGACACAGACCACAGCAGGTGCACCCCAGGTCAGGACACAGACCACCACAGGTGCACCCCAGGATCAGGACACAGTCCTACAGCGGATGTCCCCCAGGGTCAGGACACAGTTCCACAGCAGGTGAATCCAAGAGTCAAGACACAGATCACGGCAGGTGCACCCCAGGTCAGGACACAGATCACGGCAGGTGCATCCCGGGGTCAGGGTGCAGACCCACGGCAGATGCACCCCAGGGTCAGGGCACAGACCTGTGTTCTCTCCTGTTCCCACCTGCACTGCGTGACAGAAGCAAACACTGCTGCTCTGTTGTCGGCGAGGACAAGGCTATGAGGCACTTGCACTGTGTAGGAACAAGCCCAGGGCCTGCTGCTCAGCTCACAAAGGCAGTGTGTTAATGGAAAGCACTCCTTTCTAAATCAGAACACAAACCAGAACAGGATGCCTGAAAACTTCACCTACCAGAGCCAGTGTTGTGGTGCAGAGTTAAGGCACCACTAACGCCAGTGTCCCTTAGAGAACGCCACTTCCAGTCCCAGCTGCTCTACTTCCCATCTGGCTCCCTGCTAATGAACCTGGGCAAGCAGCGGGAAGATGGCCCGGGTGCTGCCACCCACGTGGAAGAGACTCACATGGAGTACCCGGCTCCTGGCTTAAGCCTGGTCCAGACCTGGCTGTTATGGCCATTTGGGAGTACACCAGCAAATGGAAGATTCTCTGTCACTGTGCCTTTCAAATAAATAAATCTAAAATTTCACTTATCAGGGCCAGTGCTGTGGCACAGTGGGTAAAGCTGCCATCTGCAATGCCGGCTTCCTGTATGAGTCCTGGTTGCTCCACTTCCCTGCTAATGACCTGGGAAAAGCAGTGGAAGGTGACTCAAGGGCATCCATGCAGGAGACCCAGATGAACCTCCTGGCTCCATCCTGGCCACTTGGAAAGTAAACCAGCAGATGGAAGACACCTGTCTCTAACTATTTCAAACAAATAAATACATATATATTAAAAAAAAAATCTTCACCTGTCAAAGCAAGTTCTGTGTACTTTCAAATTATCACCATCGAACTCAGTGCTGGGAAGGGAACAACCAGAGCCTGACCCTCGATCAGAGGTCAGGCCCCATCTTTACAGAAAGAATCTGGCAGGACGTCTCCGAGACAGCGCGTGCCTGTGTGTGCACATACGTGCATATTCATCTATCACTGCGCACAAACACATGTGCAGGGCTCACTGAGGTTCACTGTAGATCTCAACAAATTTGACGAAAGTTTTAACTGGAAACCACCAGAACCCCAGCAAGAGGCAGTGGACAACCACGTGCGGCACAGCCCAGGTGGGGCAGGCAGATGCTCCCCTCCCTACAACTGCCTCCCAAGTTAACTGCATCCCCCACTGCTGCTCCCTGCACACCTGGGCCACTCCATGGCCACGCCCTGTACTTTGTAGTTAAAGCCTGGAGATTCTGCCCAACAGCCTGGAGGCTGCACTTACACGTCTCTCGTCCGCCGTCTAAAATAGCAGAGGCTGCGATGGCTCACCCAAGAAACTCGAGCACAGCAGCCATCTTGAAGGGGCCTTCAGTCCACAGACCAAGTTTACAGAGAGGTGCCAAGCCCAGGGCACTTGTACAGTTTCCCAGGGCAACTTAAGTTTCCCCTAACTGGCGTCTACAAATCCTACCTGTCAATCAAACATACAGCTGCTAAAACCGTGGCAGGAAAAAAGTGCCTGCCATGAGACACTCACCTTGCAGAGCGTGAAAGGAAGCCACGAGGGGAGCCAGCGAGCCCCCATCTCCGTGCGGGAGCCCTCGCAATGTGGGAACCAGCTGGCACCCACAGGGACAGGCCACTACTCTGCCATCCCCCTGGGGACTGACTGATGGCACTGCTCTCTGCCTTCGTTTTTCTATAAGTTTCCAAATTTTCTGCAACTCAGCTTACTTCCAAAAGCAGAAAACCGCTACCTGAATTGTTCCTAATAATTCAAACTCTGTTCTACAGGACTTCCCATACATGGGACAGCACAGGGCAACCACAGCAGGAGAGGCCCCGGAAGCCAGCGGCACATGCGTCACTCGTCAGGAACCTCGAGTTCCAGAGGCTCTCGAAGGAGCCCAGCATTCCCGCCACCAGGGCAGAGCGACCCGGGAGAGGAAGGCAGGGGCCGGAGCAGGGCGGTTCTGGGACACAGGCCGTCACTGTCTCAAGATCTGCCCAGGACCACCTGCAGGCAGGGGTCATCGGATTCGACCTCTACCTCAGTTGACCCCAAAGCCCTGTGCATGCTCAGCCACAGCTGTCGTTCTCTGAGCACAACATGGGAAGCACCAGTCCTCGTAACACAGCACAGAACCACGCTGAAGGCTGAGCCAAGCACCAACTCCACACACGCACCGAGTGCTCTGCGGTGAAAAATGCTCTTTAAAGTCCCAGCAGGGAGGAGCCATCCTCAGCAGGCGCCCATGCGAGGAACACATCACGCCAAGAGTGCCCTCGGGGCTTCAGGGCCAACTCCGGGGACCCTGCCTCCAACACCCGAGCTACAGAAGAGACACCTTCACCTCAGCAACCCTGGGCTAGGTGTTCACACAGCAGCTGTAAAACAGGACGCGGGGGCCACCGCCTGTGACACTGGCAGCCCTCGTGGGCACCAGTTCGAGTCCTGGCTGCTCCCCTTCCAATCCAGCTCCCTGCTAATGCACCTAGGAAAGCAGCAGAAGATGGTCCAAGTGCTTGAGCCCCTGTACCCATGTGGGAGACTCAGAAAAAACTCCTGGCTCTTGGCTTTGGCCTGGCCCTGGCTGTGGCAGCCACCTACGGAACGAACCAGCAGATGAAAGCTCTCTCTCTCTAACTCTTTCAAATAAATGAATACATCTTAAAAAAATAAATAAATAAAACATGTTATGGGGAAACACTTTTATTAACCTCTCCCTCTCTCTTTCTCTGTAAACTCTGCCTTTCAAATAAATAAATAAATCTTTTTTGCAAAAAGAAAGAAAAAGAAAACATGAATTCTGCAACATGAAAAGCTGTCTAAGAACAAGTGCCCTGGGAGGCTTCTCCCACGCTGAGCCCAGCAGCTGACCTCACTGCCCCACACCTCACACACAAAGCCCTCTCCTCTCAGGCTGGGATCATGAATTGGCATTTGTCTCTGGAACTCACCTCCTCCACGCCTGAAGGGGGCAGTCCCTGCTCCCCAGCAGTCACAGGCAGGGACCCAGGCCTCAGCAGAGAACCGGCCGCGTCTCTTGGGTCTCCAGCTTCCAACATCGCCACGGAGGGATTGTCCCATAAACTTACGGGGCGGAAACCGGCATCACAAAGCGGCCTCCAGAAATGAGACACGGATGCTGAGAGGGACCCACATAGTACGGCTCTGCCCTGGGCCAGCATCACCCCCCAGCATCCACAGGTTGGTTCCAGGGCCCCAGTGGAGCTCCAAACCCACAATGCCCAAGTCCCGCTGTAAGAGCTGTGGAGAACCTGCACAGGCCCCTCAGGCCCTCCAGGTACAGAGAATCTAACACAATGTAAACGCCCTGGGAGGGCACTCCTCATAGTGTATTGTTTAGGAAGTAACAATGGGGAAACCTGTACTTGTTCAGTTCTGATACAATGTCTTCCAACTCTTCCCACCCACAGAGGACTCCAGCAGGCCCTGCAGACCGTTGGACAGACAGCTCTCAGCACACAGCACGGCTGTGTTGGGGCACACACAGGCTGAGGGGTGGGGCAGCACCCCGACACAGCCCCACAATGCTCCTCCCTTTCCACCTGCAGACTTTCCTGAGGCCAGCCGAGTGCTGAGAACACAGCCTCGCCAGAGAGGCAGCAGGGAGGGAGGCCCACGCCCGGCCCCTCCAAGGGCTCACTCCTCCGGGGGCAGGAAGCATGGGCTGTGACCTCCAGAGAGAGCCCCCAGCCGAGGCCCCTCCCGGGCCAGGTCCCTCCGCTGCTCCCAGCCCTCTGCAGTGTGCTCTGGGGAAGGGTCCAAGCACCTGCTGCCCCCTGGTGAGCAGCTGGGCAGACCCTTTAGGGTCAGTGACAGCTTGGCAACTTGCTCAGGCCGCATGGACCCCCAGAGTGAACACAGAGGAGAGGAAGGGCTGACCCAGGCCCCTGCTGTCACTACGCAGGCTTGGGAATGAACGGTTCCCCTAACATGGAAATTCCCACCCCAAATGCCCATAGCAGACGGCGACTCCCTCCTGTTCAATTTCTGGGGCGAAATGAGACTCGGGAACCATCACTTCACAGTGGGGGCCGCTGTGTCTCTCCTCCAAGTCCCCCTCCACACGGGGCACCTCCCTGGCACACGTGTCAGTGCCACTCCATAAATGAATGTCAGAGGCAAAACCCAGGGAGGCGGGGCCCAGCACAGACACGGCGCCTCACAGCAAGGGACCCGTCCTTAGCACCCTCCCTCTCCTCCCTGCAACCCCACACCCATTTCCCTTGCATTCTCAGAGCCACAGGATCTCCAAGCACCAGAATCGCTCCACAACACGACAGCCCAGGGAGCAGCCTGCTTAACTGCACCTGGGTGAGGGGCACGCGGACAGCTCACAAGAGAAGTACCCGAAGCAGGTACCTGCAACCGTCACACACAGGGCTGTGTGCAGACACGGCTGGGAGTCACAGAGCTCCGTGTTTACTACAAGACACCGGCAAGGTTTTCACCAGATTCCTTTCACATAGGCACGTATTTGTATTTAAGAACCAGAAAAGAGGGCACAAGATGGATACCCACGTGAGAGGACAGACAGGTCGAGCGCCATCTGCCCAGTCCTGTGCCAGCCCCCCAGGCAGCCCTGCAGGTGCCAAGTGCATCTCCTTCCTGTCAGCCCTGATGTGCCTGTCACCCCGGAGCAGCCACCACAGGCTGCGGCCAGCACGCACCCTCCCGGCCCATGGGCCCAGAAAGGGCTCACAGGATGACGAGAATGAACAGAGACCATCGTTCCTCACACACACCCCAGAGGCCACACGGAGGCCTGTGTGATCAGAAGCTGCTCATGACTGCAGAAATCACCGCACGAGATGAGCAGGGGGCACCGAAAACTGGCTTAGGGGCCCCCAACGGGCTCCGGGCCCCTCCATTCACACCAGAGGGCCCACTCTGCAACAACCTCATCAGGCAACCTGTGCACAACACAGCCACTGCCCCCTCCCACGGGCCCTCACCATTGCCAGTCGCCCATCCACTCTCCATCATCACCTGCCCACAGCCTCCATCTCCAGCTTGTCCCCAACACCCTGACTTCTTGTCTGTAGAACATGGAGGCCACCTTGCCAGTCTGCCCTGCCAGCCACTCCTCGGCCCGTGGGACCCTGCCACCTCCCAACAGCACATACTCCAAGTCCTTCAAATGCAACGATGGCCAGCTAGGGGGCCGGCACAGCCCTTGCCCTGGCCAGGCGACCTTGCTGGGGTTGCGGGGTCCCCCTCCTCCAGCACCTGTCTGTCCTTCCCTCCCACGCCTCTCTCCGTGCCACACAGACGGTGCCAGCCACACCAACATGGAACCACAAAGGGCTTCGAAGATGACATCAGTGAGTATCTAAGCATTTAAAGAGACGAGAGCAAACTGTTCCAGAAACCAGAAGCATGCGAACGGGCATGGGTCTGGCACCACCCTTTCTGGGCCACTGTGGGAGTCCAGCCGCTTTGGGGCACCTGCCACATGTTGGCACCTCCAGGAGCGATGGCACCAACCAAATGACAGCAGTTTTAAAATGAACATCAAACCAAAACCCTGCACACGGCGCCCGGAGGGCTGCGTGCCGCCCTGTGCAGGCCTGCATCCGAGGACAGGGAGCCCCTGACCGGCACAGACGGAGGACGAGACTCAGGAAGTTAGGGAAATCTGAGCTGACAGAACGCGCTCCAGAGTCACCCAACCTGCAGAGTCACGCACGGAGGCAGCAGGACCAGCTCTGTGCAGGAGACAAGCGCGCAGCCCGTCTGCACCAGTGTGCGAAGACCCCGCGTTTCAGGGAATCTGGCTGACGGCATGATGGGAAACTCCATTCATGCTTGGACCTAAGAGCCTATCTCTCCACCCAACTTTAAAAGTTACCGAGAAAGGGATGGTATTGTGGCACGCAGAGGGGTAAGTGGGCACTTGCAATGCCACCATCCCACAGGAGCCCGGTTCAATTCCCGGCTGCTCTGCTCCTGCTCCAGCTTCCTGCTAATGCGCCTGGGAGGGCAGGAGATGGCCCAACTGCCTGGGCCTGTCATCAGGGTGGGAGACCCAGATGAAACTCTTGGCTTTGGCCCGACTCAGATGTGGCCATGTGGCCATCCGGGGAGTGAACCGGCTAATGGAAGCTCTCCCTCTGTCTCTCCTGTCACTCACCCTTCCAAATAAACAGATAAACCTCTCTTTTAAAAAGCCAGGAAATACTAATAACTCAGGTTTTGCCCCTCTGACGAAGGCACAAACAGGAGGGGCTGGTGCCAGGCACAGGTGTCCGAGCATTAAGCTAGGGTACTCACATCTTTTGCCATGTTACCAGGTCCAGGAAACCAATGCTATCAACATTTACTCTCCAGGGAAGAAATGACTTTTCTGGTTAAAAAAAAAGAAAGAAAGAAAAATGAGCAAGGATGGAAAACTAAGTTTACAAGATGTCCCACTTTAAAGGAGTCCTGCATGAGGACCTGGCGGCTGAGACTTCTCGTTGGAGCCTGGACGCAGGGCTCTCGCAGCGCTCGCCACCCTCAGACCCCACAAGCAGCCCGGAACCCCCCGCCCCGCGCACCCCAAATGGCCGGTCCGGAGGCGAGACCGCGGTGAGCCGGGACACGCTGCCCGCCTCCGCAGGGTGGGCTTGGGTCACCCACTTAGGCGCACACGACGACCCAACAGGGCACAGCCCAAACGTGCAAGTTCCCAGGTCTTCCCCCAGACCCTCCAGGGGCTGCGCGCCGGGCTGCTCGGCCGCCGACCGGTAACTCTGACAGGTGGGCTCTCGGGTCCCCGCCCGCTGCGACCTGTCACTAGGCCGCAGCCACCGCGCGCACTCCAGCCCCGCGGCGCCTCCCGCCCCGCCCCGCGCGGCCCGGCCCCGACCCCGACCCCCAAGGCGCGGGCGCGGCCATCGGCCCCGGAGGCCAGGCCCCGTACCCCCGCCCGCCCCGCCCGGTCACCTGGGAGCCCCCGCCCGCAGCAAGGGCGCCTGGCGCGGGGCCCCGGCGCCCAGGAGCGCGCGGGGCCCGGAGGGCGCGGGAGGGCCGGGGCCGCGCGGCGCCCGCACGCGGCGGGGTCGCAGCTCGGGGGCCGCCGCCCGCCCGCGCCCCGCGTGGCCCGCGCCCCGCGCTCGCCCGGCCCCGTCGCGCCGGCTCCCACCGCATCCTCCGCCGCCCGCACCTGGCTCGCCCGGTATGGCCGCGCGGTCTGGGGCGCGGGCCGCGCGGGGACAGGGCCGCGGGGCGCGGGCGGGCGGCGGGGGCCGGGCGGCGCTCCCGGCCCTGGCGGGGTCCCTGCCCTGGGCCAGCGGCGCCGGGACGCGGGGCTCACCCTGGCCGAGCGTCGGGCCGGCGTGACGTGCGCGCGGCGCGGTGACGTGGGCGGCGGCGGGCCCGCTCCGCGCAGCGCGCCTGCGCGCATTTTCGCGCCTTCGGAGCCCTCCTCCTCCTCGGCGCCCTCCTCCTCCTCCGCCCCTCCTGCTCCCGCTCCTCCCGCCGGCGCTGCCGGCCTGGGGGAGGGGAAGGCTGTGCGCGCGTGTTCGAGCCTGCGCGTGCGCCGGACGGGATGGAGCCAGCCGGCGCTAGGGATGCGCGCGCGGGGCAGAGGGGCCACATGTGTGCGCGCATGAGTGTGTGTGTGTGTGTGTGTGTGTGTGTGTGTGTGTGTGTATGCACGGAGACCATGCGTGGAGACCCAAGCTGTGTGTAGGCACACAGAGCAGCAAAGGGGCCGGGGTGGGGGGGCAGAGCTGGAGGCTAGACATGGGTGTGGGGGGTGGGGAGGAGGCACCTGCAGGGCAGGAGGCCAAGAGCACTTGCTGTGTGCATGGAAAAGGGGGCCAGTTGTGTGCTCGCCTGTGTGCATAGGGCTGGGGCTGCCGTGTACACCAGTGCGTGTGCACAGGGAGGAGAAGGGGTCAGGTGCAAGTGTGCACCTGGAGGAGTAGCAGATGGAGGGCAAGCGGGAGGCCAGGGTGGGTGTGCCGCACAGAAGAGGGTCCTGGGCTCGTGGGTTTGCATGGGTGCTGGGTGGAGGCAGGCGCTGAGCTTGCGCAGGTGTGTGGGCAGGGAGGGGAGGGGAGGTCTCCAGCCCTGCTCCGCATCCCAGTGGCTTCCTCAGAGTCCCAGCAACTCCACACCTCCTGGGCGCCGGGGCAAGCAGCCTTTCCACGGAGAGCGGAGCCCAGTGTGCGCCTCTGACTGCAGAGACAGCTTCCTCGCCAGGCAGGCCGGCCGGGCCCTGCCCTGGAGACACAGCTGTCACCTAGGGCTGGGTGTCGGGGACACGGCTGGCGGCAGGCTGTGGAGACCAGTCCCGAGCCCAGGCTGCACGGAGTCCCACACAGACATAACAAGGCCTCTCCCACCCTGCATCCCTCCAAGTCCCACCCCGTCCACACCCACTGCACCCAGTCCTGCCCAGGAAAGCCCCACCCTGGCAGCCCGTCCTCTGTGCCAGCAATTCGGTTTCTTCGAGGCAGAAACCTTCCTGTCTGGGTAGCACACAGTAGGTCCTTCGAGAAGGTGGATGGGGCTGGGGGGAGCGGTGTTTGGCCCGGGGATGAGGACACTGATCAGGTCACCTGAACCCCACATGGCTTCAAGGCCCAGCTCTGCCGCAGACCCCTAATGCACACCCTTGGAGGCAGCAGGTGATGGCTCAAGTACTTGGGTCTTGGCACCACATGGGGGACCCGGATGGAGTTCTTGGTTCCTGGCTTCGGCCTGGCCCAGCCCTGGCTGTTGTGGGCAGACTGAAGCTCTCTGTCTTGCACACTCCTTCTCCCTCTGCCTTTCAGAGAGATAAGTAAGATAAGACAGCTCCTGATTCTCCTGATCCAGTCGTGGGCGGCAGTGATGAGAGCTCAAAGAGCTGGGTGCCCCCACCCACGGGACTGCCCTGCTAGGCTGGTGCACAGCCACGTGGGCATGGGGGGGGAGTGAGCCAGGGCGGGGCAGTCCCTCCCGTTCTCCCTCCTCCCCCCACCTCTAAGATCAAAACCCTAAAGTCCTCCTGTCCCAGGGAAGCCAGTGTTCCATGCAGTGGGATCGCGCCGCCGCCTGCCAGTCCCGATTTGCGAGTGCGTCTCCTGCGTTCTGTCCTCAAAAGCCGTGCATGTTCCTCGCTCTTCCTTTTCCTTTGTAGGATCTTATTTTCCCCTAAACTTGGCTTAGGGACTCTCAGCCCCCAGAGCAGCAGCGAGCCCCCTCCCAGCCTCGTGGACCCGCCTGGACAGCAAGCTTCCCAAGCCCACAGGCCCGGGGTGCGGGGTGCTGCATCCCCACGGTGACACACGCTGGACTCCAGGGGCTTCACAGCCGTGGGAGCTCATCAAGGACACCCAGCCACCAGGGAGCTTGTCTCTCGCTAACACAGTCAACGGCAGCTCTCTCATTCTGGGTTGTGGGTGCAGATGTCTTAGCCAGGGCCCCGGATGCAGCCTTGAGCACGCTGACCCCACGCCCTGCGGTGAGCTGAGCCTGGCCGTGCAGGAGGCGAGAGCCGTAGTCGCTGTTGAGCCATCCCATTGCAGGGGCTGGCGTCCAGCCCCGGGTGCGCACGGGCACCATGCTGACTGAGGTGCCGGCCGCGGCTCAGAAATGCTGAGCTCTGTGTTTTACCAGACGAAAGTGACAGGCGCTCCTCTCCCACACGCTCTTGGGTTTGCCTGCTCTGCGGGCTCCCCGCTCCTGAGAGAGTGAGCGAGCGAGGACATGGGTCAGAAGACGCAGGCCTGGTGCACACTGGAGAGTGCCCACTGCAGCAGGCTGGGTGAGGTGCCGGCTGGGAGTGACACAGGCCACCCGTGCCAGGGCCACGAGCACTGTGGACGCTAGGCCCAGCTGGAGCCTCCAATCGGCCCAGCACCCACCAGTGCCCTCGCATGGGCCCCCGGGGCTTCTACAGGAGAGGAGGCCCCTGGCACGCCAGCGGGGAGCTGAGCCGTGGCCAGCTCACAGGTGCTGGCTCACTGCACTGGGAGGCGCTGAGGGTGCATGAGGCCATGCTGAGGATGGGAGGCAGCAGGCGTGGTGGACAGGGAGCTCCTGGTGTGCAGGACAAGCTCCGAGCACCTGTCACGGGGGAGGACCTGGGCCTGGCCACCCATGGGAGAAAGCTCCAGGCAGACCCACGCTGTGCCCAGAGGAGGTGCTGAAGACCCCACCCCACCCTTCTCTCTGGCTCCGCCCTCCCTCCACTGGGGCCCTGACCTCCAGGGACAGCACCCTCAGGGGAGGCTGGCCACTTGGGGTCAGAGATAGGGGAGGTCAGAGGACAGGAGAAGGGGGTGGGGAAGGCCGCCCTGCCTTCTTCCGGCCTGGTCTCCATGCACTGCCCTCAGGTGGGCAGCCTCCTGGGCCCGCAGGCCCTCGGCCCCCTCTGCTGGGCCCCTGGCTGTGTCGCGGGCTAAGTGGGTAGCGGTGAGGCAATCAGCAGGTAGGGCAGGGGCCAGGGCCTGGGCTCCAGGAAAGCAGAGAGGAGGTGGGAGTGCCCTGTGGGGGCGGGGAAGGAAGATGGCCCCGGCAGCTCCTGGGAGAGGCAGGCGCCACGGTGAGGGACGCGCGCGTGTGGGAGGGAAGATGGGCAGTGGGACCCACGTGATTTCACTCAAGTCCAGCTCCTCACACGAACCCACCTACCCTGCCACTCAGGGCGAGCTGCTCGACTCTCCCCTCCAGTTACAGCACCAGTTAGGAAGCCCCGGACCCACGCCAGCGTGCTGGGTTCAGATCTGCTTCCTGCTAAGGCAT